>JAEIFT010000021.1:1200000-1667508 GCA_018904225.1 Lordiphosa mommai
AATCTATTTACATCAAAATCGAGAGTAGTACCTGTGAAGAAATAGTCACTCCCAAAACTTGAACTTTGCGGCGCACATTTGCTGGCTCGACTCTACGACAAAATCAAGAAAATATTCGCAAATAGAAACATCATGTCATATTTTTGGTGTGATTCTCAACTCGTTTTGTATTGGCTTCAACAGCATTCAGTCACCTTGTCTACTTTTGTGGGAAACAGAGTATCTGACATTCAGGAATTGAGGCCATTGGAACCACGTGCCAACACAACTTAACCCAGCTGATCTTCTATCTCGAGACTGTAGCGTTGAGGATCTGCAAAGGTCAATTTGGTTTTCCGGTCCATCATTCCTACTTGAAGATCCGTCTAAATGGCCCACCAAAAACTAAAAGCTTGATGTCGACTTGGCTGTGGTAAACACAGAAAAACGTAAAAGTCTATTTACTGCCATAAAGGAGAACAACCTAATACTCGATATCAGCGACGTCTGCTTCGCCAGATCCTGAAGAACTTCGTTTCGCATCCATTTGCATAATCTGGATTGTTCAACAAACACACTTTTCAGAAGAGATTCGCTTGTTCCAGAAAGACAAACCTCTAAAAAATAACTAGAAATTTCTTACTCTAATTTCAGATCGGTCGACTAGCTTTGAACTTGTCAAGGTTGGTGGTCGACTGGAATATGCTGAGTTACCAGACGGTCAGAAGCATCCCTTGCTGCTGCCCAGCAACTCTCAATTTGTTTAGAAATATGTTCGCTATCTACATTTTCGAAATCACCATGTTGGCCCAATGGCGTTAGTGGCTCTTATTCGATTGGAGTATTGGATCGTCAATGCTAGAGATTTGGCTCGTCGCATCGTCCGATCCTGTATTCATTGCGTCCACTACAGGCCAAAACTGCAACAACAATTAATGGGTCCATTGCCAACCACTCGGCTTTCACCGGCTCGGCCATGTGAACGCTGTGGTATCGATTTTTGTGGACCGATCAACACTTATTTGCGTATTCGTGGAAAGGGTCCTACCAAATCATATATAGCCATGTTCGTTTGCCTCCTAACCAAAGCTGTTCACATCGAAATTGTCGCTGATTTGTCAACAAAGGTTTCTAAATGAATTGAAGCGCATGGGAGGTCGTCGCAAATTGCGAGCTGACATATTTTGTGATAATGCCACAAATTTTGGTGGGGCATCGAACCAGCTGCGTGAACTAAAAGAGTTTATGTTTAAAAAGGAGAAACAGCAAGAAATCTACAAGTTTTGTTCATCTGAATTCATTAATTTTCATTTTATCCCACCCAGGGCACCTCATTTTGGCGGTCTCTGGGAGGCTGCGGCGAAGAGCGCAAAGGGTCTTCAAAGGGTCCCTTGAAGAACTGAATACCGTTGCTGTTGAGATTAAGGCCATCTTAAACTCTCGCCCTCTATCACCAGTTTCATCAGACCCAAACGATTTCGGCGCACTAACTGCTGGACATCTTTTGGTTGGTGATTCTCTCCGTTCATTGCCTGAGAGGTCACTAGAACCCAAGAACACACATGTATAAAAACCCACCGCATTGTATTCACTCCTAAGCTTATTCATCTCTATCACAATACCAATAACTTAGTTCTGCCTTGACATTGAAAGCGGAGAGTTCATCATTACGCATACGGGACATCGGTTACGTGTAAGTCACATGCCAAATTATTTAGACAATTCTAACTAACTGATACACGCCCCAGTCCTGAAGTTAAATGCTGATAAGGAAAAAGCTCCTTGTCCCAACAAAGTTAGTAATATCCGGTGAGTACATTATTATACACTTGAAAAGTGTATATTCATTTTGCCCAGAAGTTTGTAACGCATAGAAATATTCATTTCCGACCCCATAAACTATATATATTCTTGATCAGGACGACAAGCTGAGTTCAATTATGTCCGTCCGTCTGACTGCCCGTCTGTCTGTCCGTCTGTCTGTCTGTCCGTCTGTCTGTCTGTCTGTTTCTACGCGAACTAGTCCCTCAGTTTTAAAGCTATCGAGCTGAAATTTTGCACAGAGTCTTCTTTTTACTGCACGCAACTAATATGTCGGAACCGGCCAGATCGCATGACTATACCATATAGCTGCCATAGGAACGATTGGTCTAAGAACTAGTTCTAGTTAGAAAAACGTTTTTGTTTTCCATCGTAGCGTCACTTATCTTGGTATATGTTAGTTTTATATGCTTCCACATAATACAGGAAAAATTTATTAAAATCGGATGACTATATTATTTGATGAAAAATTTGTTTATTTGTTGAAAAAAAAGTCGACAAATGGTGGCTGTCAACCAAAAAAAAGAAAAACTGAATACGTTATAAAAAGGCTTAATGAACTAAGAAAGCCTAACAAGGAAAATCTAACAAAATTACAAATCGACTAGTAACGACTCCAACACGGTGGGGGAATTTTATTTGCCCGTCCGGCCAGCTATGCCCCAGTTCACAGCCAATTGAAACCAGAGACGTGTCTAGACCAGGGCCAGCCAAATGGAGAGGACTGAAATATGAGCATGTGTTAGTGCCTGCCACAGTAGACAACCAACTCACTGGCAAAATCAAGTTTCTCTGTGCTCACCGATTCACACAGACATGACTTCGGCTCGCGTCTGTGTGAAAAACACGAATGCGCTCGGCCCCAGTGGCTATGAGCTGGCCGGGCCTGGTCTAGACCTAACACAAATTTAAATAGTATAGAAGTCGAAAAAGAGAAGGGTGAGGAAAAAGAAAAAGAGAAGGCTTAAAAATATGTTTACAAAATCATAAACACGAACAAAAATAAACAAACTGGAAAAAATTAAATTAAATTAAATATAATAAAAATAAAATAAATATAAGCTAAAATAAAGATGAATTAAATCATCCGGAAAATCTCTGACCCGGTGGGGGAATATTTATTAGCCGGTCCGGCAAGCTAGGCCCCTGCTCCTGCTGGATGTGGTCAGAGATTTTGCCGGAGATGTGCAAAAAGAGATAACTTTATGGAAAAGAGAGAGAGTTCTGTTGAGAGCAGGTGATAAACATCATTATAATTTTGACATAAAACCCGAAAACGGTTGTGCTGTGCGTATTCGGTTGTGCATCTAGGCAAGATTAAAGGCAAATAATTTCTAGTTGGTCTAGAGGGAACAGAGAAGTTAAGGCGACCTAAGAGTTCATATATATATATCTACATCATATAGCTGCCATAGGAACGATCGGTCAAAAAACTTTTTTGATGTGTTACATACCGTGGGTTATTTTGGCCAGTGTAGTTCATGTGAAATAAAAAATGTTTAATTGTTTTCTATTTCCATTTTTCTCCTATGCGTTTCGACGTTTTTAACGTCTTCTTCAGGGAGCCTGCATTTATTGACAAACAAAAAAAAGGGAATGACATTTCACATTTACTTATCGCCATAAAACACTTATTTTCACATATACATACATACATTAAAATTTATTTGTTTTTGTTTGATTGTTTTTAATCCTAATATTGCCGCGTTCCATCCTTCTGGTTTTATCCATCGTCTGTTTTTGAGTTGGTTGAGTGTTTCCTTGTCATCTGTTGATTTGTCCAATTATTGTTTGTTAGCACTGACGCATAAATAAAATTTGTTTGCTCCACGTCTTCCTTGTGGTTAATTGCGTGTTTGCCTCTTTGTTGGATTCTCAAGCTTTCTAATGTCATCCTGGTTCGCTCTCTTCTCTCTATGTCAAGTACTCTCGCTTGATCGAAAACAGCTGAGTGTCCCGTCTCTGTTAGGTGTTGGGACAATGCAGTGCCAATGTTTTGTTTTTCGGCGTCTCTTTTGTGTTCCGCTATCCGTGTTGAGAGTGCTCTCCTTGTTGTTCCCACGTAGACTCCAGTGCAGGTCTCTCCCTCTCTTCCTGAGCATTTGATTTCGTATACGACGTTATGTTGTTGTTGTTTTTCAATTTTGTCTTTGGTATTTGTAAACAATTTTCTTGTACTTGTGTGCGCTTTATAAGCAAATGTTATTTTGTTGTTGTTTTCTGGCATTATTTTCGCAATCGTCTGTTTGTTAGTTAAATTGTCAACATATGGGACGCTGATGAATTGTCGCGGTTCCTCTGTATTTGATTTGTTTATGTTTTTGTTTTCAGTTTTCCTTTGGATTGTTACGTCGATCGATTACGTAATCGATTAAGTGCACATGCACGATTACAGATAAACTCCATCAAGCTCAAACTATGAGCATCCGCCTTAGACTTGCGGAAAATATAAAACAATATACCTGTAGCTAATGTTCCTGGTTCGCGCTGAGGTCCTGAAGAAGTATAACCAAGTAAAGTAAGGGCTTATGCTTTGAGTACAGCTTGGTTTCCTCGTTGATTTAAAACTGTTGACCTTATCTTCATGCGAATGATCAGCTCATTGGTATATTCACTGTGTTTGTGCAAATTAATGATAGATTCACTTTATTGGTACACGATTAACGTGTCTATAGACTTATTTAACTTTAGTTGGCGAAGACTTTGGGGTTTCATCTTGACTCAATGGGTCTACTTGTATATCATTGATATGTGGTACTTTTAAATGTTACTCCATAGGCTGCCCAAACAAACCATCGCCTTCCTTCTAAATGAGTATTTTTTTAATATTGATTTAAATGGTTATATGGTTTCCCATATTTTAAAAATTTCGGAGCATGTAATTTACGATTGTCGTAAAGTCTTAAATGTGTTATGCTGTATAGTATTTTGTTTATTTGGAGATTTCTTGAGGTTGTTTAATATTAAATATCAATATGGAAAAATTTTTATACCCGTTACTCGTAGAGTAAAAAGGGTATACTAAGTTCGTGCAAATGTATGTAACCGGCAGAAGGAAGCATCTCCGACCCCATAAAGCATATATATTCTTGATCAGCATCAACAGCCGAGTCGATATAGACATGTCCGTCTGTCCGTCCGTCCGTCCGTCCGTCCGTCCGTCTGTCTGTCCGTCTGTCTGTATGAACACCTAGATCTCAGAGACTATAAGAGCTAGAGCTACCATTTTTTCAGTGTATACTTGTATTGTCTGCACGCAGATCAAGTTTGTTTCAAACTTTTGCCACGCCCCCTTCCGCCCCCGCAATATGAAAAAAACCTCATATCTCCCACAATTTTGAAAATAGATTGTTCAAACCTTCTAGACATATATTTTAATCATCATTACCTATTGATCCGCCATACATCATTTTCCGATCAGATGAACGTTAGTAGAGTTGCCGCCCCCGCAATTTGAAAAATACCTCATATCTCCCTCAATTTTGAAAATACATTGTTAAAACCTTCTAGACATATATTTTAATTATCATTACCTATCGATCCGTCGTACATCATTTCCTGATCAGATGAACGATAGAAGAGTTGCCACCCACGCAATTCGGAAAATACCTCATATCTCCCACAATTTTGATCATAGATTGTTCGAACCTTCTAGACATATATTTTAATTTTCATTACTTATCGATCCGCCATATATCATTTCCCGATCAGAAGAGCTATAGTAGAGTTGCCACCCCCGCAATTTGGAAAAAACTCATATCTTCCAGAATTTGGGCATTTTGTGATCTAATAAAATATTATAAAAAAACCTTACCCTTACGGGTATATCGAAGTCGAGCAGGGCCGACTTCAACTTGCGCTCTCGTTTTAATCTAGTATTGCTAGAATGTTATTGTACATTTGTTTGACAATGAATGTATGAGCTAAGTTAAATCGAGTATCCTTTTTATATTTCCTAAACACATTTTGTGAATTAATCTAGTAGTCCTGCTATAATTTTAAATTAATATTTTCGCGAAAAGAGGCTGTAGCTTTGTCCAACTAGCTGATAAAAATGCAACAAAATTTGTAAAAATAGCGGATATGTTAGCTAAAATAGTTGATTTAGATTTCCGACTTACGCACAGGTTTGTAGACGGCGATTTATTTTGAAAAATTTTCTATAAATTGAGAGAAAATTATCTTTAAGTTCCAATTTAGTCACTTTCGGATTTGCTGATGCGGCTCGCTTGATTTTTTAAGGCTGCATTAATGTATGTAGTGTCGCATAAATATCATAAAACTACAAATTTGTGCTTGTTGTGACCTCCATAATTTTTCATAGGCTAAAAGTACTGCGATTTCTTGAAAACAAGAGCTGATAGAGAAAAACCGTGACCAGTTTTGGAATCAGTGCACAAAACTCGAACAGAATTTAATACATAGGAGGCTAGAGCTCACAAAAGTGGTCATTTTGTTGTCCTGTGTAATTGATAAACCTTTTTTTCGAGCCTCTTAATGTTAAAAAATTGTCCGAAATCCATCCATATTTGAAATAATAAAAATGTGTTAATGTATTTACAATAATAAAAGGTTTTAAACTGTTTTCGAACCGGTTTACAGACTTGGAACACAGCCGAAGACACTTTCCTGATCGACACTCTTAGATTTATAATTTTAGAAAGATGACTTTATAAATAATGTTATAAATTTTATGTCATCCAGTTTTTAGTTTGACCGCTGCTGGATTTGTCACGTTTGGACTATATTTTGTTCGAAGTTCTTTGGAAAACCTAATATTATCATGCATTTTTGAAGCTCTGACTTCGCTAAGTATCAGTACGGTATATTGTGTAATGGTAGACTTATTTCCAACAAACTTAAGGTAAGTTTGAACCGTCAATCTATGTATGGCCACTTAACTAATCATTTTGAAACATTGTTTTTTCAGAGTTATGGCAGCTGCAATGTCTATGACATTTGGACGTGGTGGAGCCCTGTTGGGGAATCTAGTATTTGGATTTCTTATTGATCTGAATTGTATAATTCCAATAATTGTTTTTTCAGGAATGTTATTTAGTAAGTTTACCACTACTAACATATTGCAATTAATTTACCCCTTCTACTTTCTTTGGGACAAGATGAACAAACCGCACACAAACTGTTATTTTTATAACCTTGCAGAGAGTATATTAAAATTGTCACGATGTTTGTAACGGTCTGTCCGTCTGTTCGTCTGTTTCTATGCTATCTCCTCCCTCAGTTTTATAGATATCTCGACCAAACTTTGCAAAAAGTCTTTAAATACACATAGGCTGCACATTTGTCGGAATCGGCCGGATCGGATGACTATATCATATAGCTGTCATAAGAACGATCGGTCTAAAAACTAGTTCTAGTGCGAAAATTTTTTTTTGTTTTCCACCGCAGCGTCACCAATCTTGGTATATATTAGTTTTATATACTTCCACACAATTCTGGAGAAATTTATCTAAATCGGATGAGTATAGCATAGAACTGCCATAAAACCGATCGGTCAAAAAACAAGTTCTATTAAGAAAAACTTGTTGTTTTCCATCGTCGCGTCACCAATCTTGGTATTTATTAGTTTTATATACTTCCACATTGTTCATCAAAATCGGATCACAATTGCATATAGCTATCATAGGAACGATCGGTCTAATAACTGGTTCTAGTGAAAACAACTTTTATGTTATGATAGTTAGCGTCTTTCAAAAACTGCAAGGGTATTTAAAACATCGGCGTAGCCGATGTTAGCCTTCTATTTTTTTATTTATTGTTTGTTTATAGTTCAACAAGATGCAGTCAAACTTTACAGTAAAAAGTTTAGAATTAATATTAGATAACAAATTATTCCTAACATCTCATTAAACAATGAGAAAAGATTGTAGTATATATTATAATTAAGGCAGAGGTTCCGAAAGAGTTCATGATGAGCTTAATTTGTGATACAAGGAAACGCAAAACTTATCAAGCTTAGCAGAGCGCTTGAGTCGACTTCACCTGACAGTAGCTTGTGTAGGAAAATCACTCTAAGATAAATCTTGCGATTATCAAGGGATGGTAAATTCAATAAGCGTAATCTATGCTCATATGGAGGTAGATGCCTATTTGAATCCCAGTTTAACCCACGGAGGGCGAAAATAAAAAACTGTTTTTGAACAGATTCGAGTTAGTCCTGATATTTTTGGTAGTGTGGGTACCACACACATGATCCGTACTCAAGAATAGGCCTGACCAAGGAGATAGTTGTATGGTGACATAAGGGTCATTAAATTCCTTCGACCATCGTAAAGATAAGGCGTATTTCGATGAAAAGTTAAGTAATTACACTTATCTTTGTTAAGTGGGAGTCTATTTATCAAACACCACTCATTAAGAGAGTTTAAGTCCCTTTGCAAGAGGATAGGCAACACCGTTTCATTATAAGATAGGCAAAGTTTAAGATCTTCATTATAAATTAGAACGTGAAAAATAGATAACACATTCGGGATATCATTTACAAATTAATTGAAAAGCAGAGGTCCTAGATGACTTCCTTGGGTAACACCAGAAGATACATGAATGGGTGTTGAAAACATCGAATTAAAACTTACTCTCTGCGAACGATCACGCAAGTAAGCTTTGATCGACTCAAACAGCTTAGGAATTGCAGATATCTTGGAGATAACCCTGTAGTTTGATACCACTGTCTTGGATCAATTTTTGTGGGTAGGAATTATGATAGACTCCCTCCAACAGTTAGGAAAGTCACCAAGAGAGTCAGCACAGCTTTTAAGCACGCAACTAGGAATATTGTCAGGCACCGGACTGAAGGATGACTCAATTGATCTGAGACATGACAGCAGAGACTCAGAATCCAAGACAGGAGAAAAAATACAGCTAGAGTGCTTAATGGGATAAGGGTATGAAGCCCCGATATAATTTGTAGATGATGAGGAATAGCAACGATTGAAAAATACTGAAAACAAGTTGGCAAAATCCACATCATTATCATGTATTATCTAAGGAAAGAGCAGGTGGAAAACGTGAAGACTTCCGCTTTGAATTAACAAAACTGTTAACATTTTTAGGATCAAGCTGAAAGCTTAACTTGCAGCTAATCAAATAGTTAGCTGGTAGCCTCTTCTTGTAGTGTACCGGTGTGCATTTGTGTGTCTTTCCACTATCAAGTGAAAAGGGATTGGCCTACTATCTGTTGGTGTATTAATACTGATTTGAAAGGCCTTTGTAAAGTCTGACGGAGGTGCGCACTCTTGCTATGCTCGGTTCTAGCTCGCCGGACTGTCGGGGTTCTTACTCGCCTGAACTATACGGTTTTACACTAACACATTAATAAATGCGTTTAATAAACCTAATTCAAACTAATGAGGGATAGAATGAGCTTCAGTAAATTAATGTGATTGCACCGACACGCATAATCAAACCCTCTGAGATTTAGTTGGTCTAGAAAACATTGGTGTTAGTTGTTCCTTTTCTGTACCCTCCCTTCCTTGACATTGCTGTGAATTTCTTGCAATGTCCAATGGTCAAGGTTCATACTCCTTTACCACATTTTCCTAAAAGTTTTCAGCATGACAGAAGTAAAGTTTAAATATTCATTTCAACTACTAATATATTCATATAAACTTCATTTTGATCCAACATTCATCCTTAAAACTAATAGTAAATAATTACGAATAAAAATATAGAAATAGTTCCATTAAGTTTATACAAATTAAGTTTTCAAATAAATGTCTGAATGGTACCCATGGTAAATAAATGATAAATTGATAGGGCCAAGTATATATGTATGTATATAGATAATAACAAATAAGTGTAGCTTTTAGCTTTTATAAAATACTCACAAAACCATTATAATATGTTCTCATCGTGGTATCGTTGGACCCAAGATAAAGATGGCAGGTGTAGATGCTGTAAATCAAATTTAGAACTCATAAATATATACACAGACTGTTGTTTCACTGGCTACCAAATTCATACGTTACAGCACTATTAACGTAGACTCAGATTGCCTATATTACTTACAAAATTATATTATAATAAATTTTCATCGAAGTAGTTGTGGGTTATAAAACGTTAGCAACAAGAATTAAACATTTTAAACAAGAGAACCGCTTAATGAGCTTGTAAACAGCTGCGAAATTCATTATCTTGATCTTGAAATTTATGGACAAAACAAAACGGCAAAAATTGTAATGAAAGGGAGCGTGTGCATTGGGGTGGCCTGACGCATATGAAGATCATTTACACTGCTTTAGTTCTAATTAATAAAAGCCGGCATGTATGAGTAGGGTTATGATCACCATGTAACGACAGCTTAGTTACGTAACAGGAACCTCATAGACCACTAGTTAATTCGGATTAAATTCCGTCAACAAATTATCGGCAGGTCTTTGGATGTTTGGATCGTTTTTCAGGGGCTCGTCTGTTCAAAATGACTATCAGCGACTCCACGTGAACTGAGTTTAGGCCAAGTAACGTTTGGTCGTTCTCACAAAGTGGTTTCTGGGTCGTCAAATCCCAACCTTAATAGGGCTAAAGACACCGCGGATGAGTTGGCCGGCTCTTCTTGGCCCCTAGGACCCAAATTGGATTCTAACAAATATTTCAATTATAATAAAATAGATTACAAATTCTTTCGTTTACCTTTGGGGGCACTGTATCACAAATCACTTTTGGTGGTTTTTTTTTTTGGCACACACAAACTTCAGAGTTGCAATTAGTTAGCCTTTTATTTGACTAGGTTAGTTAACCTCTAAGACTTGTAGCTTTAAATAGTAGGGCACTACAGATACATCTGAATCGGTCGAAATTACTTGCTCGAATAAATTCACGTGTACCAACAGCGTGGTTATGAACCGATCGAGGAAGAGCTTTTGGTTATTCTTCTTCGTAATGTAACTGGACTATGGCCTGATCATAAGCATGTGTGGCTTGAATTGCCCATTGTTTTTGTTCGGACACTACAATCTATATCATGAGAATGTCAAGGAAGGACCAATCTGTATTCATTAGAGCATCATTCATGTCATTAAAATTGGCCTTGCGAAAACAAAGCGTATTAATACGTATTGGGTGTAGGGATACTGGATACGGTGGAACTCTAGATAACACAGAGCTGGGTATGTCGTTAGTAAATACGAGATCGAGTAGCCTATGCATACAGTTTGTGATACTATTAACCTGGCCGAGAGAGAGCTCCGCCATTGAATCAACAAATTCATGCTGAGCAGCAGGATAAAGTTCGTTTCAGCTATCAGAGGATAACCAGGAGATATACGAGATATTAAAGTCACCTACAATCACCAAAGGATCACGATCATCTAAAAGAGTTGATATATGCTGGATTTGTTCAGCATGGCAGGAACAGGAACAGCAACAGGATCAGGTTGTAGGGGAGCACTATGCATATTAGATGCATAGCCAGTCGGAGTGAGAAACGATTCCGAGGGCGAGCAAAGCGTAGAATCACTCAACAGGTTCGAGGTGCTTTGAGGAGCACATTTTTTCCTCTTAGGAGATTCACTAAGACGGTACGGGTTTGCCTCATAAACGTAGGCATCTCAGTTTCTATTTCACGGCATTCAGCACATGACCAGGTCAGTCCTATCCGTTTAGAGATTATGCCATTTACGCTGCCAGTCAGTCCAGCACACTTGATTTGTGCACTGTTGTTGCAAAGCCAACATATAAGAAATTGATCACAAACAATGTTGCCACCAAACTCGCACTTTTTTATGGAACATTTAACATCCATATGGATTGTAAAATCCAAGTGCTATAAATCAATGTGTACAGCCAACAAGGTATTCACAGAGCGAAGATCCAAAATCCAATCGATGGTAAGCGGGGGGAACAAAGCGCAACAGCAATGCACCTGTTACAATTTAAAGACGAGGTCCGAACAGCAGTCAGCAAGGGCGGGGAATAGTGGGGGTGTGCGTCGTAGCAGCGTGCGGTCAACGATCGCGATATAAGCAACAATACAAAAAGCACAGAGAGCGTACACCCAACAACAACAAGCGGGGGCGGCAGCAAGAACAGTAATGCTCTACTGAGTATTACCGTAAAGTTCCATTACATTCGGTGACTTTCACTTTCTTTAGAGATATTATTGTTTATAATCAATGTATGTTTATTTTAAACAACAGGAGGCTCGAGGATTTATGCTTGTATGCCTATGCAAGCATTGGGGAATAAAAATTGTTAATTAGACTTCAAAAAATCAAAAACCAATAAAGGCGCGAGAATAACACGTCCGGCTGTGTTGATTAGTCGTTGACGTAATGATAATAACTTCATAAAACGTTTTATATATTTTTTAAAATTTTTACGAAAAGGTCCGAAAAACAACATTTTTTTGGTTATAGATGGACATAATGATATGATTCGGGATTGATCCGTCTTATAATTTCTTTTTAAGAAAAAGTTTTGCACACAATGTGTAACGTCCACAATTGCTAAAAAAAAGTTTTAATATTAAACTTTATATCCTTAAAAAAATCGTGCCCTTTTTAGCCTTTTCTGAGAAAATTGAATTTTGGTAAGTCATTTTCAAAATTCAAAAAGCTCTAATTTACGAAGACCTAAATTATTTGTTAACTTTCTTGTTGGCTTGAATTTGGAACAAATTTGAAAATGACATTGACGAAATTTTATTAAAAGAAGTAAAAACTTCAATTCGCGCTTTCGACTTTACATGGATGGATTCGGTTTTTGGAATGGCTGTTGCATTTGTCCTACAACACTACACTGAAAAAATGGCTCTGGCTCTTATAGTCTCTGCGATCTAGGTGTTCATACGGACGGACAGACGAACATATTTATATCGACTCGGCTATTGACGCTCATCAAGAATATATATATATCTTATGGGATAGGAGATGCTTCCTTCTGCCTGTTACATACATTTGCTCGAACTCAGTATACCCTTTTTACTCTACGAGTAACGGGTATAAGTATTACCGTTATGAGAGAGTTTATAATCAAACAAAAACAATAAAAATAGTTACAACGACCTAACCAAACACCTGCAAACTTGTGATATCCAACTGCCTGACGAATTAAATAAAACGGAATGGTGCAATATGTGTGTCAACCTACTAACGAAAATGAAAAAGAACAGGATAAATCAATTTATTAAAAGTGCACGCGCCAGTGAAACAAGAATTTACAAATTACTGGATTATAGCAAAGGAACTGAATTTTGCTCGGAAAACTATCCGCAGAAGAAATAACGTGGATCCAAAGGTCCTTTAGCAATTTTACAATATAGTAATGAAATAGTAAAGAAATTAAACAACCAATCATGAGAATAAGATTGATTCTTTAAGATTTTTATACTCTGTACCGAAGGTACAAAGAACAGCAAATAGGAAGCATCTCCGACCCTATAAACTACATATATTCTTGATCAGCATCAACAGCCGAGTCGATGTAGCCATGTTTGTCTGTCCGGATGAACGCTGAGATCTCAGAGATGGTAAGAACTAGAGGTTTGAAGTGTATGGAACATATAATTCTAATACTTGCAGGCTGATCCAGTTTAGTTTTAATTTTTGCCACGGCCCCTGCCTCCCCCGCAATATAAAATGGCTCTAAGAATATTCTCAGATTACATTCTCAGATGCCGGTAAAGCGCTCTGAGGTAAATGTTATTATTGTTTATTGTTTAAAGTTCGACAATTGGCTGTTAAACTGTAAAATACTAAATTAGGTTGAATACATTAATTTATTAGCTAACAATGATCTGCTAACTTATACTAGTGAAAAAGATTATTTATAGGATTGATGAATCTAGGTACTGATAAATTTCATATGAGATAAAATATACAGATTTTTCAAATGACAAGATTGAGGAAAGAGAATTATAGTTAGAGCACAGGACCCGGAAAGGTTCATGTTGGGCATAGTTGGACCTGCAGAGTGACAATCGGAGTGGCCGGAATGTTCGAGTGAACCTGGAAGGAACTGCAAGATCAATGTAGGCGAGGAGAGTTTCAGAATCAACCATTCCGAGAAAAAGCTTGTGAACAAATAATACCCCATTGCAAATTCTGCGATGATGTAAAGATTGTAAATCAATTAATTTTAACCTCGATCGGTAAGACGGTAAATGCCTACTAGGGTCCCAGTTCAAATTCCGAAGGGCAAAAATTAAAAACTGTTTTTGAACAGATTCGATTATTGCTTGCTGCTCCTTGTACTGTGGTCCCCATACACTAGAGCAGTATTTCAAAATAGGACGTACTAAGGATATGTACAATGTTTTAGTCGTATAAGGATCGTCGAACTCTTTTGACCAACGTTTAATAAATGCCAAAACTCCTTTGGCTTTATTTACTGGCTGTTAAAACATAACTTGTGGTCAAAAAGAACACCAAGATCATTTACATAAGAAATGCGATCAAGAACATGATTTCCTATAGAATAGGATACAATGTGAGGTGAGGAACGATAAAAAGTCATCATTTGGCATTTTGAATGACTTAAGAATAGAAGGTTATCCGAACACCACTTCTGCAGTTCATTTAGGTCTAGTTGTAAACGCGTGTGTAAAAAACAATCAGAGTACGGCAGACAAATTTTAACGTCATCTGCGTACATAAAAACGGTTGAATGGGATATGACTTGAGGAAGGTCATTCACAAAGAGTACAAAAAGCAACGGACCTAAATGGCTGCCCTGTGGAACTCCTGATGTCACGTAGACAACATTTGACAGTTCATTATTAAATAGTACTCTTTGTGTACGACTAGATAGATATGATGAGATCCATCTCAAAATGTTTGGTGGAAAGCCCAGAAGTGACAGTTTGCGAAGAAGAAGAGCATGGTTCACCGAATCGAAGGCCTTACTGAAATCAGTAAAAACGACTTCAGTTTGCGATCGGCAGTGAAATCCGCGGTTTATGAGTGATGAAAACTCAAGAAGATTGGTCGTTGTTGATCGATGTTTGACGAATCCATGCTGACAAGGAGATATGAGGTTGCTACAGAGATGCTGCAGTTGCGATGTTATCATCTGTTCAAGCAATTTTGGGATGGCGGAAAGCTTTGCAATACCCCGATAGTTCTCAACGTTTAACCTTGACCCTTTTTTATGAAGCGGAATGATGAATGATTCATTCCAAATTACTGGGAGGCAAGAATTTTTCAAGGACATGTTAAAGAGATAGGTGATAGGTGAACAAAGAGCTCCAGCACAGTACTTTGTAATGCAGCTTGGGACCTTATCGGGGCCTGCAGAGAAGGAGGTGTCAGACATTGACAGTCCTTGTAAGACACGGTAAAAAAGTGAAGAAAAATATTGTTCGCGCAAGGTAGAGAGTAAGGATATGGGGTAGAAGAGTTGTAGGATTGTGAGGAATAGGTCGTCTGAAAAAAGGAAGCAAATAAATTCACAATGTTAGAAGCAGAAGATTCGGTCTTATTTTGGAAATGAAGAGAAGGAGGATAAGCATTTGATTTGCGTTTAGAGTTGACAAAGGAGTAGAACTGTTTTGGATCGGTACTGAAATTTATCATGCATTGTGAGAGGTAGTTTGTATAGCATTGGTTATTAGTGGTAATAAATTCAGAACGTGCTGAAGTGTAAAGTGCAAAGTCATAAGAGGAACCAGTCTTTTGAAATTTTTTGAAGAGTCTAGATTTCTTGTTTTTAAGATACGACAATTGCGGTGAGAACCAGGGAGGTTTAGTTGAAGGTACAACTTTTACCTCCGGAACATGAATTTCAAAGGCAGAGTGTAGAGTTTCATAAAATGCTTCGACTGCAGAATCAATGTTCGAAAATGAGTGAAGAAATGACCAGTCAATATGAGCAAGATAAAGATTTAGCTCATGAAAGTTAGTCTTTCGAAAACATTTCACGCGACTAGATGCCGGTGGATTATTCGTTACCTCAGAGTCAGCAATCTCAATAGAGATCATTAGAGATGGATGGTGGGCATCTTCAGGAAAGGAAAATGCGTTAGCTCGAGCGACCGTTGCAAGAGAAGCATCGCTTACAAAGATCAGGTCAAGAAGCTTTTGCCGACTATTTTTTATTGTGTTAATTTGGGCCAGAGATATGTCAGTTAGTCCTTCGATAAAATCGTGTTGACTATCTGGTAAAAGGTTAAGATCTTCACAAAGCAGCCACGTTATATGTGGTAGGTTAAAATAACCCAAAACAATCAACTGATCAGAGTGACCCAATGCAGACGCCACGAGGTGAATTGCAGAAAGGTGGTTCAAATAGACAGTTGAATCAGATCTGGGAGGAATGTAAGAGCATGTCAAGAAGATATTTGATATTCCAATGCGGACTTTGACTGCAACAAACTCAATCCCTTGAGTATTGTCAAATGGAAACAATTCGGATGAGAAATCATTATTGATTGCAATAAAACAACAAAATTTGTTAGCAAGAGCTTTCCGACTCGCGCTCACGCTTTCAAACGAGAGCAAGTAAACAACAACAATCAGCCGGCACGGGAGAACGCACAATGCGAAATCAAAACAGAAGCAAATCAGAATGTTTGTTTGATTGCAATTTCTATCACTTAAATTGATTTTATTGTTTATGTTTTTACGCCACTGTGTAACAAGGTTAGTCCAGAAATGTGTAGGTGTGAGGAACTTAATCACGTTAACAGATATTTAGGTAATAAGCCCGGGAGCAAAATTAAAACAAAAATATAATTGCAGGAGTGCAGTGAAAAAACACGACCGGCTTCAATGACGATATAACGATGTTTACACAAAAAAATTTAAAACGAGAAGGCAAAGCTAACTTCGACTGAGCCGAAGTTTTAATACACTTGAAAAAGTTTACTCCAACTGATTTAACCGGTAAAATATATATAGGATAAAGATATCAAATATTTAAAATTTTTAAATCATTGATAATAAAAATTTGATACCATAAAAAAAACTTTTCTTAGTAAAACACATTTTCCGACCGATCGGTCCTATGGCAGCTATATGCTATAGTCATCCGATTTTGATAAATTTTTACCGAATTATGTGGAAACATATACAACTAATATGTACTACGATTGGTGACGCTACGATGGAAATCAAAAAAGTTTTTTTCACAAAGACTTATTTTTCGACCGATCGTTCCTATGACAGCTATATGATATAGTCATCCGATCCGGCCGGTTCCGACATATTTGTTGCGTGCAGTAAAAAGAAGACTCTGTGCAAAATTTCAGCTCGATAGCTATAAAACTGACTGGGGACTAGTTTGCGTAGAAACAGACAGACGGACAGACAGACGGACGGACGGACAAGCGGAAATGAACTCAGCTCGTCGTCCTGATCAAGAATATATATTGTTTATGGGGTCGGAAATGAATATTTCTATGCGTTACAAACTTCTGGGCAAAATTAATATACACTTTTCAAGTGTATAATAATTCGACTACTTTCAAAGATTAGTTTTGATTATTATTATTAAAAATTAATTGAATTTTAGGAAATAGATATTTTCTTAAAGAAACATAAAATTTTTCACATTTAAATAAAACGAGAAGGCAAAGCTAACTTCGACTGAGCCGAAGTTTTAATAAACTTGCAAAAGTTCACTTCAACTGATTTAACCGCTAGAATATATATGGGATATATAGATATCAGATATTTATAAATTCAAAATCATTGAGAATCAAAAAATTACCATAAAAAAATCTTTTCTTAGTAAAACACATTTTCCGACCGATCGGTCCTATGGTAGCTGTATGTGAAAGCATTTGTAACTAATATATACCAAGATTAGTTACGATACAATTTAAAACAAACAAATTTTTCTTACTAGAACTAATTTCCGACCGATCGTTCTTATGGCAGCTATAAGATATAGTCATCCGATCCGGCCGGTTTCGTCATATTTGTTGCGTGCAGTAAAAAGAAGACTCTGTGCACAATTTCAGTTCGATAGCTTTAAAACTTAGGGACTAGTTCGCGTAGAAACAGGCAGACGGACAGACAGACAGACCGACAGACGAACGAAAGGACAGTGTTGAACTCAGCTCGTCGTCCTGATCAAGAATATATATAGATTATGGGGTCGGCAATGGATATTTCTATGCGTTATAAATTTCTGGGCAAAATTAATGTACACTTTGCAAGTGTATAAAAACTGTGCCAGGAATTTTAAGATTACCATTTCCTGTCTTTGGTATCCAGCAACATGAACAAAGCCCACAGATTGTTATCGACAGTTGGCCTACCGTTTTTGTGTGTGGGTGGAAAAACAGATGACACACAACACTGGAATATATTGTTTAAAATTATTTGAGACTTGATGAGCGTACAAATGGAGGCAAGTGCAGGGTGCAAAGCAATAAAAAAGAATTGCGGATTTTCAACGCTGGAGAATAAAAAATACACTGAGAAAAAATCAAGCAATTTCGAGCTCAAATCAAGAATTTTCCGTTTCAAAACTTCAATAAGCCAGATAATTATTGATTTGAGTACGAAATTCTTGATTCAAGAGCGTTTTTTTTAAACCCGAAATTCTTGATATTAAGACCGTTTTGGATATGTTAAGCACGTTTCGGGATTGTTTAAAGAGCTGTTGGAGCTCAAAACAATCCTGTTTAAGGCTACATTAAGTCCGACCTGTGCTTAGTTTGAGAACGAATTATTCTTGAATTAAGAGCTTCGATGCTAAAATAAGAACAAAACATACTTAATTTAAGCCTATAAAATACTAAAATCAATCCTCTTTGATCTGAAATTAGTACTGATATGTTCTTAATCCAATCCCTCTATGCTCTTAATTCCATCCTGTTGAGCTCTTAGATCAATTCCGTTTTACGCTCGAATCAATACCGATTCATTCTAGAATTAATCACGATTTGTTCTTAAATTAAGAAGTTACGTTCCCAGATAAAGAGCAACATGTACTTTCACTATGACAATAGTACTCTTAGAGTAATCGCAATTTTAGGTTTTTATACCCGTTACTCGTAGAGTAAAAAGGGTATACTAAGTTCGTGCAAATGTATGTAACAGGCAGAAGGAAGCATCTCCGACCACATAAAGTATATATATTCTTGATCAGCATCAACAGCCGAGTCGATATAGACATGTCCGTCTGTCCGTCTGTCCGTCTGTCCGTCCGTCCGTCTGTCCGTATGAACACCTAGATCTCAGAGACTATAAGAGCTAGAGCTACCAAATTTTCAGTGTAGACTTGTATTGTCTGCAGGCAGATCAAGTTTGTTTCAAATTTTTGCCACGCCCCCTCCCGCCCCCGCAATATGAAAAAAACCTCATATCTCCCACAATTTTGAAAATAGATTGTTCGGATCTTCTAGAAATATATTTTAATCGTCATTACCTATCGATCCGCTATACATCATTTTCCGATCAGACGAACGATAGAAGAGTTGCCGCCCCCGCAATATGAAAAATTTCACATATCTTCCACAACTTTTAAAATAGATTGTTCGAACTTTCTAGACATATATTTTAATCATCCTTTCCTATCGATCCTCCATACATAATTTCTTGATCAGATGAACGATAGAAAAGTTCACGCCCCCGCAATCCGAAAAATATCTCATATTTCCCACAATTTTGAAAATAGATTGTTCGAACCTTCTAGACATATATTTAAATCATCATTACCTATTAATCCGCCATACATCATTTTCTTATCAGATGAACGATAGAAAAGTTCACGCCCCCGCAATTTGAAAAATACCTCATATCTCCCACAATTTGGGCATGTTGTGATCTAATAAAATATTCTTAAATAAACCTTGCCCTGAGTAACGGGTATATCGAAGTCGAGCAGGGCCGACTTCAACTTACGCTCTCGTTATCAATCTCGATTGGGCTTAAAACCTAACCCTTTTATTCTTAAAAATTTCCAGAAACAGCTCAATTTGGTGTACTTTTTTGTTATTTATTGTATTAGTATTTTTTAATCAAATAGGAACTTCAGTGTCATTACATATCATATTTTAAGCGGTAAACCTTAAACATACTTAGAACGAACATATGATTTTCCATTATTTAATGGATATATGTGAAGCGGCGAGCTATAAAATTCAAGATAGTGAATCTTCGACCCTACAGAGAGAAATACTGTGTAGTGCCATGTATTAAAAAATTCCTGAATTATTTGTTCTCTATACTAGAGACCTGCACGAGTGATTACACGATGCCGAAATCATGAGTAACGAGAAGGCAAAGCTAACTTCGACTGTGCCGAAGTTTAAATACACTTGAAAAAGTTTACTCCAACTGACTTAACCGGTAAAAAATATATAGAATATAGATATCAAATATTTTAAACTTTTTAATATTTAATAATAAACATTTGATACCATAAAAAAAACTTTTCTTAGTAAAACACATTTTCCGACCGATCGGTTCTATGGTAGCTATATGCTATAGTCATCCGATTTTAATAAATTTTTTCGAACTTATGTAAAAAAATATAAAAATGATATATACCAAGATTGGAGACGCTACGATAGAAAACAAAAAGTTTTTATCACTAGAAGTAGTTTTTTGACCGATCGTTTATATGGCAGCTATATGCTATAGTCACCCGATTTTGATAAATTTTTTCAAAATTATGTGAAAGCATATAAAACTAATATATACCAAGATTGGAGACGCTACGATGGAAAACAAAAAAGTTTTTCTCACTAGAAGTAGTTTTTTGATCGACCGTTTATATGGCAGCTATATGCTATAGTCATCCGATTTTGATACATTTTTTCCGAATTGTGTGGAAACATATAAAACTAATATATACTACGATTGGTGACGCTACGATGGAAAATAAAAAAGTTTTTCTCACTGAGACTAATTTTTCGACCGATCGTTCCTATGGCAGCTATAAGATATAGTCCTCCGATCCGGCCGGTTCCGACATATTAATTGCGTGCAGTAAAAAGAAGACTCTGTGCAAAATTTCAGCTCGATAGCTTTAAAACTGAGGGACTAGTTTGCGTAGAAACAGACAGACGGACAGACAGACAGACAGACAGACAGACGGACAGACGGACGGACAGACGGACGGACAAGCGGAAATGAACTCAGCTCGTCGCTCTGATCAAGAATATATATAGTTTATGGGGTCGGAAATGAATATTTCTATGCGTTACAAACTTTTGGGCAAAATTAATATACACTTTTCAAGTGTATAAAAATACTCATTTTTACGATTACAGTTACTTTTTTTGTAACAGATAATCATTTTCATGATTACGAGTAGTAATCGGCATCGTGGCACCATTCGATTATAATCGTGGAATCGTCAAAGAATAATCTAAAAAAAAAAAAACACTAATAATTAATTTCAATCTGTGGGTAATAAATAGTTTGCACTGAACATGTCCAAACAAATTCCAGTGTATTGGCATCCGCTATTTTGCCAAAAAAAATTTACAGACTTCGCTGGATCCATTTACTTCAACTCGCTTGTATTGTCCGAATCGCAGCTTTTGAGTTATTTCCATTTTATTTAAAAAAAAAATTTAAACAAACAGTACAGGGTTGCCCATATTCGACGGACCCATCTGGCAACGCCATAACTTTTGACAGAGATGTCAGATCGCTTAATGACATACCGCGTTTGAAGCGTCAGTCCAAGCAGATTTTTACCATGGAACAATACACGCCACGCGAGCGCTCTGAAATAGTTGAAATTTACATTCAACAGAACAAGTCAATTGTGAAAACTCAACGATCAACGATTATCATGTCCGATGAAGCCCATTTCACATTGAATGGGACCGTAAATAAGCAAAATTGCCGTATTTATGCCACTGAAAATCCTCAGGAGATTCAAGAAGTGCCTCTTCATGACGAAAAAGTCACAGTTTGGTGCGGCGTTAGTGCGAAAACGGTCATTGCCAATTATTCGTCGAAAGCGTATGAGGCAGTTCTGGTTTCAACAAGACGGCGCTCCACCGCACACAAGTCGCATAACAATCGATTTTCTGAAGAAATTGTTTCCGGGCCGTTTGATGTCGAAAAGTGGTGATTTGGACTGGCCACCGCGTTCGCCCGATTTGACGCCGCCTGACTTCTTCTTGTGGGGATATTTGAAGTCAAAGGTTTACGTTAACAAGCCAAGGACCGTAGAAGAGCTCAAGGACAACATTCGTGAAGAAATAGCCGCTATTACGGCCGAAATGTTGGCGAAAACGATGGAAAATGCTGCAAAAAGGGCACAATACGCCATCAACGCCAGAGGCCGCCATTTGAGAGATATCATATTCAAAAATTGATGTAAACAAATCTACTTGGAACAAATTAAATGATTAAGATTGCCAACCGCCAAATTTTTATTTTTTCTTTGATTTTTTAAAAAAAAAACATGGGTCCGTCGAATATGGGCAACCCTGTACATTTCAGAAATAATTCAGAATAAAAACTGACAAAAATAAAAACGAGTAAAATGATTAAAACGGTGCGGTTCCTACGATGCTACGGTGCCACGGTGGCAATTTGACAGCTAGGTAATCATACTCGTCTGTAATCATACTCGGCGAGTATAACTTAATTACAATTTTACTTACTCGTGCAGGTCTCTACTCTATACCTAAACGCAATTTGCTCCAGTTCTGACCGTTTAAAATCTAAAAGCTCTTACGAGGATAATGTTGGTTTTCCCCAGGTACGGACTCTCAGTTCCGCCAAAATTGGACAAGTCGCACAAAAGCGGGCAACGTCTTCTTTTTCTCCTCTGTTGCTCAGGGTACAGATATGCCCTATAGATGGTGAATATGGATTGCCATTAAGATTTAGTACCTCGGTTCTGACGTTGAATATATTCGAGATCCAGTCGACGTTGAGACAATCTCGGAAGTAGTTACGCTTCCCCAGATCGTATGACTCTCATGCTAGAGTGTTCCATTGTTCAAAGATGGAGACCTTGTGGAATTCCTCTAATCTTTACTCTGGGTACATCATAATTTTATTAATGTATTCAAAATGAAGTCGCAGAGTACATTCAAAGAGTTCGGGCAGTCCTGTTTCGAGATGTTAGCGTATGTCGGCGAATTTGAAGGTAAATGGAAGATCCTCAATGAAAAAACTCAATAATTTTTTTATGGAGTGTATCCCCACGTCTGAGCAGCATAGCACATAATGGACCTAGCTGTTGCTTGGAACATTTTATATTTTGTGCTGTGATTCACATGTTTTTTACTCATAAGGCTTTTCCATGTGCTGTTAATGGCCATCTTAGAGTCGCGCAGCTTTTGCTCAAAATGCTTTCTGAATGACATATTTGGTGTTGAAATAACTCCGAGGTATTGGAATTCTCAGACCACCTCCAGCTCCGTTCCATCCAGTTCCCATTTCTCGATTTGTGCTAATCTTTGGCAATATCAGAAAATTGGTCAGAGAATTATAAAACATGTTTCATTATTCTTGGAGGTGCTTGCGAGAATTAATCAGACATTAAACAAGAAAGAGCGCTGCAGTTGAGTGCCCCGACTGCGAAATATCTTGTATACTTGATTTTGTGTATAGTCATACGTATATATTCACTTCAATTCAATTAGTTTCTTTATTGGCCTACATTTCAGAACTTGTCTTAAAGCTAGCGCATTTGACTATGTAATCCAGAGATAAAACATATTATCTTTACAGCTAAAATATGGACGTATGCTCTATTTAAATTTATTATGACTTTTGAAAATCTAAAAGGAGGGTTTATATAAACTTTCAACTACGAGTCAAAGATTGATACTTATTCTTATCAATTTGGAAACTAGACTTGGTCTTCGGCATGAAAATTGAATAATAAGTGATATAAATATAAATAAAAATCTGTCTTTACAGAGGCTTCTTTTACAGACAGACGGACATGGCTAAATCGACTGTACTGTTGCCACTGATCAAGAATATATATACCTTCTGTCTGTTACATACATGTGCACAGCTTCGGAAGGGTGATAAAAATTGGTCAAACTTGATCTGGGTGCACGCAATAGAAGTCTACATTTGAAATGTATTTGCACTAGCTCTTATATACACCGTTTATACACACACAATTTATCATGATAAATGCCCATTAATATATGCAAACTTTATTATGCCCTGTACTTCCATACTTTATAATGAAGTAGTACAAAAGTATGTAACAGACAGAAAGAAACATTTCCGACCCTCTAAAGTATATATGTTCTTGATCCGCATCAACAGCCGAGTCGATTTAGCCATGTCCGACTATAAGAGATGGAGGCATGTGCTTTGTATGTGTATGCCATACGCTGATCAAGGTCACGTGTGTTTCTGTAATATTTTGGGGACAGAATCACAATAGCAATTGAGTTAGATAGCGACACTGATAACGAAATTGAAGCAATTACTGTAATTCCGCCTGAGCAGTTCCATGGAATATCAGTTGAGGATGACATTGACATAGAAGATCCAAGAGAAATATCTGGCGGGCACATTGCAAATGGAGACCCAAAACGACCGACAAGGTGTGACTGCCATTCTAGGTGTGATTGAAATTGGGCCTGCAGTCGGCGCCCCACTCAGTTTGCTGCTTCTAATCACAACGATGGTCTTCATCGATGTCTTAGGGATTATGAAAATGATCTATCCAGACGATGTAAAGTCTGTTACCCCGTCTAGCACAAGTGGGAAAAAGAAAGTTAAAATAGTATTTTGAGCAAAAAATCAAGGAAATATCATAAAAATAAATATTAAGAAGAATCACGTGTTTGTACCGCGAACCGAACCCGCGTCTGTTTAAAAATGCTGAATCGAACCGAAAGCAGGGGAAAAAGCGGTTCGGTTCATTTCATCGACGAGTTTTATGAGCCTACCTTGAGGCCAGTATATTTGTAATTTTAGGAAACTGTATTTGGTAAATCAACTACATCAAAAGCCTTGCATCGCTTTAGCTCTTCTTTTTCCTTAAAGTTACGTTTTAGAGTCTTCGAAGGACTTAATGCTTCTATTAACGGTGCTCAACCGTCTATCAAAATAAAGAGCTTTACAAACTACCTTTTTAAAAATAGCAATCTGTTGACTGTCGTGTTCCAGTGTTTCCATCTGATTAAGGTAGTAGTCTGGTAACTTGGGTTCAAAAAATCGAAAAATTTTTTTTTGCTTATTTTGAAAACTAGTTCTAGTGAGAAAAACTTTTTGTTTTCTATCGCAGCGACACCAATTTCAGCTCGATAGCTTTAAAACTGAGGGACTAGTTTGCGTAGAAACAGACAGACGGACAGACAGACAGACAGACAGACAGACAGACGGACAGACGGACGGACGGACAAGCGGAAATGAACTCAGCTCGTCGCTCTGATCAAGAATATATATAGTTTATGGGGTCGGAAATGAATATTTCTATGCGTTACAAACTTTTGGGCAAAATTAATATACACTTTTCAAGTGTATAAAAATACTCATTTTTACGATTACAGTTACTTTTTTGTAACAGATAATCATTTTCATGATTACGAGTAGTAATCGGCATCGTGGCACCATTCGATTATAATCGTGGAATCGTCAAAGAATAATCTAAAAAAAAAAAAACACTAATAATTAATTTCAATCTGTGGGTAATAAATAGTTTGCACTGAACATGTCCAAACAAATTCCAGTGTATTGGCATCCGCTATTTTGCCAAAAAAATTTACAGACTTCGCTGGATCCATTTACTTCAACTCGCTTGTATTGTCCGAATCGCAGCTTTTGAGTTATTTCCATTTTATTTAAAAAAAAAATTTTAACAAACAGTACAGGGTTGCCCATATTCGACGGACCCATCTGGCAACGCCATAACTTTTGACAGAGATGTCAGATCGCTTAATGACATACCGCGTTTGAAGCGTCAGTCCAAGCAGATTTTTACCATGGAACAATACACGCCACGCGAGCGCTCTGAAATAGTTGAAATTTACATTCAACAGAACAAGTCAATTGTGAAAACTCAACGATCAACGATTATCATGTCCGATGAAGCCCATTTCACATTGAATGGGACCGTAAATAAGCAAAATTGCCGTATTTATGCCACTGAAAATCCTCAGGAGATTCAAGAAGTGCCTCTTCATGACGAAAAAGTCACAGTTTGGTGCGGCGTTAGTGCGAAAACGGTCATTGCCAATTATTCGTCGAAAGCGTATGAGGCAGTTCTGGTTTCAACAAGACGGCGCTCCACCGCACACAAGTCGCATAACAATCGATTTTCTGAAGAAATTGTTTCCGGGCCGTTTGATGTCGAAAAGTGGTGATTTGGACTGGCCACCGCGTTCGCCCGATTTGACGCCGCCTGACTTCTTCTTGTGGGGATATTTGAAGTCAAAGGTTTACGTTAACAAGCCAAGGACCGTAGAAGAGCTCAAGGACAACATTCGTGAAGAAATATTACGGCCGAAATGTTGGCGAAAACGATGGAAAATGCTGCAAAAAGGGCACAATACGCCATCAACGCCAGAGGCCGCCATTTGAGAGATATCATATTCAAAAATTGATGTAAACAAATCTACTTGGAACAAATTAAATGATTAAGATTGCCAACCGCCAAATTTTTATTTTTTTCTTTGATTTTTTTTTTTTTTAAAAAAAACATGGGTCCGTCGAATATGGGCAACCCTGTACATTTCAGAAATAATTCAGAATAAAAACTGACAAAAATAAAAACGAGTAAAATGATTAAAACGGTGCGGTTCCTACGATGCTACGGTGCCACGGTGGCAATTTGACAGCTAGGTAATCATACTCGTCTGTAATCATACTCGGCGAGTATAACTTAATTACAATTTTACTTACTCGTGCAGGTCTCTACTCTATACCTAAACGCAATTTGCTCCAGTTCTGACCGTTTAAAATCTAAAAGCTCTTACGAGGATAATGTTGGTTTTCCCCAGGTACGGACTCTCAGTTCCGCCAAAATTGGACAACTCGCACAAAAGCGGGCAACGTCTTCTTTTTCTCCTCTGTTGCTCAGGGTACAGATATGCCCTATAGATGGTGAATATGGATTGCCATTAAGATTTAGTACCTCGGTTCTGACGTTGAATATATTCGAGATCCAGTCGACGTTGAGACAATCTCGGAAGTAGTTACGCTTCCCCAGATCGTATGACTCTCATGCTAGAGTGTTCCATTGTTCAAAG
Organism: Lordiphosa mommai; assembly: GCA_018904225.1. Taxonomy (NCBI): domain Eukaryota; kingdom Metazoa; phylum Arthropoda; class Insecta; order Diptera; family Drosophilidae; genus Lordiphosa; species Lordiphosa mommai. Next base: position 1,226,900 of record JAEIFT010000021.1, read on the forward strand.
ATGGAGACCTTGTGGAATTCCTCTAATCTTTACTCTGGGTACATCATAATTTTATTAATGTATTCAAAATGAAGTCGCAGAGTACATTCAAAGAGTTCGGGCAGTCCTGTTTCGAGATGTTAGCGTATGTCGGCGAATTTGAAGGTAAATGGAAGATCCTCAATGAAAAAACTCAATAATTTTTTTATGGAGTGTATCCCCACGTCTGAGCAGCATAGCACATAATGGACCTAGCTGTTGCTTGGAACATTTTATATTTTGTGCTGTGATTCACATGTTTTTTACTCATAAGGCTTTTCCATGTGCTGTTAATGGCCATCTTAGAGTCGCGCAGCTTTTGCTCAAAATGCTTTCTGAATGACATATTTGGTGTTGAAATAACTCCGAGGTATTGGAATTCTCAGACCACCTCCAGCTCCGTTCCATCCAGTTCCCATTTCTCGATTTGTGCTAATCTTTGGCAATATCAGAAAATTGGTCAGAGAATTATAAAACATGTTTCATTATTCTTGGAGGTGCTTGCGAGAATTAATCAGACATTAAACAAGAAAGAGCGCTGCAGTTGAGTGCCCCGACTGCGAAATATCTTGTATACTTGATTTTGTGTATAGTCATACGTATATATTCACTTCAATTCAATTAGTTTCTTTATTGGCCTACATTTCAGAACTTGTCTTAAAGCTAGCGCATTTGACTATGTAATCCAGAGATAAAACATATTATCTTTACAGCTAAAATATGGACGTATGCTCTATTTAAATTTATTATGACTTTTGAAAATCTAAAAGGAGGGTTTATATAAACTTTCAACTACGAGTCAAAGATTGATACTTATTCTTATCAATTTGGAAACTAGACTTGGTCTTCGGCATGAAAATTGAATAATAAGTGATATAAATATAAATAAAAATCTGTCTTTACAGAGGCTTCTTTTACAGACAGACGGACATGGCTAAATCGACTGTACTGTTGCCACTGATCAAGAATATATATACCTTCTGTCTGTTACATACATGTGCACAGCTTCGGAAGGGTGATAAAAATTGGTCAAACTTGATCTGGGTGCACGCAATAGAAGTCTACATTTGAAATGTATTTGCACTAGCTCTTATATACACCGTTTATACACACACAATTTATCATGATAAATGCCCATTAATATATGCAAACTTTATTATGCCCTGTACTTCCATACTTTATAATGAAGTAGTACAAAAGTATGTAACAGACAGAAAGAAACATTTCCGACCCTCTAAAGTATATATGTTCTTGATCCGCATCAACAGCCGAGTCGATTTAGCCATGTCCGACTATAAGAGATGGAGGCATGTGCTTTGTATGTGTATGCCATACGCTGATCAAGGTCACGTGTGTTTCTGTAATATTTTGGGGACAGAATCACAATAGCAATTGAGTTAGATAGCGACACTGATAACGAAATTGAAGCAATTACTGTAATTCCGCCTGAGCAGTTCCATGGAATATCAGTTGAGGATGACATTGACATAGAAGATCCAAGAGAAATATCTGGCGGGCACATTGCAAATGGAGACCCAAAACGACCGACAAGGTGTGACTGCCATTCTAGGTGTGATTGAAATTGGGCCTGCAGTCGGCGCCCCACTCAGTTTGCTGCTTCTAATCACAACGATGGTCTTCATCGATGTCTTAGGGATTATGAAAATGATCTATCCAGACGATGTAAAGTCTGTTACCCCGTCTAGCACAAGTGGGAAAAAGAAAGTTAAAATAGTATTTTGAGCAAAAAATCAAGGAAATATCATAAAAATAAATATTAAGAAGAATCACGTGTTTGTACCGCGAACCGAACCCGCGTCTGTTTAAAAATGCTGAATCGAACCGAAAGCAGGGGAAAAAGCGGTTCGGTTCATTTCATCGACGAGTTTTATGAGCCTACCTTGAGGCCAGTATATTTGTAATTTTAGGAAACTGTATTTGGTAAATCAACTACATCAAAAGCCTTGCATCGCTTTAGCTCTTCTTTTTCCTTAAAGTTACGTTTTAGAGTCTTCGAAGGACTTAATGCTTCTATTAACGGTGCTCAACCGTCTATCAAAATAAAGAGCTTTACAAACTACCTTTTTAAAAATAGCAATCTGTTGACTGTCGTGTTCCAGTGTTTCCATCTGATTAAGGTAGTAGTCTGGTAACTTGGGTTCAAAAAATCGAAAATTTTTTTTTTGCTTATTTTGAAAACTAGTTCTAGTGAGAAAAACTTTTTGTTTTCTATCGCAGCGACACCAATCGTGGTACATATATGTTTTATATGCTTCCACACAATCGGACAATCGGACGACTATAGCATATAGCTGCCATATAAACGGTCGGTCCAAAAACTAGTTCTAGTGAGAAAAACTTTGTTGTTTTTCATCGTAGCATCACCAAACGTGGTATATATTAGTTTCATATACAGGGTTGCCCATATTCGACGGACCCATGTTTTTTTTAAAAAAAAAAAAATCAAAGAAAAAAATAAAAATTTGGCGGTTGGCAATCTTAATCATTTAATTTGTTCCAAGTAGATTTGTTTACATCAATTTTTGAATATGATATCTCTCAAATGGCCGCCTCTGGCGTTGATGGCGTATTGTGCCCTTTTTGCAGCATTTTCCATCGTTTTCGCCAACATTTCGGCCGGAATAGCGGCTATTTCTTCACGAATGTTGTCCTTGAGCTCTTCTACGGTCCTTGGCTTGTTAACGTAAACCTTTGACTTCAAATATCCCCACAAGAAGAAGTCAGGCGGCGTCAAATCGGGCGAACGCGGTGGCCAGTCCAAATCACCACTTTTCGACATCAAACGGCCCGGAAACAATTTCTTCAGAAAATCGATTGTTATGCGACTTGTGTGCGGTAGAGCGCCGTCTTGTTGAAACCAGAACTGCCTCATACGCTTTCGAAGAATAATTGGCATCACAAAATTGGTCATCATGTCGCGATAACGCTCCTGGTTGATGGTAACAGCATGGCCATTTTCATTTTGGAAGAAAAACGGCCCAATGACCGTTTTCGCACTAACGCCGCACCAAACTGTGACTTTTTCGTCATGAAGAGGCACTTCTTGAATCTCCTGAGGATTTTCAGTTTCGTAAATACGGCGATTTTGCTTATTTACGGTCCCATTCAATGTGAAATGGGCTTCATCGGACATGATAATTTTTTGACTTGTTCTGTTGAATGTAAATTTCAACTATTTCAGAGCGCTCGCGTGGCATGTATTGTTCCATGGTAAAAATCTGCTTGGACTGACGCTTCAAACGCGGTACGTCATTAAGCGATCTGACATTTCTGTCAAAAGTTATGGCGTTGCCAGATGGGTCCGTCGAATATGGGCAACCCTGTACTTCCACACAATTATAGAAAAATTGATCAAAATCGGATGACTATAGCATATAGCTGCCATAGGAACGATCGGTCTAAAAACTAATTCTAGTGAGAAAAACTTTTTTGTTATCAATGGTAGCGCCTTTCGAAAACTGCAAGGGTATTGAAAACATCGGCGTAGCCGATGTTAGCCTTCTATTTTTCAAATAATTTTTATACCCTTGCAGAGGGTATAGTAAAATTGTCACGATGTTTGTAACGCATAGAAGGAAGCATTTCCGACCACATAAAGTATATATATTCTTGATCAGCATGACGAGCTGAGTTCATTTCCGTCTGTCCGTCTGTTTCTATGCTAGCTCCTCCCTCAGTTTTAAAGCTATCTTGACCAAACTTTGCAAAAAGTCTTTAAATACAAATACGCTGCACATTTGTCGGAATCGGCCGGATCAGATGACTATATCATAAAGCTGCCATAGGAACGATCGGTCCAAAAACTAGTTCTAGTGAGAAAAACTTTTTGTTTTCTATCGCAGCGACACCAATCGTGATACATATATGTTTTATATGCTTCCACACAATTCTGGAAAAATTTATCAAAATCGGATGACTATAGCATATAGCTGCCATATAAACGGTCGGTCCAAAAACTAGTTCTAGTGAGAAAAACTTTTTGTTTTCCATCGTAGCATCACCAATCGTGGTATATATTAGTTTTATGTACTTCCACACAATTCTTGAAAAATTGATCAAGATCGGATGACTATAGCGTATAGCTGCCATAGGAACGATCGGTCTAAAAACTGGTTCTAGTGAGAAAATTTTTTCTGTCATCAATGGTAGCATCTTTCAAAACTGCAAGGGTATTTTAAACATCGGCATAGCCGATGTTAGCCTTCTATTTTTTTTTTTATATATTTTCAATATGTAAATAAAAACACTCTAAATATTCAAGATAATTCATTTTTATTTTCCTATAAAAAACCAGGCAAAAGTTACCAGACTACTACCTTAAGTCCCTCTTCTGCAATTGTCGGGTTTTTTTCTAATATTGCATTCTTTCCTTGAAAGTTTCAGATCGAATAATATGAGTTCTATCTTACTTTAGCAAGGTATTTTTATTTTCTATTGCACTATTAAGCTTTTGGAAAGATATTGTTCGTGTTCCACTCGGTTGCGGAGCCAACTTTACTATGTCGGGATTTACATTATGAAGCAAACTTCATGAAGTTTTCTTAGTAGGCGTAAAATTTAGGGGAATTTTATTAGCCCTATTAAACGAATAGTTTAGGAATACATTGAAATCTCTCGCCTACTAAGAAAACTTCATGAAGTTAGCTTCATCGTGTAAATCTCGACTATGATATCCGACATTTGTCTTCCGTGGATGATCTGGTGGCATAGAATCCAATAGTTACTTGATGCTCTCGATATGCCTACGATATCTACTGCATTTATTTTCTTAAAGATAATACTGACACTAATGGATGTCTGCATATTCGACTTTATACAGCACATAAATAATAATATTTTAAAGTTCTTAAATGTTTTAATGACTTTAATTTTAAAAATAATAGATAAAAGTCAACATTTCCTTGATAGAAAGTATAATGTTTGATAGCTAAGAGACAATCATTAAACCGAACCGAAACTGTGGTTCATCTTGCTCCAAAACCATCATATGAATCGAACCGATTAAGCCTCAATGATCCATTGAACCGAACCAGACTTAATTCTCTAGAGGTCTGCATCCCTCATACTCAGTTGTGGCAGCGTCATACATAGTCCACACTGTACATTCACTCACATTGTCGAACCAGTTTTAGGTATACGAAATAAATTAAATTAGAAAATAAAACGTTTCATTAATTATTAACATTCATAATCAAAGCAAACTTTAAAGGGCATTTATCATGATATTTGTTTGTGTATAAACAGGAAATAGTCTTTGAGATCTAGGTATTCATTCGGACGGAAATAACAACAATACAATTTTACTTAAAATTATTTTCCTACTAACGCACACTTACGAAAAAAAAAATATTGATTAAGAAAATCTATGAATAAATACCGAAGTTGTGAATAATTGTTCAAAATTTCTTACATTCAAGTTGTACTATTTTGTATTTATTTCAAAAGTAGTGACTTAAAAGTATTCTTGGTCATCAAAAAGTTGTTTTTCTCTTGTGAAGAAAGTAGATGGGTAACCAAACTAAAAATTAACTAATTGTTATACTTTCAATTATTTACAAAAATTTAGTGAGTGCGTTCTTATGCTGGTTATTGCCCAACACTGGATCGGAAGCTTTGGACTAAGTATCGTTGCGTTGTCGCTCATATCTACCTGATTGGAGAACTATTTAAAAAAATGGATAGATATTATTACATTTCTATGTAACTAATTATTCTGATATCGATTTGTTACAATGAGTTTCTAGTTCGCAATTCGTGTATATAATTAGAGCCTAGTGTATTATATAGAAAAATAAAAATGCAAATAAATAAACTATGTAAATCAATTCAATACAAAATTATTTTCCATTTAATTTCATAGCGCATTTTATTTACCCTTAAATTCTGAAACTAATATAATCATTCCTATGTCAAGGGTCATTTACACTAACCATAAACAATCATATTAAAACTGTTAGATATTATCAAAGAATTTACAATACCTAGAAGCGACGTCCCATACAAAAATCTTTGAATCTCGCGTCGGATTTGCATGATGCCGGGGAACGGCGAAAAAAGGGTTAACATGCGGATTCTGTTAAGAATGTGTGAAGCTTGGTAACTCTTTTTTCCGACATCATTCTGCGTCGGCTTATATGCTTAATGACAATTGCTGAAGGTCACTCTAACGCTCAGCGCTCATTGTTTGCAGGGCAATCAGCTGCTTGTAAGGCAGGGCATTTAGCTTCAATTTGCAGATCTTGGTAAAAATCTGAATTAGATCTAGATCCAACGACTACTAAACAAATTATATAATTAATGTCCAACGACTACTAAACAAATTATATAATTAATGTTGTTTTTAACATATGTACTACGGACGGACTCTACACACTGACAGTTGAAATTCATGGAATATTGCTCAATATAGCATGTGACACTGGTGCACCTTGCAACCTTATCTTTAAAAGAAAGCAAAGTAGTTGAGACCATGCTCTGTACCATATGTCAACTACAGTGGTAATAGCAAAAGTGTATTGGGTGATTTTCATGCACAGATTACGTTCCGAATCATATCGAAATGTATTTTCGTTGTTGTGACCAATACTGACAACACGGCATTATTAGGCGATTTAACCAAAACGAAAACACATTAAAAAAACGCTTTCAAAATTTCCAATGTGTGAAACATATGTTTTAGCATCAAAACAACTAATTTAAATGGTTTTGTCAGTGAATAGCACATTGCCTTTATGAAAAAAATCGAAATCACAAAAAACGACTTTATTTTTCTACGTAGGAGAAAATAATATTAATAAAGGTAATAATTTTATCAAAGGTTCTTGGGAGTCCATTTTTGCGACGGTAAGTTTAACAATAATGTTATGATTTGTAATGTTCGAATACAAATAGCAAAAGGCAAATTTTTGTTGTTTGAACTCTGAATTCTCTGATTACGCGCCTTACGACCTAAGCGTAGACACAAATCCTATCAGTAATAGCCTCTGCAACCACGCTTAAGCCTGGATTGTCTTGCGATAAGCAGCTCTGCAGATGGTGGAATTATATAAGGTGAGGTCAGTAAAGTAGGCTGCCTCTTTTCGGGGTGCCAGTCGAATGGTGAAAAACAGTCAGTAGCAAACCAAATGTCAATGTTGAAGGTATTATTTAATACACCTAAGCAGGCGTTGTTCAGTGTTGACATTGGTACTGGCACCCCTCTCTCATGGTGAATTTCTGATGACTCTACCTTATATAATTATACCATTCCAGAAATTCTTAAGCCATCCTTGGCTGAAATTGACCGATTTCATGAAAATATCAAATCTATTGGAGATAAGAAGTTTTCCGGGTGATTATTTTTGAATTTTCCTATTTTGGCGAAAATCCAAAAATAACGTGGATTCGCAAAATTTGCTTTAAGGCAATGCAGTCAAAGTTACCTTGGGTAAACCGAAAAATATCCAACAATAGAAAAAGGCATATATTTATACCCGTTACACGTAGAGTAAAAAGGGTATACTATGTTCGTGCAAATGTATGTAACAGGTAGAAGGAAGCATCTCCGACCCCATAAAGTATATATATTCTTGATCAGCATCAATAGCCGAGTCGATGTAGACATGTCCGTCTGTCTGTCTGTCTGTCTGTCTGTCCGTCCGTCTCTATGAACACCTTGATCTCAGAGACTATTAGAGCTAGAGCTACCATTTTTCAGTGTAGACTTGTATTGTCTGCACGCAGATCAAGTTTGTTTCAAATTTTTGCCTCTTATCTTCCACAATTTTGAAAATAGATTGTTCGAACCCTCCAGACATATATTTTAATCATCATTACCTTTCGATCTGCTGTACATCATTTCCTGATCAGATGAACGATAGAAAAGATTCCGCCCCCGCCATTTGAAAAATACCTCATATCTTCCACAAGTTTGAAAAAAAACGAGAGCGTAAGTTGAAGTCGGCCCTGCTCGACTTCGATATACCCGTTACTCAGGGTAAGTTTGCCCAAATTGTGGGAGATATGAGGAATTTTTCAAATTGCGGGGGCGGCAACTTTTCTGTCGTTCATCTGATCGAAAAATTATGTATGGCGGATCGATAGGTAATGATGATTAAAATATATGTCTAGAAGGTTATTTTCAACGAGCAGCAGTTATCAGGAGAGAAAAGTGTGTAAAAAAAAATCATAATATGTGCAACAAAAATATCTAAAAAACGTTTTAAAATTGATAAGAGAAACAAAACCAACATTCAGCCTGAAGTGTGTAAAATAATTATGAGAAACTGAAAAAAAAAGCAAATAGTTAAAAATTTGTCAAAGTCCACACCGCAAATCGATCATTAGTTCTGTATTACCTCATTTTTTTTTTTTGGTGAGTGATGTTTGATACCCAACACTATGTGTATATTAAAAATATATAATGATTTAAACATAACAAAAGAACGAACTCTGAGTGAAAAAAGAAAAGAAAAAAAAAGAAACACAAATGTTTATTAATAAATATTTCTAAAGAACAAAACTTAATGCGGCATTTAAATTTCCTAATACAAATTTGACGGTTAATTAACCATCAACACAGCAATCATCATCATTCATTAATTGAATTTAAGCCAACTCAGTCAAAATACATTTTTGTACGATAAAGGGCTTCTGACGTAGTTAGCTCATTTTTCTCAGCCCTCATCATGTTTCCTATTTAAAGTCGCAATTATTTTGATAAAAAACTTCTGCAACTTATCAACGTCCTCAAAAGTTTGCCAATCACCAAACTTGTGCTCCATAGCTTTGTACGGATTTGCTGACTGCCTGTTACAGTTTCTATTACTCCTCTTTTTTCGCCACATTTTTATTCCTGAAGAAACTTCCCCAAGTGGCGTTAATGCAAGCTTTGACTGAGGTTGTTCTGTCCTGGATTCTTAAAGGAAAGTTTTGGCGTGAATATGGTTCCCAGGGACTTAAATTCGTTTACCACATTTATAGATTCTCAAAACCATGATGCCAGACTTGCTAAGGTTGACAATAATGTTCCATTTGTGACAATACGTTTATAAGTTAAAAACCATTTGCTGCAGAACTTTTAGGTCATCTGCCAGTAAGACTATATCATTAGCGTAAAGCAACACTCGAAGAATAATACTCTCCAGTTGCATACCACCACTTAGTTCCTCGTTTAGCAGACATCCCTGTCTTACTCCTGACTCGGTTGAGAACTCCACAGACATTGCTTCTCCATTCCATACAATTGTTTTTGTATCCGCAAAAACTGCTTTCAAGATATATGCTCACAAATTTCTTGGTACGTTGTCAAATGCAGCTTTGAAGTCCACAAAAAAATGCATTTGTTTTCCTCTTTTCCTCAAATTTTAGGATTATAGATGTTATCTACGGTTGAATATGTTACCCTGAAACCCGCCTGGTATTCGTTCAACTTATCATGCTCATCAACGGAGTGTGCTAACCGCTGGTTATAAAGGTTCATAAAGGATATTCCTCGATAATTCTCCGGCAGATTTGCATTTAGTTTTTTGAAAATTGGGAATAAGATACTAGTTTGAAATTCCTTTTGGCCAGTACCTTCTGTAATGCTTTTTGTAAAACACCCAGATAGCTCTCCTAGAAATTCTGCGCCGGCATGCTTAAAATGTTTGTATGTTATTCCATATATACCGGGTGCTTTTTTCGCATTTGTCTTCAACAGCATTGTCTTCATTTCTGCTAGTGTAATGGGGCTATCTAGATCTTCAACCACAATTAGTGGCGCCGCATAGAGTACATCAGAGGCAAATTGTGTAGGATTCAGAAGTGTCTCAAACTATCTACTGAACTCGGATGGATCAATATCACTACCTGTACTATTATATGTTGATCGAGCTCTCGTTCCTTTACCAGTTTCCACCAATCGTTAGAGTCTTTAACATCGCTAATTGTGCGCTCAAGTTCCTCATAGTAACGTGATTTGGCCATCAGACATATATGTGAGAGTGGATATAAGAGAGGAATAGAAGGAAACAGGAGAAACGATCGTAGGAATGAGTAGTCGCCGTGGTAGTGTCGTTACGGAGTTGTTGAGAAGCTAACGATTTGCTGAGTTATCCAGTTATACCATTTGTTTTTCCTCCGCAAAGGCTTTTTATTCTTATTTGTGTTGGCAGATCTTTTATTGTGTCGATCAGCTGATTTAGAGATAGCTCCTCACTATCGTTCTTGGCTCTGTTTAAATTTTGCGTTATCCGGTTGGCATACGAATTGCATTCGGCGTCGATCCAGGCAAGTTTTGGTCTTGATTTCTGAACATTTTCATGGTTTGTGCTATTTTTGAATTTAAGCTCCAACAAAATTGGCAGGTGATCTGACCAACATCGACGAGGATCAGAGAAGTCAGCCACCACTGCGAGCAAATCCTGTGCTACAGCACATATATCATTGACTGACTCCCCAAACGTGCTAACAAATGTCAACTCTCTGTTTTTGACTCCTTTTGTTGGACCATTCAATATGATCAGGCCACTTTCAATGCAGAACTCCACCAAATGTTTTCCATTTTCATTGACTGTTTTGTCTTTTCATCCCCTCTGCCAGTGTATGAGGCCGCAATTAGGTCACTCCTGAACAGCTCTTCTATATCTTGCTGTAAATCACCTATGCGTACATTAAGATCTACTATTATTACTGGATTTGTTACGTCGAGCATTCTCAGGAGTTGCTTCACACTCTCAAAATCATTTGCCCAGTGGGCCTCTAATATTTGCTGGGATAAGGGTTGTAAGGAAGCTTTTACTAACGGCTGGGGTATACTCCGCCACGCCAAGGTCCACTTTACAGGAAAATTTATAAAGTGCCGGGATCGAGATGTAAAGGGGCACGCTCGGATTGTCAAGGCCACGCGAATATCTAGCCACTCTAATAAAGGTAGATTCTGGCTGTGCATAATAGTTGTGCGTATGGGTGTGGGTGTGTGAAGAAATGCTTCCAGCTGCATGGGGAAGAGGGCAGTGTGAATGATTCAAAAAATAAAAGTTTGTGTGTGGGTGTGTGTGAGTCTAAATATAATCTTTTTGAACTGGAAGTGTGTGGATGTAAAAGAAATTAAGATTTCGAACTGTCTTTGCCTGTGTGTGTGTGTGTGGGTGTGGGAGTGTGTGTAAAAGAAATTATGATTTCGGTCTGATTTTTTTTTTTTTTTTTTTAATTCCTTTATTATTTCTATTTTTTTATTAACTTATCAATTAATTTATTAACTGAGCGTGGGCCTAATTTCTGCGGTACGGCCGCGAAGCAATGCTTCGCAGAAATATCGGCTCCGCTACTCCAAAATCCCCCTTCTTAGGCGTTCCAGCCTACGCAGTTCTGTCATAATGGCAGTTGCGTAGCTGCTTACTCGCTCCCAGTTCTGGATATTTTCCATCATAATTGACACTAGGGTAGACACATTTAGACGGTTGCCAATCGCGTCCTCAAGTTTCTCTCTTTCACGTGCAAATCTCTGACACCTGAACAGAACATGCTCGGCATCTTCCTCCGTTGCTCCGCACCAGGTGCAATCTGCCTGCGTTTCGTGACCAAAACGGTGCAGGTAGCTGCGGAAGCACCCATGCCCACTTAGGATCTGCGTCAAGTAGAAATTCACCTGACCGTGCTTCCTGCCAACCCACGTACTCAGGCTTGGGATGAGGCGGTGGGTCCAGCGGCCTTTATGGGACAAGTTCCATCGGCTTTGCCACCTCTCCAGCCCATGTTGTTTGGCAGCGGTCCGGACTGCCTTCTTCTGTGCTGGTGTACAGTTTCTCCCGTGAGTTTCTGCGTACACTGTGGAATTTTCGAGCGCCAGCTCGTCCAAAGGCGCCAGCCTAGCGATGACAAGTGCAGCGTCGTCGGAGACCATGCGAAACGCACTGCAGATGCGAATAGCGCTCAATCTGTGCGTTGCCTCCAGGCCACGCCTATAGCTTTTGACGAGCATGGCCTCTTTCCAAACTGGGGCCGCGTAGAGCATTATTGATCTGGTGACACTGGTGAGAAGTATTCTTCGTTCTTGCCTCTTGAAAAAAACCCGACAATTGCAGAAGAGGGACTTAAGGTAGTAGTCTGGTAACTTTTGCCTGGTTTTTATAGGAAAATAAAAATGAATTATCTTGAATATTTAGAGTGTTTTTATTTACATATTGAAAATATATAAAAAAAAAATAGAAGGCTAACATCGGCTATGCCGATGTTTAAAATACCCTTGCAGTTTTGAAAGATGCTACCATTGATGACAGAAAAAATTTTCTCACTAGAACCAGTTTTTAGACCGATCGTTCCTATGGCAGCTATACGCTATAGTCATCCGATCTTGATCAATTTTTCAAGAATTGTGTGGAAGTACATAAAACTAATATATACCACGATTGGTGATGCTACGATGGAAAACAAAAAAGTTTTTCTCACTAGAACTAGTTTTTGGACCGACCGTTTATATGGCAGCTATATGCTATAGTCATCCGATTTTGATAAATTTTTCCAGAATTGTGTGGAAGCATATAAAACATATATGTATCACGATTGGTGTCGCTGCGATAGAAAACAAAAAGTTTTTCTCACTAGAACTAGTTTTTGGACCGATCGTTCCTATGGCAGCTTTATGATATAGTCATCTGATCCGGCCGATTCCGACAAATGTGCAGCGTATTTGTATTTAAAGACTTTTGCAAAGTTTGGTCAAGATAGCTTTAAAAACTGAGGGAGGAGCTAGCATAGAAACAGACGGACAGACGGAAATGAACTCAGCTCGTCATGCTGATCAAGAATATATATACTTTATGTGGTCGGAAATGCTTCCTTCTATGCGTTACAAACATCGTGACAATTTTACTATACCCTCTGCAAGGGTATAAAAATTATTTGAAAAATAGAAGGCTAACATCGGCTACGCCGATGTTTTCAATACCCTTGCAGTTTTCGAAAGGCGCTACCATTGATAACAAAAAGTTTTTCTCACTAGAATTAGTTTTTAGACCGAACGTTTATATGGCAGCTATATGCTATAGTCATCCGATTTTGATCAATTTTTCTATAATTGTGTGGAAGTACAGGGTTGCCCATATTCGACGGACCCATCTGGCAACGCCATAACTTTTGACAGAAATGTCAGATCGCTTAATGACGTACCGCGTTTGAAGCGTCAGTCCAAGCAGATTTTTACCATGGAACAATACATGCCACGCGAGCGCTCTGAAATAGTTGAAATTTACATTCAACAGAACAAGTCAATTGTGAAAACTCAACGTACAAAATTATCATGTCCGATGAAGCCCATTTCACATTGAATGGGACCGTAAATAAGCAAAATCGCCGTATTTACGAAACTGAAAATCCTCAGGAGATTCAAGAAGTGCCTCTTCATGACGAAAAAGTCACAGTTTGGTGCGGCGTTAGTGCGAAAACGGTCATTGGGCCGTTTTTCTTCCAAAATGAAAATGGCCATGCTGTTACCATCAACCAGGAGCGTTATCGCGACATGATGACCAATTTTGTGATGCCAATTATTCTTCGAAAGCGTATGAGGCAGTTCTGGTTTCAACAAGACGGCGCTCTACCGCACACAAGTCGCATAACAATCGATTTTCTGAAGAAATTGTTTCCGGGCCGTTTGATGTCGAAAAGTGGTGATTTGGACTGGCCACCGCGTTCGCCCGATTTGACGCCGCCTGACTTCTTCTTGTGGGGATATTTGAAGTCAAAGGTTTACGTTAACAAGCCAAGGACCGTAGAAGAGCTCAAGGACAACATTCGTGAAGAAAGTATTACGGCCGAAATGTTGGCGAAAACGATGGAAAATGCTGCAAAAAGGGCACAATACGCCATCAACGCCAGAGGCCGCCATTTGAGAGATATCATATTCAAAAATTGATGTAAACAAATCTACTTGGAACAAATTAAATGATTAAGATTGCCAACCGCCAAATTTTTATTTTTTTCTTTGATTTTTTAAAAAAAAACATGGGTCCGTCGAATATGGGCAACCCTGTACATTTCAGAAATAATTCAGAATAAAAACTGACAAAAATAAAAACGAGTAAAATGATTAAAACGGTGCGGTTCCTACGATGCTACGGTGCCACGGTGGCAATTTGACAGCTAGGTAATCATACTCGTCTGTAATCATACTCGGCGAGTATAACTTAATTACAATTTTACTTACTCGTGCAGGTCTCTACTCTATACCTAAACGCAATTTGCTCCAGTTCTGACCGTTTAAAATCTAAAAGCTCTTACGAGGATAATGTTGGTTTTCCCCAGGTACGGACTCTCAGTTCCGCCAAAATTGGACAACTCGCACAAAAGCGGGCAACGTCTTCTTTTTCTCCTCTGTTGCTCAGGGTACAGATATGCCCTATAGATGGTGAATATGGATTGCCATTAAGATTTAGTACCTCGGTTCTGACGTTGAATATATTCGAGATCAGTCGACGTTGAGACAATCTCGGAAGTAGTTACGCTTCCCCAGATCGTATGACTCTCATGCTAGAGTGTTCCATTGTTCAAAGATGGAGACCTTGTGGAATTCCTCTAATCTTTACTCTGGGTACATCATAATTTTATTAATGTATTCAAAATGAAGTCGCAGAGTACATTCAAAGAGTTCGGGCAGTCCTGTTTCGAGATGTTAGCGTATGTCGGCGAATTTGAAGGTAAATGGAAGATCCTCAATGAAAAAACTCAATAATTTTTTTATGGAGTGTATCCCCACGTCTGAGCAGCATAGCACATAATGGACCTAGCTGTTGCTTGGAACATTTTATATTTTGTGCTGTGATTCACATGTTTTTTACTCATAAGGCTTTTCCATGTGCTGTTAATGGCCATCTTAGAGTCGCGCAGCTTTTGCTCAAAATGCTTTCTGAATGACATATTTGGTGTTGAAATAACTCCGAGGTATTGGAATTCTCAGACCACCTCCAGCTCCGTTCCATCCAGTTCCCATTTCTCGATTTGTGCTAATCTTTGGCAATATCAGAAAATTGGTCAGAGAATTATAAAACATGTTTCATTATTCTTGGAGGTGCTTGCGAGAATTAATCAGACATTAAACAAGAAAGAGCGCTGCAGTTGAGTGCCCCGACTGCGAAATATCTTGTATACTTGATTTTGTGTATAGTCATACGTATATATTCACTTCAATTCAATTAGTTTCTTTATTGGCCTACATTTCAGAACTTGTCTTAAAGCTAGCGCATTTGACTATGTAATCCAGAGATAAAACATATTATCTTTACAGCTAAAATATGGACGTATGCTCTATTTAAATTTATTATGACTTTTGAAAATCTAAAAGGAGGGTTTATATAAACTTTCAACTACGAGTCAAAGATTGATACTTATTCTTATCAATTTGGAAACTAGAAACTGGTCTTCGGCATGAAAATTGAATAATAAGTGATATAAATATAAATAAAAATCTGTCTTTACAGAGGCTTCTTTTACAGACAGACGGACATGGCTAAATCGACTGTACTGTTGCCACTGATCAAGAATATATATACCTTCTGTCTGTTACATACATGTGCACAGCTTCGGAAGGGTGATAAAAATTGGTCAAACTTGATCTGGGTGCACGCAATAGAAGTCTACATTTGAAATGTATTTGCACTAGCTCTTATATACACCGTTTATACACACACAATTTATCATGATAAATGCCCATTAATATATGCAAACTTTATTATGCCCTGTACTTCCATACTTTATAATGAAGTAGTACAAAAGTATGTAATAGACAGAAAGAAACATTTCCGACCCTCTAAAGTATATATGTTCTTGATCCGCATCAACAGCCGAGTCGATTTAGCCATGTCCGACTATAAGAGATGGAGGCATGTGCTTTGTATGTGTATGCCATACGCTGATCAAGGTCACGTGTGTTTCTGTAATATTTTGGGGACAGAATCACAATAGCAATTGAGTTAGATAGCGACACTGATAACGAAATTGAAGCAATTACTGTAATTCCGCCTGAGCAGTTCCGTGGAATATCAGTTGAGGATGACATTGACATAGAAGATCCAAGAGAAATATCTGGCGGGCACATTGCAAATGGAGACCCAAAACGACCGACAAGGTGTGACTGCCATTCTAGGTGTGATTGAAATTGGGCCTGCAGTCGGCGCCCCACTCAGTTTGCTGCTTCTAATCACAACGATGGTCTTCATCGATGTCTTAGGGATTATGAAAATGATCTATCCAGACGATGTAAAGTCTGTTACCCCGTCTAGCACAAGTGGGAAAAAGAAAGTTAAAATAGTATTTTGAGCAAAAAATCAAGGAAATATCATAAAAATAAATATTAAGAAGAATCACGTGTTTGTACCGCGAACCGAACCCGCGTCTGTTTAAAAATGCTGAATCGAACCGAAAGCAGGGAAAAAGCGGTTCGGTTCATTTCATCGACGAGTTTTATGAGCCTACCTTGAGGCCAGTATATTTGTAATTTTAGGAAACTGTATTTGGTAAATCAACTACATCAAAAGCCTTGCATCGCTTTAGCTCTTCTTTTTCCTTAAAGTTACGTTTTAGAGTCTTCGAAGGACTTAATGCTTCTATTAACGGTGCTCAACCGTCTATCAAAATAAAGAGCTTTACAAACTACCTTTTTAAAAATAGCAATCTGTTGACTGTCGTGTTCCAGTGTTTCCATCTGATTAAGGTAGTAGTCTGGTAACTTAGGTTCAAAAAATCGAAAATTTTTTTTTTGCTTATTTTGAAAACTAGTTCTAGTGAGAAAAACTTTTTTGTTTTCTATCGCAGCGACACCAATCGTGGTACATATATGTTTTATATGCTTCCACACAATCGGACAATCGGACGACTATAGCATATAGCTGCCATATAAACGGTCGGTCCAAAAACTAGTTCTAGTGAGAAAAACTTTGTTGTTTTTCATCGTAGCATCACCAAACGTGGTATATATTAGTTTCATATACAGGGTTGCCCATATTCGACGGACCCATGTTTTTTTAAAAAAAAAAAAAATCAAAGAAAAAAATAAAAATTTGGCGGTTGGCAATCTTAATCATTTAATTTGTTCCAAGTAGATTTGTTTACATCAATTTTTGAATATGATATCTCTCAAATGGCCGCCTCTGGCGTTGATGGCGTATTGTGCCCTTTTTGCAGCATTTTCCATCGTTTTCGCCAACATTTCGGCCGGAATAGCGGCTATTTCTTCACGAATGTTGTCCTTGAGCTCTTCTACGGTCCTTGGCTTGTTAACGTAAACCTTTGACTTCAAATATCCCCACAAGAAGAAGTCAGGCGGCGTCAAATCGGGCGAACGCGGTGGCCAGTCCAAATCACCACTTTTCGACATCAAACGGCCCGGAAACAATTTCTTCAGAAAATCGATTGTTATGCGACTTGTGTGCGGTAGAGCGCCGTCTTGTTGAAACCAGAACTGCCTCATACGCTTTCGAAGAATAATTGGCATCACAAAATTGGTCATCATGTCGCGATAACGCTCCTGGTTGATGGTAACAGCATGGCCATTTTCATTTTGGAAGAAAAACGGCCCAATGACCGTTTTCGCACTAACGCCGCACCAAACTGTGACTTTTTCGTCATGAAGAGGCACTTCTTGAATCTCCTGAGGATTTTCAGTTTCGTAAATACGGCGATTTTGCTTATTTACGGTCCCATTCAATGTGAAATGGGCTTCATCGGACATGATAATTTTGTACGTTGAGTTTTCACAATTGACTTGTTCTGTTGAATGTAAATTTCAACTATTTCAGAGCGCTCGCGTGGCATGTATTGTTCCATGGTAAAAATCTGCTTGGACTGACGCTTCAAACGCGGTACGTCATTAAGCGATCTGACATTTCTGTCAAAAGTTATGGCGTTGCCAGATGGGTCCGTCGAATATGGGCAACCCTGTACTTCCACACAATTATAGAAAAATTGATCAAAATCGGATGACTATAGCATATAGCTGCCATAGGAACGATCGGTCTAAAAACTAATTCTAGTGAGAAAAACTTTTTGTTATCAATGGTAGCGCCTTTCGAAAACTGCAAGGGTATTGAAAACATCGGCGTAGCCGATGTTAGCCTTCTATTTTTCAAATAATTTTTATACCCTTGCAGAGGGTATAGTAAAATTGTCACGATGTTTGTAACGCATAGAAGGAAGCATTTCCGACCACATAAAGTATATATATTCTTGATCAGCATGACGAGCTGAGTTCATTTCCGTCTGTCCGTCTGTTTCTATGCTAGCTCCTCCCTCAGTTTTAAAGCTATCTTGACCAAACTTTGCAAAAAGTCTTTAAATACAAATACGCTGCACATTTGTCGGAATCGGCCGGATCAGATGACTATATCATAAAGCTGCCATAGGAACGATCGGTCCAAAAACTAGTTCTAGAGAAAAACTTTTTGTTTTCTATCGCAGCGACACCAATCGTGATACATATATGTTTTATATGCTTCCACACAATTCTGGAAAAATTTATCAAAATCGGATGACTATAGCATATAGCTGCCATATAAACGGTCGGTCCAAAAACTAGTTCTAGTGAGAAAAACTTTTTTGTTTTCCATCGTAGCATCACCAATCGTGGTATATATTAGTTTTATGTACTTCCACACAATTCTTGAAAAATTGATCAAGATCGGATGACTATAGCGTATAGCTGCCATAGGAACGATCGGTCTAAAAACTAGTTCTAGTGAGAAAATTTTTTTCTGTCATCAATGGTAGCATCTTTCAAAACTGCAAGGGTATTTTAAACATCGGCATAGCCGATGTTAGCCTTCTATTTTTTTTTTTATATATTTTCAATATGTAAATAAAAACACTCTAAATATTCAAGATAATTCATTTTTATTTTTCCTATAAAAAACCAGGCAAAAGTTACCAGACTACTACCTTAAGTCCCTCTTCTGCAATTGTCGGGTTTTTTTCTAATATTGCATTCTTTCCTTGAAAGTTTCAGATCGAATAATATGAGTTCTATCTTACTTTAGCAAGGTATTTTTATTTTCTATTGCACTATTAAGCTTTTGGAAAGATATTGTTCGTGTTCCACTCGGTTGCGGAGCCAACTTTACTATGTCGGGATTTACATTATGAAGCAAACTTCATGAAGTTTTCTTAGTAGGCGTAAAATTTAGGGGGAATTTTATTAGCCCTATTAAACGAATAGTTTAGGAATACATTGAAATCTCTCGCCTACTAAGAAAACTTCATGAAGTTAGCTTCATCGTGTAAATCTCGACTATGATATCCGACATTTGTCTTCCGTGGATGATCTGGTGGCATAGAATCCAATAGTTACTTGATGCTCTCGATATGCCTACGATATCTACTGCATTTATTTTCTTAAAGATAATACTGACACTAATGGATGTCTGCATATTCGACTTTATACAGCACATAAATAATAATATTTTAAAGTTCTTAAATGTTTTAATGACTTTAATTTTAAAAATAATAGATAAAAGTCAACATTTCCTTGATAGAAAGTATAATGTTTGAAAGCTAAGAGACAATCATTAAACCGAACCGAAACTGTGGTTCATCTTGCTCCAAAACCATCATATGAATCGAACCGATTAAGCCTCAATGATCCATTGAACCGAACCAGACTTAATTCTCTAGAGGTCTGCATCCCTCATACTCAGTTGTGGCAGCGTCATACATAGTCCACACTGTACATTCACTCACATTGTCGAACCAGTTTTAGGTATACGAAATAAATTAAATTAGAAAATAAAACGTTTCATTAATTATTAACATTCATAATCAAAGCAAACTTTAAAGGGCATTTATCATGATATTTGTTTGTGTATAAACAGGAAATAGTCTTTGAGATCTAGGTATTCATTCGGACGGAAATAACAACAATACAATTTTACTTAAAATTATTTTCCTACTAACGCACACTTACGCAAAAAAAAAATATTGATTAAGAAAATCTATGAATAAATACCGAAGTTGTGAATAATTGTTCAAAATTTCTTACATTCAAGTTGTACTATTTTGTATTTATTTCAAAAGTAGTGACTTAAAAGTATTCTTGGTCATCAAAAGTTGTTTTTCTCTTGTGAAGAAAGTAGATGGGTAACCAAACTAAAAATTAACTAATTGTTATACTTTCAATTATTTACAAAAATTTAGTGAGTGCGTTCTTATGCTGGTTATTGCCCAACACTGGATCGGAAGCTTTGGACTAAGTATCGTTGCGTTGTCGCTCATATCTACCTGATTGGAGAACTATTTAAAAAAATGGATAGATATTATTACATTTCTATGTAACTAATTATTCTGATATCGATTTGTTACAATGAGTTTCTAGTTCGCAATTCGTGTATATAATTAGAGCCTAGTGTATTATATAGAAAAATAAAAATGCAAATAAATAAACTATGTAAATCAATTCAATACAAAATTATTTTCCATTTAATTTCATAGCGCATTTTATTTACCCTTAAATTCTGAAACTAATATAATCATTCCTATGTCAAGGGTCATTTACACTAACCATAAACAATCATATTAAAACTGTTAGATATTATCAAAGAATTTACAATACCTAGAAGCGACGTCCCATACAAAAATCTTTGAATCTCGCGTCGGATTTGCATGATGCCGGGGAACGGCGAAAAAAGGGTTAACATGCGGATTCTGTTAAGAATGTGTGAAGCTTGGTAACTCTTTTTTCCGACATCATTCTGCGTCGGCTTATATGCTTAATGACAATTGCTGAAGGTCACTCTAACGCTCAGCGCTCATTGTTTGCAGGGCAATCAGCTGCTTGTAAGGCAGGGCATTTATGCTAGCTCCTCCCTCAGTTTTAAAGCTATCTTGACCAAACTTTGCAAAAACTCTTTAAATACAAATACGCTGCACATTTGTCGGAATCGGCCGGATCAGATGACTATATCATAAAGCTGCCATAGGAACGATCGGTCCAAAAACTAGTTCTAGTGAGAAAAACTTTTTGTTTTCTATCGCAGCGACACCAATCGTGATACATATATGTTTTATATGCTTCCACACAATTCTGGAAAAATTTATCAAAATCGGATGACTATAGCATATAGCTGCCATATAAACGGTCGGTCCAAAAACTAGTTCTAGTGAGAAAAACTTTTTTGTTTTCCATCGTAGCATCACCAATCGTGGTATATATTAGTTTTATGTACTTCCACACAATTCTTGAAAAATTGATCAAGATCGGATGACTATAGCGTATAGCTGCCATAGGAACGATCGGTCTAAAAACTGGTTCTAGTGAGAAAATTTTTTCTGTCATCAATGGTAGCATCTTTCAAAACTGCAAGGGTATTTTAAACATCGGCATAGCCGATGTTAGCCTTCTATTTTTTTTTTATATATTTTCAATATGTAAATAAAAACACTCTAAATATTCAAGATAATTCATTTTTATTTTCCTATAAAAAACCAGGCAAAAGTTACCAGACTACTACCTTAAGTCCCTCTTCTGCAATTGTCGGGTTTTTTTCTAATATTGCATTCTTTCCTTGAAAGTTTCAGATCGAATAATATGAGTTCTATCTTACTTTAGCAAGGTATTTTTATTTTCTATTGCACTATTAAGCTTTTGGAAAGATATTGTTCGTGTTCCACTCGGTTGCGGGGCCAACTTTACTATGTCGGGATTTACATTATGAAGCAAACTTCATGAAGTTTTCTTAGTAGGCGTAAAATTTAGGGGAATTTTATTAGCCCTATTAAACGAATAGTTTAGGAATACATTGAAATCTCTCGCCTACTAAGAAAACTTCATGAAGTTAGCTTCATCGTGTAAATCTCGACTATGATATCCGACATTTGTCTTCCGTGGATGATCTGGTGGCATAGAATCCAATAGTTACTTGATGCTCTCGATATGCCTACGATATCTACTGCATTTATTTTCTTAAAGATAATACTGACACTAATGGATGTCTGCATATTCGACTTTATACAGCACATAAATAATAATATTTTAAAGTTCTTAAATGTTTTAATGACTTTAATTTTAAAATAATAGATAAAAGTCAACATTTCCTTGATAGAAAGTATAATGTTTGAAAGCTAAGAGACAATCATTAAACCGAACCGAAACTGTGGTTCATCTTGCTCCAAAACCATCATATGAATCGAACCGATTAAGCCTCAATGATCCATTGAACCGAACCAGACTTAATTCTCTAGAGGTCTGCATCCCTCATACTCAGTTGTGGCAGCGTCATACATAGTCCACACTGTACATTCACTCACATTGTCGAACCAGTTTTAGGTATACGAAATAAATTAAATTAGAAAATAAAACGTTTCATTAATTATTAACATTCATAATCAAAGCAAACTTTAAAGGGCATTTATCATGATATTTGTTTGTGTATAAACAGGAAATAGTCTTTGAGATCTAGGTATTCATTCGGACGGAAATAACAACAATACAATTTTACTTAAAATTATTTTCCTACTAACGCACACTTACGAAAAAAAAATATTGATTAAGAAAATCTATGAATAAATACCGAAGTTGTGAATAATTGTTCAAAATTTCTTACATTCAAGTTGTACTATTTTGTATTTATTTCAAAAGTAGTGACTTAAAAGTATTCTTGGTCATCAAAAGTTGTTTTTCTCTTGTGAAGAAAGTAGATGGGTAACCAAACTAAAAATTAACTAATTGTTATACTTTCAATTATTTACAAAAAATTTAGTGAGTGCGTTCTTATGCTGGTTATTGCCCAACACTGGATCGGAAGCTTTGGACTAAGTATCGTTGCGTTGTCGCTCATATCTACCTGATTGGAGAACTATTTAAAAAAATGGATAGATATTATTACATTTCTATGTAACTAATTATTCTGATATCGATTTGTTACAATGAGTTTCTAGTTCGCAATTCGTGTATATAATTAGAGCCTAGTGTATTATATAGAAAAATAAAAATGCAAATAAATAAACTATGTAAATCAATTCAATACAAAATTATTTTCCATTTAATTTCATAGCGCATTTTATTTACCCTTAAATTCTGAAACTAATATAATCATTCCTATGTCAAGGGTCATTTACACTAACCATAAACAATCATATTAAAACTGTTAGATATTATCAAAGAATTTACAATACCTAGAAGCGACGTCCCATACAAAAATCTTTGAATCTCGCGTCGGATTTGCATGATGCCGGGGAACGGCGAAAAAAGGGTTAACATGCGGATTCTGTTAAGAATGTGTGAAGCTTGGTAACTCTTTTTTCCGACATCATTCTGCGTCGGCTTATATGCTTAATGACAATTGCTGAAGGTCACTCTAACGCTCAGCGCTCATTGTTTGCAGGGCAATCAGCTGCTTGTAAGGCAGGGCATTTAGCTTCAATTTGCAGATCTTGGTAAAAATCTGAATTAGATCTAGATTGTTTTTAACATATGTACTACGGACGGACTCTACACACTGACAGTTGAAATTCATGGAATATTGCTCAATATAGCATGTGACACTGGTGCACCTTGCAACCTTATCTTTAAAAGAAAGCAAAGTAGTTGAGACCATGCTCTGTACCATATGTCAACTACAGTGGTAATAGCAAAAGTGTATTGGGTGATTTTCATGCACAGATTACGTTCCGAATCATATCGAAATGTATTTTCGTTGTTGTGACCAATACTGACAACACGGCATTATTAGGCGATTTAACCAAAACGAAAACACATTAAAAAAACGCTTTCAAAATTTCCAATGTGT
Source organism: Lordiphosa mommai (assembly GCA_018904225.1). NCBI lineage: Eukaryota > Metazoa > Arthropoda > Insecta > Diptera > Drosophilidae > Lordiphosa > Lordiphosa mommai. The sequence continues at coordinate 1,250,662 of JAEIFT010000021.1, forward strand.
GAAACATATGTTTTAGCATCAAAACAACTAATTTAAATGGTTTTGTCAGTGAATAGCACATTGCCTATATGAAAAAAATCGAAATCACAAAAAACGACTTTATTTTTCTACGTAGGAGAAAATAATATTAATAAAGGTAATAATTTTATCAAAGGTTCTTGGGAGTCCATTTTTGCGACGGTAAGTTTAACAATAATGTTATGATTTGTAATGTTCGAATACAAATAGCAAAAGGCAAATTTTTGTTGTTTGAACTCTGAATTCTCTGATTACGCGCCTTACGACCTAAGCGTAGACACAAATCCTATCAGTAATAGCCTCTGCAACCACGCTTAAGCCTGGATTGTCTTGCGATAAGCAGCTCTGCAGATGGTGGAATTATATAAGGTGAGGTCAGTAAAGTAGGCTGCCTCTTTTCGGGGTGCCAGTCGAATGGTGAAAAACAGTCAGTAGCAAACCAAATGTCAATGTTGAAGGTATTATTTAATACACCTAAGCAGGCGTTGTTCAGTGTTGACATTGGTACTGGCACCCCTCTCTCATGGTGAATTTCTGATGACTCTACCTTATATAATTATACCATTCCAGAAATTCTTAAGCCATCCTTGGCTGAAATTGACCGATTTCATGAAAATATCAAATCTATTGGAGATAAGAAGTTTTCCGGGTGATTATTTTTTGAATTTTCCTATTTTGGCGAAAATCCAAAAATAACGTGGATTCGCAAAATTTGCTTTAAGGCAATGCAGTCAAAGTTACCTTGGGTAAACCGAAAAATATCCAACAATAGAAAAAGGCATATATTTATACCCGTTCACGTAGAGTAAAAAGGGTATACTATGTTCGTGCAAATGTATGTAACAGGTAGAAGGAAGCATCTCCGACCCCATAAAGTATATATATTCTTGATCAGCATCAATAGCCGAGTCGATGTAGACATGTCCGTCTGTCTGTCTGTCTGTCTGTCTGTCCGTCCGTCTCTATGAACACCTTGATCTCAGAGACTATTAGAGCTAGAGCTACCATTTTTCAGTGTAGACTTGTATTGTCTGCACGCAGATCAAGTTTGTTTCAAATTTTTGCCTCTTATCTTCCACAATTTTGAAAATAGATTGTTCGAACCCTCCAGACATATATTTTAATCATCATTACCTTTCGATCTGCTGTACATCATTTCCTGATCAGATGAACGATAGAAAAGATTCCGCCCCCGCCATTTGAAAAATACCTCATATCTTCCACAAGTTTGAAAAAAAACGAGAGCGTAAGTTGAAGTCGGCCCTGCTCGACTTCGATATACCCGTTACTCAGGGTAAGTTTGCCCAAATTGTGGGAGATATGAGGAATTTTTCAAATTGCGGGGGCGGCAACTTTTCTGTCGTTCATCTGATCGAAAATTATGTATGGCGGATCGATAGGTAATGATGATTAAAATATATGTCTAGAAGGTTATTTTCAACGAGCAGCAGTTATCAGGAGAGAAAAGTGTGTAAAAAAAATCATAATATGTGCAACAAAAATATCTAAAAAACGTTTTAAAATTGATAAGAGAAACAAAACCAACATTCAGCCTGAAGTGTGTAAAATAATTATGAGAAACTGAAAAAAAAAGCAAATAGTTAAAAATTTGTCAAAGTCCACACCGCAAATCGATCATTAGTTCTGTATTACCTCATTTTTTTTTTTGGTGAGTGATGTTTGATACCCAACACTATGTGTATATTAAAAATATATAATGATTTAAACATAACAAAAGAACGAACTCTGAGTGAAAAAAAGAAAAGAAAAAAAAAAAAGAAACACAAATGTTTATTAATAAATATTTCTAAAGAACAAAACTTAATGCGGCATTTAAATTTCCTAATACAAATTTGAAGGTTAATTAACCATCAACACAGCAATCATCATCATTCATTAATTGAATTTAAGCCAACTCAGTCAAAATACATTTTTTGTACGATAAAGGGCTTCTGACGTAGTTAGCTCATTTTTCTCAGCCCTCATCATGTTTCCTATTTAAAGTCGCAATTATTTTGATAAAAAACTTCTGCAACTTATCAACGTCCTCAAAGTTTGCCAATCACCAAACTTGTGCTCCATAGCTTTGTACGGATTTGCTGACTGCCTGTTACAGTTTCTATTACTCCTCTTTTTTCGCCACATTTTTATTCCTGAAGAAACTTCCCCAAGTGGCGTTAATGCAAGCTTTGACTGAGGTTGTTCTGTCCTGGATTCTTAAAGGAAAGTTTTGGCGTGAATATGGTTCCCAGGGACTTAAATTCGTTTACCACATTTATAGATTCTCAAAACCATGATGCCAGACTTGCTAAGGTTGACAATAATGTTCCATTTGTGACAATACGTTTATAAGTTAAAAACCATTTGCTGCAGAACTTTTGGGTCATCTGCCAGTAAGACTATATCATTAGCGTAAAGCAACACTCGAAGAATAATACTCTCCAGTTGCATACCACCACTTAGTTCCTCGTTTAGCAGACATCCCTGTCTTACTCCTGACTCGGTTGAGAACTCCACAGACATTGCTTCTCCATTCCATACAATTGTTTTTGTATCCGCAAAAACTGCTTTCAAGATATATGCTCACAAATTTCTTGGTACGTTGTCAAATGCAGCTTTGAAGTCCACAAAAAAATGCATTTGTTTTCCTCTTTTCCTCAAATTTTAGGATTATAGATGTTATCTACGGTTGAATATGTTACCCTGAAACCCGCCTGGTATTCGTTCAACTTATCATGCTCATCAACGGAGTGTGCTAACCGCTGGTTATAAAGGTTCATAAAGGATATTCCTCGATAATTCTCCGGCAGATTTGCATTTAGTTTTTTGAAAATTGGGAATAAGATACTAGTTTGAAATTCCTTTTGGCCAGTACCTTCTGTAATGCTTTTTGTAAAACACCCAGATAGCTCTCCTAGAAATTCTGCGCCGGCATGCTTAAAATGTTTGTATGTTATTCCATATATACCGGGTGCTTTTTTCGCATTTGTCTTCAACAGCATTGTCTTCATTTCTGCTAGTGTAATGGGGCTATCTAGATCTTCAACCACAATTAGTGGCGCCGCATAGAGTACATCAGAGGCAAATTGTGTAGGATTCAGAAGTGTCTCAAACTATCTACTGAACTCGGATGGATCAATATCACTACCTGTACTATTATATGTTGATCGAGCTCTCGTTCCTTTACCAGTTTCCACCAATCGTTAGAGTCTTTAACATCGCTAATTGTGCGCTCAAGTTCCTCATAGTAACGTGATTTGGCCATCAGACATATATGTGAGAGTGGATATAAGAGAGGAATAGAAGGAAACAGGAGAAACGATCGTAGGAATGAGTAGTCGCCGTGGTAGTGTCGTTACGGAGTTGTTGAGAAGCTAACGATTTGCTGAGTTATCCAGTTATACCATTTGTTTTTCCTCCGCAAAGGCTTTTATTCTTATTTGTGTTGGCAGATCTTTTATTGTGTCGATCAGCTGATTTAGAGATAGCTCCTCACTATCGTTCTTGGCTCTGTTTAAATTTTGCGTTATCCGGTTGGCATACGAATTGCATTCGGCGTCGATCCAGGCAAGTTTTGGTCTTGATTTCTGAACATTTTCATGGTTTGTGCTATTTTTTGAATTTAAGCTCCAACAAAATTGGCAGGTGATCTGACCAACATCGACGAGGATCAGAGAAGTCAGCCACCACTGCGAGCAAATCCTGTGCTACAGCACATATATCATTGACTGACTCCCCAAACGTGCTAACAAATGTCAACTCTCTGTTTTTGACTCCTTTTGTTGGACCATTCAATATGATCAGGCCACTTTCAATGCAGAACTCCACCAAATGTTTTCCATTTTCATTGACTGTTTTGTCTTTTCATCCCCTCTGCCAGTGTATGAGGCCGCAATTAAGTCACTCCTGAACAGCTCTTCTATATCTTGCTGTAAATCACCTATGCGTACATTAAGATCTACTATTATTACTGGATTTGTTACGTCGAGCATTCTCAGGAGTTGCTTCACACTCTCAAAATCATTTGCCCAGTGGGCCTCTAATATTTGCTGGGATAAGGGTTGTAAGGAAGCTTTTACTAACGGCTGGGGTATACTCCGCCACGCCAAGGTCCACTTTACAGGAAAATTTATAAAGTGCCGGGATCGAGATGTAAAGGGGCACGCTCGGATTGTCAAGGCCACGCGAATATCTAGCCACTCTAATAAAGGTAGATTCTGGCTGTGCATAATAGTTGTGCGTATGGGTGTGGGTGTGTGAAGAAATGCTTCCAGCTGCATGGGGAAGAGGGCAGTGTGAATGATTCAAAAAATAAAAGTTTGTGTGTGGGTGTGTGTGAGTCTAAATATAATCTTTTTGAACTGGAAGTGTGTGGATGTAAAAGAAATTAAGATTTCGAACTGTCTTTGCCTGTGTGTGTGTGTGTGTGGGTGTGGGAGTGTGTGTAAAAGAAATTATGATTTCGGTCTGATTTTTTTTTTTTTTTTTAATTCCTTTATTATTTCTATTTTTTTTATTAACTTATCAATTAATTTATTAACTGAGCGTGGGCCTAATTTCTGCGGTACGGCCGCGAAGCAATGCTTCGCAGAAATATCGGCTCCGCTACTCCAAAATCCCCTTCTTAGGCGTTCCAGCCTACGCAGTTCTGTCATAATGGCAGTTGCGTAGCTGCTTACTCGCTCCCAGTTCTGGATATTTTCCAGCATAATTGACACTAGGGTAGACACATTTAGACGGTTGCCAATCGCGTCCTCAAGTTTCTCTCTTTCACGTGCAAATCTCTGACACCTGAACAGAACATGCTCGGCATCTTCCTCCGTTGCTCCGCACCAGGTGCAATCTGCCTGCGTTTCGTGACCAAAACGGTGCAGGTAGCTGCGGAAGCACCCATGCCCACTTAGGATCTGCGTCAAGTAGAAATTCACCTGACCGTGCTTCCTGCCAACCCACGTACTCAGGCTTGGGATGAGGCGGTGGGTCCAGCGGCCTTTATGGGACAAGTTCCATCGGCTTTGCCACCTCTCCAGCCCATGTTGTTTGGCAGCGGTCCGGACTGCCTTCTTCTGTGCTGGTGTACAGTTTCTCCCGTGAGTTTCTGCGTACACTGTGGAATTTTCGAGCGCCAGCTCGTCCAAAGGCGCCAGCCCAGCGATGACAAGTGCAGCGTCGTCGGAGACCATGCGAAACGCACTGCAGATGCGAATAGCGCTCAATCTGTGCGTTGCCTCCAGGCCACGCCTATAGCTTTTGACGAGCATGGCCTCTTTCCAAACTGGGGCCGCGTAGAGCATTATTGATCTGGTGACACTGGTGAGAAGTATTCTTCGTTCTTGCCTCGGCCCTCTAGTGTTGAGCATTAGCCTCGCTAATGATCTACAGGTTATAGCTGCCTTTTTGTTAGCATAATCTAAATGCTCCCGGAAGCTCAACCTGGTATCTAACATAACTCCCAGATACTTGAGCGCTCTTTTAGAGACCACCACGGCGTTGCCCACTCTGATGTGGGCTGTCTCAACTTTTTTTCGGCTACTTATTAGCACCGCTTCTGTCTTATGGGGTGCAAGCTCTAGTGCCACTGACGTCAGCCATTCCTCAATTTGTGCTATTGCCTGGTTGCAAAGTAGTTCTGCCTGGGCCAGTTCCTTCGCAACTACCACAACAGCCACATCATCCGCGAATCCCACGACCTTCGCTCTTGAGGGAAGAGCTATTCTTAGTATGCCATCGTACACCGCATTCCAAAGGAGAGAACCAAGTACTGAGCCCTGCGGGACTCCTCCGGTTACCCTGTACGATTCGGTGCGAACGCTTGTGTTATATTTTAGCTCCCTGTTGCTAAGGTAGCTTCTAATGCTGTTGAGCAAGTAAGCTGGAACTCCAAAGCTTGTGAGTGCGCTTATTATAGAGCTCCACTTTGCCGTATTAAAGGCGTTTCGTATGTCTAGTGTGGCTACTAAACAGTACTCCTTTCCCCCACCTTTCCATCTTGTTCCCTCAATCGCCTTTGACGCTGTGTCTACGACCATATTAATGGCGTCGATGGTGGACTTCGCTTTACGGAATCCGAATTGGTGATGCGAGAGGTCCCCTGCTTCAGAGATGGCCCGTTCCAGTCGTGTTCTTAACATGTTCTCTAATAATTTCCCGGCAGAGTCAATGAGGCAAATTGGCCTAAAGGAGTCGGGTTCACCTAGTGGTTTGCCCGGATTTGGGAGGAGAACCAGCTTTTGAATCTTCCATATTTCTGGGAATACCCCTTCTCTGAGGCACTGATTACACAGTCTTGCGAATATCTCTAGGTGGAGGGTAAGTGCAAGTCGGAATGCCCTGTTAGGAATGGCGTCCGGTCCTGGAGCTTTATTCGCCTTGATCTTCCCCGCTGCTAGTAGGATCGCCTCTGGTGTTACCTCATCAATGATACTTTCCAACCCCGTTGCTGTATCCGCTCTCATTACTTCTCCTCTTTGCGGAAATAGTACCTCGACTAAGTGTTTCACCAGGTTGGGGTCAGTCGGCTGTAGCAGTGGATGCGTGCTTAGCTTTTTCACGACCGGACTGAGTTTGCCTGTTTTTTTTTTTTTTGTGTTCCTTTATTTAACCTTATATGTAAAACTTAAGTTAAAAGTGGTATATAATGGGGCTGCATTTCTGCGGTACGGCCGCGAAGCAATGCTTCGCAGAAACCTCAGCTCTACTACTCCATGCCCTCTCTTCTTGCTCGCTCTTGACTCCTTAGCTCCCTCAAGATTAGAGCCGAGTAGTTGCTTATCAGCTCCCAGTTGTGGATGCTATGTAGCATAGTTGGCACCAGGTTAGATGCCGTTAAGCGCTCCCCAAGCAGCGTCTCGAGTTCCTCCCTTTCGCGTGCGAATCTGCCACAGGCAAATACCACGTGCTCTGCATCTTCATCTATTGCTCTGCACCAGCTACACTCTGCAGTAGGCTCGTGGCCAAAACGGTACAGGTAGCTGCGGAAACAGCCGTGGCCGCTTAACATCTGTGTTAGGTAGAAGTTAACCTGGCCGTGCTTCCTTCCAACCCATGTGCTCAGGTTTGGTATTAGTCGATGTGTCCAGCGACCCTTGGAGGACTCGTCCCATCGATTTTGCCACCTCTCTAGGCTTTGCATCTTTGCCGATGTCCGCACTGCGTTCTTCATCGCTGTTGTAAAGCCTCTGCCATGGGTTTCCTCGAACATTTTTGAAGCGTCGGACGCCAGCTCTTCCAGGGGCGCCACTCCAGCTATAACAAGTGCGGCGTCATCTGAGACGGTTCGAAACGCGCTGCAAATTCGAATCGCGCCCAGGCGGTGCGTTGCCTCCAAACCTCGCCTATAGCTTTTAATACGCAGGGCATCCTTCCAGACGGGGGCTGCGTTGAGCATTACAGATCTTATAACGCTTGTGAGGAGCAACCTTCGTCCTTGTCTTGGACCTCGAATGTTGAGCATTATCCTCGAGAGAGCTCTGTTTGTTGAAGCAGCTCTTGTATTGGCGTACTCCAAATGCTCGCGAAAGCTCAGCCTCGTGTCGATCATTACACCCAAATACTTCAGAGCCCTTTTGGAGGCCACAGTGGCGTTACCAACCATAATGTGGGCAGTCTCCACCTTTTTTCTGCTACTTATCAGAACCGCTTCGGTCTTATGAGGAGCAAGCTCTAGCCCAACCGATAGCAGCCATTCCTCGATCTGCCTTATAGATTGGTTGCATAAGGCCGAGACCCGCTCTGCTGAACGTGTGTTGCGTGCCTTGGTTTAGCAAGCCAATATCCAGCTGGGAGAATGCCTCCAGCAAAATACTGCCTCTCGCATTAGTAGACGTGCTGCCCTAGTCTTCGGCCCACGCGTTAAAGTCTCCAGCAATCATCATTGGGCTCCTTCCCCTTGCGTCGGAAACTAGCGCATCGAGGGTGGCCGAGAACTCAGTTATACTTAGGCTTGGTGCCAGGTACACACTGTACACCCACGTGTCACCGATATATGCCCGGACGAAGCCCTCCTCTGCGCGCACGTTGGAAAAATGTAGTGCAGCAGCACCGCAAATCCAAATAGCTGCTTTCCCTGTCTTATCAGCGGCACATTTACTTTTGTCGCCAATTCTATACGGCTCGCTTAGAAGCGCAAGATCTGCGGGCCGTTCCCGCGCTGTTTGCGACAACAGATCTTGCGCAGCCGAGCAGTGATTCAGGTTAAGTTGAATCAACTGCATGGTTAGGCTTTCTAGGCTCCTCCTTTGTTCCAGACAGTGGGCACTTTCGGCTGCCTGATTGGTGATCTACAGCCTGCTTTCCTCTACTGCTGCAGAGGAAGCACCTTGGTACATTGTTGCAGGCTGCAATTTTATGGCCATTGCCACCACACTTTAAACACCAGTTTGAGCGGTCAACTGGGTTTTTGCATCCCCTTGCCATATGGCCTGGTTCGAGGCATCTGTAGCATCTCTTGACCCCTTCGCTCTGCTTGATACGGCACCGCATCCACCCGATTCGAACCTTGCCTAAGTCCAGAGCCTGTTTCGCATATTTGCTCGCAACAAGGACTATAGCCCCCTGCGTTTCCGCGTATGAGCTGCGCATGCTTTTGACTATGCACGATTCCACGGGAATACCAGCCTGGGCCGCCTAAGCTTCAGATACTTCTCCCTGGGTAGTAAATGGATCGAGGTCGCTAATCTCTAGCCTTGTCTCCGGCGTTAGTGCACGAAGTCCCGCGCTTTCCCCTAGCACCTGCTCCATTTCTGCTCTTAACTGCTGGGTGCAATCTAAGCCAGCGCCATTTAGCTCCAGCAGAAGATCTCCATTGGCTGTTCGTCTAACTTTCCTCACTCTCTCGCCCACATTCTTCAGTTGGTCATCCTGCCGTCTTGTGACCATATTGAGCACATCTCTATACGATAATCCCGCATTGCCGGAAACGATAAGGGCATCCGCTCTGGGCTTCTGGGGTGGCTTTTTGTCCGACTTTTTAGTCCCACGGTTTTTATGCACCTGCTGCCACTGTCCAGAAGGGGCACTGCTCGCTATGGGGTGTTCACTGGTAGCCCTGGTGCTGCTCTGGGAGCCGCGCGTCGGCGTTGGCACTTTGGCAGGGTGAATAGGCTTATCCAATATTGGTGAAGCTGAAACCACCTTGCTCACCTGCCTGGTCTGGGCATACTTAGCTGTTTTGTTTCCAGCTGGTGAGTCGCGTATAGCGATGGCTACCTTAGCCTTTTTGGCGCTAATTTTCCGGCTCTTTGGCGAGGTTTGGGTTGCACACTCTGCATTTATAACACCAGGGCTTGGGCCTACAGCTTTCTCGCTGCGTTCTAGCATCAGTGGGGTTGTTTGTGCCGACTTATTCCCTTTGCATAGCTCTGCAAGGTCATCTACCCCTGGGGTGATACGGGATGGATCAGCACTCGTGAGTAGTTCACATCGTGCACAGGTTTGGGGTTCCGCTGATGTTAGCTCGAGGTTTGCAGTGACGCTTAATTGAATCTCCTTCATTTTTGAAAGTGAGTCTTTCATGCCCTGGTTAATGTGGCGGACCACCGGTTTCTTCTCATTAACCATATAGATAATATCGTCGAGCAATTTGCCGAGGACCCGCAACAGATCGCCACTGGTTGGGCCCACTCCTTTGCGCTTCTTGGGAGGAGTTACTCGAGAAACGCCTGTGGGACTTGTTTCTTCTCTGTGCCTCTTAGGAGTATCCGTCTCGCTGTGCATGGCTGCGACTTGTTGGCCAATTGGAGCCAAAAGCATCTCTCCAGGTGGAGTTCTTGCCACTTTTGGTCTTCTTCCAAAAGGGTCACTGGCTATGACCCTAGTTTCTATGCTCGCAGTAGGGGTCACCAACGTGTTGGCCTTAGCCCATTGCACCTGCGGAGAACTTGACAACGCCTGGCGTTGTGCAAGTTCCGCTTGGTTTTGCCCTTGATCCAGCGTATGTAGCTGTCTGAGGCACTTAGGAGTCCAGCGGTAGCCAAAAGTTTCCCTCTGACGTTTAACCGGTGGAAGCTATACCGCTCCAATTCGGTCGCCAGAGCCCAGTAAATATGTGCGCCGCCGCAGCGGAAGGGTTGGCTGTTAGTCAGATCCGCGACCTTTGCACTTAATTTTTCTCCTAAGTGTCCTAGACTTAAGCTATATGTGTTAAATTTAATTAAAATTTGAATATGCAGCAAATCAGCGTTTAAATAAATCGTTTAAAGAAAACTTTTAAATAAAAACGGCCAAATTCAAATTTAAATTTAACGTTAAAAGTTTCGCCTGCAAGTATGCAATACTTTTTCCGCTGTGTGTCTATCGATGGTAAGAAGTGACGCTTACCCACACTGTTGACAGCTGATCAGCTGATCGTGTAATAAGCGATGCCGCGTTGTTGACGATTTGGGGAAAAGTTTTTGTTTTTGTGGCACGCGCACAACAAAAAGAAGGCGGGAAACACAAGTGGGGTGCGCTCCACCCCCCCCTGCCAGGCAGGTCACCAAACCTTGCCAACTGGACACGCACAGATCAGCGCCGCGCCGTGGATGTCGCCAAGCCCGGTACGTATGCCTGTCTCTTGGAGTCTCACACAACCAATTTTCTGGCTATTCGCGCAGGTTTTTCTACGGGTTTTAATAACAGTCAAGAGCGACTAGGAAAACACGACCGCAATCGGAAAACTCTACCTTGACCACACAGGAGTTTGCCTGTGTGTGTGTGTGTGTTTGTGTAAAAGAAATTCTGATTTCTAAGTTTTCGCAACGTTCACCTGAGCCAACCTGCCCGCCACTGTGTAGGGTATTGACCGACATGCACAGTGGGGCCAGGATGGCGGCACCTTCGAGTTGGAGGGGTGCATCGGGTATTGACCAACTAATGCACGCCAACAACTCCAAAGGTGGATTCACGCTGAGAAAACCGCCCATCCTACTTGGAAGCCAGTTGTTTTTATTTTTTTCATTATTTTAAATCTTGGTTTTATTTCGTTAGAGGGTTTTCTATCGACTTGGCATGGCTTAGAGAGAGAGAGAGACAAAGGGGCGAAAGATTTGGCACGTGGGCCACACCGGCTAGCTTACTCGAATCCGCTCCTAGGTTTGGTCTTCTTTGCCGTTCTCTTATCGGCGTTCTCTTGGTTCTCCTTCTCTGGTGATTTCGGCGGGGGTGGTTGCTGTGGTTCTTTGGGTGTCGCTCCTACGGGGAAAAGAGGGCTCTCCTGGCCGACAGCTGCGGCCGCGCACCGCGTAACGGTTTTTGATATTACTTTTCTCCCGGACTTGGCACTGGGTCGCGATGGCTCAACCGTCTCTTCTCGCTGATCAGGACTAACTAACTAGCCGGCATTTGGGGAAACGGCGGCTGCGCGACGCATGTAAGCTTTGGCTGTGGGGAAAGCTTCAGCCTTATTCACCCCACTCTCTCTCTCTCTTTACCACTCTTGTTTACATAGTTAAAGCTTATATCTACACTGAGCGAAATTAGAACTAAGATGAGTATTAATGCCTTACAAAACTACAAAATATATTATGGCTAACAAAACTACAAAAATATTCCAATGTGATGACTTACAAACTACTTGAAACTTGATATGAAAACTTACATCCTATAAAAAATGTGAGGGCTTCCATGGCCCATGAATCGGGGAACTAAAGATAATTATACCAAGGCTCCAACGCTTGCTCCGGACTTATGGGACTTTCGGGTATGTCAGGAGTATGTTCCGATGTGTTGACTGCAGCCAATGTTGTGCGCCCAGTGTTCTGTATAGGGCTTGCGAAACGGGTTTCTTGACCTCTAATTTGTGGTTGTGGTGTAGTGTCCAGATCCTCATGGTGGTTGGCGACAGCCGGGGTATCTCGCATATGTACGTGTGCCTGTGCCCTAGCAAGTTGTATGTCTACGGCTAAGTCTTGTGTTAACCTTTTCTGAGTGCCATCTGCTAAGGCAATGGTAGTCGGTACCTCTCTGTGGTTGGTCACTGTCCGTATCTTCTGCGCGGCCTCCTCGCTTATGAAACTCCGGGTCGCTCCTGTGTCCACCGTCACCTTCCACGTGTGCCCCTCAATTGTGACAGTTGCCACAATTCGACCGCCGTGTAGTTGTAACACGGCATCTACTGAAGGACCTCCGTCGTCTTGGCCCCCACTCGGTCCGTATTCGGTGAGAGCCGCTGCTCGTTTCCCGGATCCTGTGATCTGCAGCAGTCGATGGTCCTAATGACTGTCCGCCCGCACGTCCAGCAAAATATGAGCCGTTGCCCTTTACTCTCGCGAGCAAAATGCCCGGGCCTGCCGACCTTGCTGCCAGTTCTGGGTCGCGTTCCAGTTTTGTCGTTGGACTTCCCTCTCCCGGGTGACTTCATAATTGATTACCAAGTGGGTAAGTTCTCGTAGACGTTCGAAATCCTTTCGTCGAATGAAAAGCTGGTATTCCGGAAGCATGTTTTTGTAAACCCGCGACAGTTCCTGAGAATCCGTATAGCCAGCGCGACGCATCATCGTATATCGACCAATATTCCTTGTAGCTTTCCCGGTTCCTTCGGTAACGTAACCGGATTTCATCCTCCAGTCGCTGGAAATACCTGGGCGGCAGAAAGAAATCTAAGAACTCCTTGCGGAAAACAGGCCATGTTCCCCCTTGCAGTCTACTAGTTCGAAACCAATCCTCAGCTGCGCCAGTTAAGAGTTCGGGTATGGCTTGTGGCATGTGACGGACGTCTATGCGATATGAGGATGCACGTTCCTCGAGACGTTCTATAAACCGTAAGGGATCCGAAGTACCGTCGAACGATACTCCCCATCTGCGCATTTTCTCTGCTACCATTGTATAAGGTACCTCGGCGTGTGTGTGGATGGTACGCGGTAGGGTCTGGTTCAGACGCCCTGAACTCCGAGACTGTCTAAGACTTGGAACCTTCAAGGTGACATTTTGTAGACCGGTGTTCAATACGGTATCGTAAGAAGGAGATTGGGTTCTAGAGTTGTTAACGTGGGACTCAATTGACACCGGGGACGCACTGCACGATCGCTGTTCCGTGGATTTTGTCTTGGCCTCGGGGCTGGGATTCGTACCTAAGTGTGCTTCCAGGATGGATAGCCGTTGTACTACTTCGGAAGCGTGGACGGTTTTATTAATAAACGCGGCCATTCTGGAGCGCAGTTCCTCGACCGTGCCTTCCCGATCAACCCCGAATTCGTCCGCAAAAGCCTCGAGTTCGGCTTTGCGGCGATAGGACACCCATCGAACACCTACCATAATGTTCGTGGAGTCGAAAATGGTTAAATTGACTATATACCCGGTATTATTGTTTAACTCCTTGCTCCTTTATTGTTTATACTCGCAGGATACGTAGCACTCTTGAGAAGGTTTTGTTTTTAAGTTATGTTGCACGGTTGGCAAGATTCGAGTTAAATTGTGTAGTAGAGTGGAGACGATTGGTGATTATTGTGAAATTGACAGGATTTTAAATTTTTGTTTATTGTGGTTGTATTGTATTGGGTTGCGATGTTAAGAAGAGTCACGTTTGTTGTCGATGTTGGTAGGATACTTTGGTTTGTGTTGCACTATTGTAGGATTCAAGCAGCCGAAGGATGAGTTGACTGATGTAATTTAGACGATTTAGACGAAGGATACTCAGGACAGTTTTATTCGGGGTAGGATATTTTTATACTTGTAACGGTCGACTACTGTTGTTCACTCGTTGGGTCTCTAGCGATGACTAACTCTCCCCAATGCATAACCGCTTATTTATAGGGGTAGGTCGGGTTCAACTCGGGTTTTTTTTTCTTTTACCCGAGTCCACCGAACGAAGAGATCGAGAGTTCGGCTAAGCTTACCGAAGTGACCACCTTCTCCCTCTTTCGCGCTCCCCTGACTCACCACTTCTCCCGGCGACTTATTACCGAATCCTTTATTATTATTTCTTCTATTTTCTTCTTTTCCTATGGACAATATATTTCTAAGAGCTAAGTTCACACGCGCATATTAATTTGTCAAAAATGAGAGAAATTTGCTCAAATTTGTTTGTTTTCTGTGTGAATATTTATTTGCAGGCAAACGCTTGTGCTTATCTGAGCTGTTCTTCTTCTTCCCGATTTACCAATATTTTTGTCCTATCTTCCCTTATGGGGTAATGGTATATGTAGAATGGCATTATTGGTACAGAAAATAAACTCAAAAAAAAAATATTGCCTAAAAAGTAAAAAAATTGGCTAAAACTTTAGGAATAATTACCTAAAAAAGGCGGCAAGGTCATGGGATCCTAAATTTTAGGTAATTCCAACCCTAAAACGTTTAGGCACTTTACGGGCTAAATTTGAGGTAAAAAATTCCTAAATTTTAAGGCATGATATGTTCTAGAATTGAGGTAATATATATTAAATTTTTTAGGTACTATATTTCCTTGGATTAAGGTAAGACTATCCAAAAGTTTAGGTTATTTTAAGTCTAAAATTTTATGTACAAATTGCCTACATTTTAAGGCATGATATGTCCTAGAATTGAGGTAATATATATATTATTTATTAGGTATTATATTTGCTTGGATTAGGGTAAGAATTAACATAAATTAAATGGTTATTTTAAGTCCTAAAACTGAGGTAAAAATTACTTACATTTTATTTTATAGGATTAAGGTACTTAAAGTATAAATTTTTGGGTATGAAAAGTGCTTAAATTAGGATAAAAAAAATACCTTAAATCCGAGGTATTTTTAGTCCGTATTATGGTAGAAAATCTTCAATAACAACACATTTTTTTTTACACAATTTGCATATTTAATTAGTTTTTATTCAGTTGTATATTTATATAAACACATTTATTATTAGAGTAGAGTTTTATATATAGAGTTCTTAAAATAATTTGAGCTTAACATATGTTTTATCTCTTATACTATATATATGAATTGGTGGGTTAACTAATTCATCAATATTAAATAGATTGTAAGAGCCGAAACTTTCAATTTCGTAATACAATAATACCCGTTATTTCGTTATTTTTTATTATTTTATTTATTTTTCAGATGTGCTCACTGTAGCAGTTCGACTACAATGCCAAGTTTCATTTCAAAGCCTACTTGGTTTTCCACCTTGATTACACATAACACTTTTTATACACTTGAAAAGTGTATATTAATTTTGCCCAGAAGTTTGTAACGCATAGAAATATTCATTTCCGACCACATAAACTATATATATTCTTGATCAGGACGACGAGCTGAGTTTAATTCCGTCTGTCCGTCCGTCTGTCTGTTTCTACTCAAACTAGTTCCTCAGTTTTAAAGCTATCGAGCTGAAATTGCACAGAGTCTTCTTTTTACTGCACGCAACTAATATGTCGGAACCGGCCGGATCGGATGACTATATCTTATAGCTGCCATAGAAACGGTCGATCAAAAAACTAGTTCTAGTGAGAAAAACTGTTTTGTTTTCCATCGTAGCGTCACCAATCTTGGTATGTGTTAGTTTTATATGCTTTCACATAATACGGAAAAAGTTTATCAGAATCGAATCACTATAGCATATAGCTGCCATAGGACCGATCAGACGAAAAATGTGTTTTACTAAGAAAAGTTTTTTTTATGAAATCAAATTTTTATTATTAATGATTTAAAAATTTAAAATATCTGATATCTATATCCTATATATATTTTAACGGTTAAATCAGTTGGAGTAAAGTTTTTCAAGTGTATTAAAACTTCGCCACAGTCGAAGTTAGCTTTGCCTTCTCGTTATTGTCTAACATTGGACCTAGGGGCGATTATACGTATTGCATTTACATGAAATATCAATTTCTATTCATGTGTTTTAACCAAATGAGAAGCAATATTATATGCATGTCTTCAGGAAAATGGTCCTTAACTTTAGGCTTAGCAGAGCCTAATTTTTTTGCCTAAATGTTTGATTAATAGTCCAGATTTGAGCTGTTAAATTAAAAAATTACCTAAATAATTCAATTTTAGTATTTTTCATTTCAGGCACACAAATTCCTAAAATCCAGATATAATATTTTTTTGAGTGTATAAATTTTTTTCTGGTATTTGAGAAATATAATTTAAATTTCCCGCCAGCCATAAACATAGTATACTTTTACTTGCACTTATATTAAAGCACACACTAAAATGTAAGCACACTAAAAATAAAACAAAGTTTACTTATACTGACACTCAACTATGTTAAAAAATTTAAAACAGACAAGGTGTGCT
This sequence comes from Lordiphosa mommai, assembly GCA_018904225.1. Lineage (NCBI taxonomy): Eukaryota > Metazoa > Arthropoda > Insecta > Diptera > Drosophilidae > Lordiphosa > Lordiphosa mommai. The sequence continues at coordinate 1,266,857 of JAEIFT010000021.1, forward strand.
CTGAAATCTGCGAATAGCGTCATCAAATGGTATCCAAATTTATTGGGACCACCTGTTCTTAACATAGAATTGAATGGACTTTTACCATAAAGTTTAAGAAAAAATAGCTTAAAACAAAATAGTTAAAACAATGGTGGATAAAGTTGAAATTTCATAAAAAGAGGTTGAAATTTCCATATCTGTAACCCGCATTTCTCAGCCATTGCGTTGAATCGATATAACCACTGATTACAATATATTAGATTCATTCCGTTGCTATCAGAATTTTCAAGGTTTGAAACAATCGGACGGTCAATGCGAATTATTTCAACTTAATGGAGTAAAAAAGGCAAAAAGCGGTTTTTGGGCCATAACTTCAGATTTTGGGGGTGTGTTGAACAAACCAAGTTTGAGGAAATGCTATTCTCGACAAGCCCCACAATCTGCACTGTGTCTCGTGAAAAGTATATTCAAAATTTTTTGATTTGTAACACTGTGTAATTATATAACAACAACACTGGTTTACAAATACGGGTCATCTATTGTCCGTTGTCTATGTCCGTTTTACCCCATATCCTTTTGTTCAAAGATATAAAGTAACGTATTTAAAACACAAAATTGATTATTTAAGCAGCAAACCACAAGACAGAAGAACTAAACGCGTAGTTTGTTTTTTGTTCTAAAGACACCAGTTTGACCTTGTATTGGTTTTTGATAAAAATCTATTCTTTTTTATACTTTGTTCCGAAGGTACAAACAGTATGTTGGGTTTGTGCAAATGTATGTAACAGCCAGAAGGAAGCATCTCCGACCCAAAATATAAATCTGATCATCAACACTCGATATAGACATCGCTTCCGTCCTCCCTCCGTATGAACGCTAAATCTCAAAATGTAATAGGTTTAGTACATAATCACTCAATCAGTTTAGCTTGTTTTGCCACGCCCTGCCTCCCCCGCAAATCGAAAAAACCGTATACTAACATTTGATTAGTGTTCGAGCTTCTAGACATATATTCTACTCTAATTCTATCGAGCCCCCATACTCGTTTCCTCAGTGACGATAGTAAGTTGCCACCCCCGAATTTCAAAACACCTCAAATATCCCGCACTTTGGGTTTTTTCACCTCTAGACATATATCTACCACTCTATCGACCCCCAGTTTCCGTCAGATAACGATAGTAGAGTCCACCCCGAATTGGAAAACAACCATACCCGTTTTGGTAGGTTGTCACCCTAGATATCTACTCATACATCGACCGGTACTTGTTTTCCGTAGTGAACGAAGTAAGGCCACCCCCCAATATGAAAAAACATCCCACACTACTGTTAACCTTTAGTTACCAATCGTCCACAACACCGTATACGTATACATACCCGTTTCTAGTTTTATACAGGCATATACTCACCGACTGTTTTTTCCTTGTTATTTCGTTTTTTGTTTGTGTCTTCCTAACTGGACTTTTTGTTTTTCTTTTTTTAACCAAATAAACTAACATAACTTAAATTAATAACAATATTTTTAAAATGAAAGAGTAAACATAAAAACTTTATAAAACTATTTCTATTTTTTTTACGAACTGCTATATACTTTATTACACTTCTTCACTTTTTGATTATTTTTTTGGCTTATCTAAAAAAACAATTTAATGAAAAAATCTTGAAATACTTCGTTCAGGTTTTCTGTATTGTTTTTTCACAGCTAAAACTTATTATTGATACTACTTTGTGCACTCGGACTTAATTAAACATTCCCGTTTAATCTATAATCCAATCCTGACCAACTGACATGACAAAATACAAGTATCCTACTACCTGCGTTTTAACCAACTTTAATCATCCTTACTATACTTGTTAAAAATAAATCGTTTTATTTGTTACATCTGCTGGACATTTTTTAGTTCAACAACACAATTGGTCTGTTTGTTTTGTGTTTTTAAGTCGTAACTTCATCGTATTTAGCCAACCCCTAATTATGAACAAATATATGTATTTTAAGCAGATGTAACAAAAATAATACTACTGTTATTTTTAACAAAGTATAAATATAAACTGGGATATGGCATATTTAATAATGTTGTTGGTAAATTACACAAGCTTACAAGGTTTAGGATCAGAGAAGAAATCACACTTTCTTTATGTATTTTTGGTCATTGCATTCAAATCAATTGTTAGTTCTTTCCATCCCCAGGTGTTCAAGAGATTAAGTAAGTTATTCAAACAATTTTAATGTTTATGTAAGCTGCTTTGAAAAACAATACAGAAAACCTGAACGCGAAGTTTGGAATTTGTCCATAAGATACTCTTTTTTGTTTTCAATTGCAAAATTTGATGTTTTTTTTGAGATAATTTCTTTTTTGCCAAATAAAATAAATTCTTAAAAATGTTCTGCCTAATGAAAAATGTTCGGTTTAGTTTAAGTAATAACCTTTAGTATATTTACTGCACTTTCAGTTTTTCGATATCATCGCGCTATATGACCAAAAAACTACAGAAATGTAAGATTTTATCAAAATAAAATAGTTTTTTTATGTTTACTCTTTTCATTTTAAAAATATTTCTTTGTTTTTTATAATTTAATGTTATGTAAAGTTATTTTGGTTGTAATAAATATAAGATAAATAATTCGTAAATTTAAAAAGTTTTTGAACCATAAACTACGCTTTATATCTCTTGAACAAAAGGATATGGGGTAAAACGGACATAGACAACGGACAATAGATGAGCCGTATTTGTAAACCAGTGGTGTTGTTATATAATTATTAATTGACCTATTTTCAACATTGAATATTAAAATTGATTTACAAACTCACTTCCTGTTAAAATTACTCAAAATAGCAACCCAAATTTGTCACAGTTTGTGATAACAGTTTGCTGGCGAGTGTTCACACTGTGTTCAGACAGTACGCAAATTTTTCGAAAACTTCACCCTACAAACTCAGCAAACCAGTTTGCACAAGCGTTTGCCTGCAAATAAATATTCACACAGAAAACACGGCTGAAGTAGAGGCTCTTACAGAGACCACTCTTGTAGAGATACGAGACATCGATGAAGTCTCAGATGCGGGCGAGGTTGCTGCTGCCATCTACCACCAGATGGAACTGAGGATACCGGCAACCGCAATCAGCCTAAGGCCAGCCTACAGGCAAACGCAGACGGCAACACTAAAGCTGATACCGGAGGTGGCATCCAAACTGATGGAGAATGGGAAAATCCGTATAGGATGGGTAAGTTGCAGAATACGACCAAAGTTCGTACCTAAAAGGTGCTTCCGGTGCCTGGAGTATGGCCACATTTCGGTCAACTGCAAAAGCAAGCACAACTGCATGAAGTGCTGCTACAACTGCGGAGGAGAAAACCACACAGCCAATGCCTGCGAAGCTGAACCTGTGTGCATGCTATGCACTCGGCACAAAATAAAGGATACCAGGCACTCAACATCGAGCCAGAAGTGTCCATTCTATCAAAGGGCAGTCCGAAAAATTAAAGGTAGATAAAATTGCTACAACTAAATCTCAACCATTGCGCGGTGGCCCAGCAATTGTTGGAGCAAACCATTAGTGAGCATAATATTGATGCAGCAATCATTAGCGAGCAATACAGGAACCGGAATTCTGGAGAATGGATAGCAGATAGAGCGAAAAAATCCGCGATTTGGAGCTGTGGACTGCCAAAGAGGCAGATAAGGAACCCAAAAAGCGCCTAAGGATTCGCAAGGGCAATGGTAAATGGGTTGTACATATATAGCTGCTACCTACCTCCAAGCCTGACACTGCATGAAGCCACACGGATCATGGAGCAACTTGCTGATGATATCCGAGGGAGGCATCCCGTAATAGTCGCAGGAGACTTTAATGCTTGGTCAACAGAGTGGGGATGTCCAACAACGAATGCAAGAGGACAAGCGCTTCTCGAAACTTTTGCAAATCTTGACATAGTGCTACTTAACACTGGGCAGGAGCATACTTTCGAAAAAGCTGGAAGGGGGTCGATAATGGACCTTACGTTTGCAAGCACAAGCCTCATAAGTGGTTTGAACTGGGAAGTTAGCAGTATTTATACCGCCAGCGACCACAGAGCAATTATATGTACAGTTAGCCATGGTTGTACTGACAGGACGAACTTCTTAGCCCCCACTAGCCTATATAAAGTAGATACCATGGATGAGGCAATGGTAACGATGCTGCTGGAGGAGCTGCCACTGCAAGGATCAGCAACAAACATGGCGGACCAAATGGCAAACCATATTGAGGTCATCTGCAATGCCTCTATGGCCAGAAAGTCAAAATCACCCTATCGTCGCAGTCCTACTTATTGGTGGTCTACAGACAAAGAGGCAGCAAGGGCAGAATGCAATCAGGCTAGGCGGAGGCACCAGCGATCACGGGGCACACCAGAGTTCGATATGCTGCAGCAGATATTCAGGGAAAAAAGACGGGTTCTTAAACGACTCATCAAGGATAGCAAGCGGAAAAGCTTTGCTAAAATTTGTGATAACTTGGACGAAAACCCATTTGGTTTTGCGTACAAGCTCGTCACAAAGAAGCTGAAAGCGTTTGGCCAACCGCCACCATCCTGTCCTGCGCAAATGGAAAATATTGTGAAGACGCTCTTTCCGCAACAAGAGCTGATCCAGCGACGAAGCGCACAGCATTCGCCAACCCAAACAAGTGTGGTAACAGTGGAAGAGGTGCTAGCTGCAGCCAAACGGGTAAAGGATGGCACAGCCCCAGGGCCTGATGGGGTACCCAATAAAATTGTTAAAAGAGTCGTACAAGGAAACCCAGATGCCTTTGTCACGCTATATAATGCATGCCTCAAGGAAGGAACGTTCCCGAGAAGATGGAAGACCTAAAGATTGGTGCTTATCCCGAAGGGAGACAAGTCAGTGGACGAGCCATCGTCATATAGGCCGCTCTGCATGCTAGACACCACTGGAAAGATCCTAGAGCGCATCATCCACACAAGGATCGAAGCTGCTGTGGAGAACTACCTGTCACCTATGCAATTTGGCTTTCGGAGGAGACGGTCAACCATAGATGCAGTAAGCAAACTGTGCGAAACAGCCAGTCAGGCAATTGAAGGGGATCGATGGAGGCACGGCGCCAAAGAATATTGTCTGGTAGCGACGCTCGACATAAAAAATGCGTTTAACACGGCTAGATGGAGCTGCATACTTAATGCCCTTGAGGATGCAGGAGTTCCAGCATACCTCAGCAAAATAGTGGAGGACTACTTTAGAGATCGAGTGCTGCTCTATAATACCGACCTCGGCTCTGTGTCATACGCCGTAACTGGAGGTGTCCCACAAGGATCCGTACTAGGGCCATTGCTATGGAACACAATGTACGATGGCGTACTGAAGCTGCAACTTCCGCAGGGCGTGAGCATTATTGGTTTCGCGGATGATATCGCCGTTGTTGTTGTGGGCAAACACCTCAGCCACATCGAGCAGACCTGCAATTTAGCGGTGGCCATAGTTAGCCAATGGCTAAATACAGCAGGATTAGCACTGGCAGCTCACAAAACTGAAGCGATACTCATCAGCAGTAGGAAGATGGTAGAGACAGCGAATATCCGTGTAGGAGACTCTGCCAAAACATCCCGACCACACCTGAGGTACCTAGGGGTCACCATTGACCATAGGCTCAGCTTTAAACAGCACCTCATACATGCGAGCAACAGGGCAAGCATTACAGCAGCATCGCTGGCACAAATAATGGCTAACACCAGAGGACCAAGGCAACCGAGGCGGCAATTACTCGCGAGTGTAGTAAGTTCTACCTTACTATATGCAGCGCCAATATGGGCCCAGGCGACAACACACAGTACCTACACCCGCTGTGCCAACACGGTTAGGCGCCTATGTGCCCTTCGTGCGAGTTGCGCATTCCGCACTGTGTCCCACGACGCAGCATTGGTCATAGCTGGCATCATTCCACTAGACCTAATCGCCGAGGAAGCAGCAGAGATCAGGAGGCAATCAATTGCGGGTCCATTGACAGACTATAGAGCCGAGTTGCGCAGGCAAACACTACTGACCTGGCAGAACCGGTAGACAAATACCACAAGCGGACGCTGGACCTTTAGCCTGATTCCAGACTTAAGAAGATGGCTGGACAGAAGACATGGTCATATCGACTATTACCTGACGCAACTTTTGACGGGACATGGGTGCTTTAGATCCTATTTGCATAGATTTAAGCATGAAGACAGCCCTTTCTGTACCCACTGTGTGGGCACAGGGGCAATAGAAGACGCAGAACACGTATTTTTTGTCTGTCCGTTATACAATAATGAAAGAAGCGACCTAAGCATGAGGGTAGGGAGGTTACCAGCCGCTTGTAACCTGGTGGACATCATGCTTGAGTCAGAACAAAATTGGTCAGCGGTAAGCTATATGGCCACAGTAATTCTCAAAAGACTGCGCAGCGCTGAAAGACAGCGCAACTATGTTAATACAAGGAGAGAATCCTAGAAGAGCCTTGGGCATTCCCCCCGGCGAAGTAATACCTAACGGTGGTGCCGCCGGGAATCGGGAAGAGGGTGGAATGTTTAGTGGGTGAGCTTACGCAAGTCCCACACTTCGGCTGCCAGTTCCCGGTACCGAGGAGGCTTCCAATGCTTTCAACCACCCTCAAAACAAAAAAAAAAAAAAAAAAAAAAAACAGAAAACAAACAAATTTGAGCAAATTTCTGTAATTTTTAATACAAATACGCTGCACATTTGTCGGAATCGGCCGGATCGGATGACTATATCATATAGCTGCCATATGAACGATCGGTCCAAAAACTAGTTCTAGTGAGAAAAACTTTTTGTTTTCCATCGTAGCGTCACCAATCGTGGTATATTTAAGTTTTATATACTTTCACACAATTCTGGAAAAATTTATCAAAACCGGATGACTATTGCATATAGCTGCCATATAAACGGTCGGTCCAAAAACTAGTTCTAGTGGGAAAAACTTTTTTGTTTTTCATCGTATCGTCACCAATCGTGGGATATATTAATTTTATATGATTCCACACAATTCTAGAAAAATTTATAAAAATCTAATGACTATAGCATATAGTTGCCATAGGAACGATCGGTCTAAAAACTAATTCTAGTGAGAAAAACTTTTTTGTTATCAATGGTAGCGCCTTTCAAAAACTGCAAGGGTATTTAAAACATCGGCGTAACCGATGTTAGCCTTCTATTTTTTATACCCTTGCAGAGGGTATATTAAAATTGTGACGATGTTTGTAACGCATAGAAGGAAGCATTTTCGACCACATAAAGTATATATATTCTTGATCAGCATGACGAGCTGAGTTCATTTCCGCTTGTCCGTCCGTCCGTCTGTCTGTTTCTACGCGAACTAGTCTCTCAGTTTTAAAGCTATCGAGCTGAAATTTTGCACACATATAAACGGTCGGTCAAAAATATAGTTCTTGTGAGAAAAACTGTTTTGTTTTCCATCGTAGCATAACCAATCTTGGTATATATTATTTTTATATACTTCCACACAATTCTGGAAAAATTGATCGAAATTATAGCATTTAGCTGCCATAGGAACGAAACTAGTCAAAAAACTAGTTCTAGTAAGAAAACCTATTTGGTTTTCAATGGTAGCGTCTTTAATAAACTGCAAGGGTATTTAAAACACCGGCGGAGCCGATATTACCGTTTTTTTCAAAATAATACAGGAATGCATTCTGAAACATTAGTTTTTTATTTATTTATGGACACTTTTTGTTTAGAAATATTATTTCTTTAAAGTAGTCGCCGAGCAGACAGGCATGAATTTAACATTGGCATGGCCTAGGACTTCATGACGTTCGCTTCTTTTAGCCATGAGAAGCAGTACTGAACTCATGGGTGAGTTTCATGAATGATTTCTGGGGTGATTTAAGGTCGATTTCATGAGTGATTTCTGTGGTGATTTTAAATCACAAAGAAAAATGTGTACGGGAAGGAAATATCGGCAGATAATGTATGTGTGGGGAGTTTTGAAAAAGTAAATTTCTAACGATTTTTGCACACACTTTTTGATTTTGATTTTAGACATTTCGTTCGTGTTTGTTTGCTGGTTATTTTACTTTGCTTTTAGTTTTGGTTTTTTTTTCATGCACTTTTTTTGCTTTGCCTTTGTAATTCTTAATTTTTTTCTCTTTCTTTCACCTTCTTACTGCTTGCAGATTTGTTTAAAACAAATTAAAACGAGAAGGCAAAGCTAACTTCGACTGTGCCGAAGTTTTAATACACTTGAAAAACTTTTCTCCAACTGATTTAACCGGTAAAATATAAATAGGATATAGATATCAGATATTTAAAATTTTTAAATCATTGATAATAACAATTTGATAACATAAATAAAAACTTTTCTTAGTAAAACACGTTTTCCGACCGATCGGTCCTATGGTAGCTATATGCTATAGTCATCTGATTTTGATCAATTTTTTCAAAATTATGTAAAAGCATATAAAACTAATATATATCAAGAAAACAAAAAAGTTTTTCTCATTAGAAGTAGTTTTTTGACCGACCGTTTCTATGGGAGCTATATAATATAGTCATCCGATTTTGATAAATTTTTCCTGTATTATGTGAAAGCATATAAAACTAACATATACCAAGATTAGTAACGCTACGATGGAAAACCAAAAAGCTTTTCTTACTAGAACTAGTTTTTCAACCGACCGTTTCTATGGCAGCTATATGCTATAGTGATCCGATTTAAAAAAATTTTTCCACAAAAGTGTGGAAGCACATAAAACTAACATATACCAAGTTTAATGATGCTACAATAGAAAACAAAAAAGGTTTTCTCACTAGAACTAGTTTTTTGACCGACTGTTTCTATGGCAGCTATATGATATAGTCATCCGATCCGGCCAGTTCCGACATATTAGTTGCGTGCAGTGAAAAGAAGACTCCGTGCAAAATTTCAGCTCGATAGCTTTAAAACTGAGTAGAAACAGACAGACGGACAGACGGACGGACGGAATTGAACTCAGCTCGTCGTCCTGATCAAGAATATATATAGTTTATGTGGTCGGAAATGAATATTTCTATGCGTTACAAACTTCTGGGCAAAATTAATATACACTTTTCAAGTGTATAAAAATTATGCACATAAAAAATTGAAACAAGTAAGAAATTCGGTCAAGCCCGACTGTAATATACTCCGTACCTGTTTGTATGTAACTGATAACTTTAAAGTGTGAGGGTTTTTCAAAATCTGGGTGTGGCAACTCTTTCGACTATCGTTCATCTGGTTGAAAAACGATGTATGGGAGCTCGATCGCATCGCTCCTCTCATACTTGGTCTTTGCCTCCTTACACAAATATCTATTGGAAAGAAGGGAAAGGGAAAACTGAAAGCTGCGCAGTCCAGTTAGCTAATGCCAATTCCAATTGGGAAACTACCAGTAAGCTGTTGCCCTCTCGCTCTTTCTTTCTCGTAAGTTCTACCATTGGCTGCGGTGTTGTTGTTGTCGTTACATTAAATTTTCTTTTACATATAGCGCCACTGTTGTTCATCTGATCGGAAAACAATGTATGGGGGCTTGATAAGAAATCATGTGTAGAATATATGTCTAGAAGGTTCGAACAACCTATCTCCCAAATTGTGGAAAATAGTAATTTTTTTTCAATTTGCGGGGGAGGCAGGGGGCGTGGCAAAAATAAAAACTATACTTGATCTGACTGCAAGTATAAGAAATATATGTTCCATACACCTCAAACCTCTATCTCTTACCATCTCTGAGATCTCTTCGTTCATACGGACAGACAGACGGACAGACGGACAGACGGACATCGCTATATCGACTCGGCTGTTGATGCTGATCAAGAATATATATACTTTATAGGGTCGGAGATGCTTCCTTCTGGCTGTTACATACATTTGCACAAACCCAATATACACTGTGTACGGTAAAGAGTATAAAAATAATATTTTGTAACACGATTAAATTAAATATATATAGCCATAGCCTAAGAGAGTTTCTTTAGCCGCTGATCGCGTTGACTGCTCTTGCTAGTTTTCAAACACACTCTAGCCTTTGGGGGATTTGATTTTGCTGTGGCTAGTTCACTTGGCTTTTCTGCCGATCTTACTGATTTTCACAACGCTTTTGGGTTCACTTGTTGCTGCAAAATTGGGATGGAGCTGGATACGAATATGTGCCATCTGTTTGGGTCAACGCTTGTCAAACTGTATTACTGGTGTGCTTCTGTAGACACATATGCACACGATTCTGTGCTCATTACTTTTATACTGCGCTATTGGTGATACGCCTGCAGAAAAAAATGTTAGGTTGTTTAAGGCCCAGGGCTTGAAAAACTGTGCAGGTTGCTGCTGCCGGCAGCCCAAGTGACTATTGATCTAATTGGATCAATACAGACTTTGCTGGCCGAAAAATAAAACACACATAAAATCTGCCCACTAAATAGAAACAAAAGATAAGAAAGTGACTTTGATATAGCAAAATATTAATGAAACGAAGGTTTTAAATAACTCTTACCCAGGCGAGATAACTCGATGGACCAAAATAATTAGAAATTCAATTATTTTCTCCTGTCCACGAGGGAAAATAACTCTCTGATCTGCGTTACCGTACCTGGCCCAAGCATATTTCTTCGGATTAACTCTAACGTCTTTGCCATCACTCCGTGTGCAGCCACAACAGATTCATGCGCGAGAGTAATGATGTCAGCAGACAAGCGCGGCGGAATCCACAGTTTCCATCCGTTTTGTCTCGCTTCCTCAGACCCAACGTCATGATCTGTGCGCTTATACACAAATCCATCTACCACTTTCACATCAGGGTAAAAACTTGGATTTTACGTTAATGTTTGTTGTAATTTGAGATATTTCGGGTCTTTGAAACACTCCGAGTTTAGATCAACCTCTAAACCAAAATTATCTAATTCACTAATCTCTTCCGTAAACATTCTTGACAATGCTTCTGGCACAATGTGATCTCGCCCTTTTCTGTGGCTGACAACAAATTTGTAACTCTGCATCTGCATTGCCCAACGAGCCAATCGTTCTCTCAAGTCTGGTTGACGCATCAACTATGACAAACTTGAATGGTCGGTAATAACTTCAAATTCCTGTAATTCCTAATAGCAACGACATTTTTCGATTCCCAGCAGAGCAGCTAAGCATTCTAGCTCGGTCACGCTATAGTTTTTTTGAGCCGAACTGAGCTTCTTAGACATAAATGCAATAGTTTGCTTTGCTCCATCATCTGCTAATTGAACTAAAACTGCTCCTACTCCAAAATCACTGGCATCACAATGTAGATAAAACATTTTCTCAAAATCTGTCTGTCTTTTTCGGGTTTAAGCACTAATCTCATTTGCGAATTCCACGGAAAACTTCATTTTTGTATTACGCCAAGAGAAAGCATCCTGTCATTTTCTCTATACATCAGCTTTTCTACTGCTGGTGACACTGGATAGAATCTTTGCTTGACAGCCATTGCCTGTCCTACATCTATCTCATGCTCTATAATTGAAGTGCGTCTTGGCCCTTGCTTTTCAGAGCTTGGATATAAGCTAAGAACAGTGTTTAATTGATTTCGCTGTTGCAATGATAAAGAGTACGATAATGGGTTTTCCGATTCTGCTACATTGTTTTCACCATCAATTGACGAGAGCCAGACTAAACTGTTTCCAAAAGTCAACTCCTAGTATTACCCTTTCTGAAATAGACGGTATGATAATGCATTTTATTTGCTTGATGAGACCTTTGTATGACACATTTGAACAATAATAACCGATTACTGGGTAACGTTTCCATCGGCGGTTTTCACGTTTGATGAATTTCGTCGAAACTGTTCATATTTTGTGCAGTCGGTATTTGCCACGCAACTTATGTTTCCTCCTGTGTCAAGAAGCATAAAGTCTACCATCTGATTCCGAATTAACAACTGACGAAACTAATAATTAATTTGTATTACGTATTGCTCGATCAAAATTTCCCATACGCCTAGTTGACCGTATAGGCAACTTTTTTCGCTTGCTTGTATTTCTCCATCATCAAAAATTTGGGCTCGAACTGCTTAATGTGCTTTTAAGCGTTCGTGATAAGGACGAATGGGACATAATATTGGATAGTTATACTCCTCTATAGCTGCATCAGTTTTAACTGTTGGAGTTTAAATGGACATATCTGGTAAAATTACTGCTTGCTCTTGTGAACTAGCAATTTTCTGATTAATATTTTGATTGTTTATTGTTTCTGGGCCCTCGACTCAGATTGACCAATGGACCCGCTTGTGCATTTTCCGCTTTCCTTGCTTGACATATGGCACATTTTGGTTTGTATACATTCTTGGCCCCGCAGTCGTAGCAAAACACATATCCCAACTGTGTCCCTCTTGGTCGCAATTCTAACATCTGTACACTTTCTTGGGAGCATGTATTGCCTCTACTGCCGCGTTAGGATCATCGTTAAGGTTTATATCTTCCATGGTTCCATATCCTTCAACCATAAAAGCAAAAGTGAAAATTTAATATTCATTCATGCATTCATTGCACATTTTATTACATGAAAACAAAAGACAATACATTTTTAAAGTAAAAGTAAAATAAATATAAAATTAAAGCAATTTAGGAACTAAAAATTCGAATAAGAAATCATTAAAATTAAAATAAATAAAAAACAAAGCATTAATTTTCAAATCAAGGTGCTGAAAATAACACAACTCTATTCGCTTTCATTATCTGATATTATACGCGATCGCTTACGTTTCAAAATCGCTATCATCACTCACTATTTTGTACTTTATTATCACGTACTAATTGTGCTAATTGTCTTTCCGGCTGATTAGTACTGCGTTTGACAACAAAATCGGTTATCAGGCGTTGTGATCCAGTTTTAGATAGCTCCTTGTATAATTCATGATAACGAGACTTCAGATCTCGTTGAAACTGCGTCGTTTTGACGAAATGATTTCCTAATTTATTGGCAAGTTGAATACCCTCTAAAATTAAACTTGCAGTTACTGAAAATTTTCGTGCAATCAATTTTCACAACTTTCGACGTGGATTATCACGACAAGAGTGCAACGATGAACTTATATCTTTGTATGGCGATGAAGCACCATCCTATAGCACTGTGAAAAATAGGATTAATGAATTCAATCGCGGGCGACACTCGCTCGAACACGAAGGTCGTCTAAAAACAGTCGTTGTGCCAGAAAACACTGATGCCGTGCGTGAACTGATAATGCAAGATCGCCATGTGACATACTGTGAGATAGAGGCATCCTTGGGCATTTCTTCCACCAGCATACATTCGATATTGCATGAACACCTGGGCGTAAAAAAGATTTGTTCTCGTTGAATCCCGCACAATTTGACAATCGCTCAAAAAAAGGCTCGTGTAGATTGGTGCAAAGAAATTTTAAAAAAATATAATCGCGGTGTTTCAAAAGACGTTTATAAGATCCTCACAGGTGACGAATCATGGATCTATGCTTATGAGCCCGAATCAAAACAGCAATCGACCGTGTGGGTCTTCGAAGACGAGCCAAATCCAATGAAAGCCGTTCGTGGAAGAAGCACTTCGAAGCAAATGGTCGCCTGTTTCTTCGGTAAAACTGGTCAAGTGGCGACAGTTCCGCTTAAGCAACGTAGGACGGTCAATTCTGAGTGGTACACCATAATTTGTTTGCCTGAAGTCTTCGGAGAGCTTCGAAAAACGAACAAGAGAAGACAGATCATGGTGTACCATGACAATGCGAGCTCTCACACATCAGCTCACACCAGCGCCTTTTTGACCGCCCAAAACTTTGAATTGATGGGTCATCCGCCGTACAGCCCTGACTTGGCACCCAATGACTTCTTTTTATTCCCGCACATCAAGGGAAAAATGCGTGGTCAACGATTTTCGTCGGCAGAAGATGCTGTTGAAGAGTTCAAAAGCCATGTTTTGGAGGTGTCTCAATCGGAGTGGAAAAAGAGCTTCGACAATTGGTTTGAGCGCATGCAAAAGTTTATAATTCTTGCTGGAGTATAATTTGAAAAACAATAAAACCATTTTTGATCATAAATATTCGCGTTTTCATTATTAGGCCAGAAATATATATAGCAACCTACGTATTAGAGACTAAACCATTTACATACTAAAGCTGCTAAAAATAAATTGGAAAGGAAAATTCCTTAACTAAATTCTTTCAAATTTCAATCAATGAAATTTTTTTAAATTCGTGCTATTTCGAATGAAATCGTGTAAAAACAGAATCAAATTTTGATTGTAGACCGTGTAATTTCAAAACCGTGTAAAAACAGAATTAGGTGTATTTTGATTTTTATTTTCATTTTCGTTATCTTTGCTGTGTATCTCTACTAACATATCTCTACTACAACACTCCAATAAACAACTTTGCTTAGCGGTTTTTTTGTTACATTTGAAGCACGTACGCCCTGTGCAAGCCTGTGATCTATGGACACTTCTAAAGCAGTTGACGCATAACTTCTGTTTTTGTATCCAATTTAAGCGTTCGGATACTGATTTGTTTCGGAAGTCCGGGCATCGAAACAGCCCATGGTTTTCCTTTTTGCAAAACTGACATCTGTGTGTCTTATCAGAGGCAGCCGACGCGCATGTCGTGCCCCTTGACTCTTTTTTGGAGCCTTGTGCCTTTTTTCCAGCCCCTAGAACTCTTATTCTTTGTTCTAAAAATTGGAGCATGGTGTCTAACGCTTGTAATTCCTTTGAGTTTCCAAGAGATTGCTCATACAAGGTTTTGTTGTTAGCATCCAACTTGTTCTGTATAACAGCCAACAAAATGGGATCCCAAGTGGATATGTCGATTCCTAATCCCTTTAATGATGCCAGGGATTCGACCGTTGTTATATATAATTCCTTCAATGATTTAACATCGTCATTGATGGTATTATGATGAAGAAACCGGTTAAGTACCGTATTTGCAACGTCTCTGGGATTATTGTACGCGTCGTTCAATATTCCCCATGCGCTCATGTAGTTTTCTTCCTTGAGATCGATATGTCGAATCAATCTCTCAGCTTCCCCGGTTACTGTGGTTTTGAGATGCCACATTTTTTGCACCGTGGGCATATTGGTTTCATGAACCATGCATGAAAATAAATCGAAAAATTGGGTCCACTTTAGCAAATCCCCATCGAATTTTGGGACGCTAACCCGCGGTAAATGCATTTCGGCTGTGCGTGCATTTACCTTTAACGATTTTTTTACTTCTTTTTCCAGTTTGAGATAGGATTCCATGTCGTACCCAGCCTCTTCTGGATCATCACACTCCTCGTGAATGCGGAAGTGAACCTCTTGTGTTTGGGCCCAAAGAGAATTTATCAATTCTCTTGACTTTTGTTCGTCCGTCTGTTCTTTGAGCGAGCGTTTTAGTGACGCTATAATCGCTTTTTGTCGGCGATATAGGGAGATCAACTTATCATCTGCCGTCGTAGGCTGATAGTTGATTATACTTGGCTTTGGTGTGGCTTTTTCTACCACTCGTTGGCTTGTGGATTGTTTCTGTTTATCCACATTTTCTTTGAACTCAGCAATGTATTTTATATACGATTGCTTAATGTTCTCATATTCATTTACGTATTCTTCGCTTACATTGACCATTTTCCGAACAATGCGATCGTTCTCTTGATATTTCTCCCAAACGTTCTCAAGTGCTGCTGCCTTTGATTGGAAATATAATGCTTGGGCCTTTCTTTCTAATGAGTCTTTTTTGTAATTCCTTATGACTCTAGTCAATTCTTGGCCGATATCAATTTGTAAGTCCAATGCCCTTTGGGCGGCAGCACGATCTTCCTTTTCAAACTCCATTATCTTGTCTTACTTCTGACCCGTTGGAAGTGTTTTATTTGCTAATTTCTTAGACTGGATTACGCTTCTATTCGCAACCGATATTGGTCGAAGAAGTATAGATCAAGAATCACAATTCGAGTTTTGAAAATAAATAATTGCTTCAACTTGTTTTTAAACAGCCAATGTTGACCACGTTGTCGATTCCACAGCAAAAGTGTACTGAACCCAACGTTTTTATTTTATATAAATTTTGCGTATGTTTTATATATATTCCAACAAATTGATGTATTGACAATTATTTGTGCAGACCTACACAATTTGTTTTGCTGCTACGTAAATGTACATGTGAAAGTGTTTGCCGTTTGTTGGTCGCCAAAATGACCAATGTTTGACCAATTAAGGTAAGAATTCTATGTCGCCAAGTTGACAGTTAGAATCTTTTAGTATTTCGGAGTCCTTTAATGTCGCCCAGTTGACAACTTCGTAAGGCTCTCTCTTAAACAAAATTTTGGAAGTGATTTTGTTTTTGTTTATTTACAGACCCACACGAGATCGTGTTGCTGCGTAATTGCCTTGGTTGGCTGTTGACAGTTGAAGTCCTTTAATGTCGCCTTGTTGACTATTTATATAGGATCATTCAACGATGTCTTGGTCACCAAATGTTTTTGGTGAGATTTCTTGCAGACCCACACTATGGTAGTGTTGCTGCGTAGTTGCCTTGGGTTGGCAACTTTAGTGTTGTGAACAGTTGAAGTCCTTAATGTCGCCTTGTTGACAACTTCTCAAGGATCTTCAACGTTGTCGGGGTCACCAAAATGTTTTTTGGTGAGGTTTCTTGCAGACCCACACTATGGTAGTGTTGCTGCGTAGTTGCCTTGGGTTGGCAACTTTAGTTTTGTGAACAGCTGAAGACCTTCTAATGTCGCCTTGTTGACAACTTCTCAAGGATCTTCAACGTTGTCGGGGTCACCAAAATGTTTGTGTATGTGTTTCTACAGACAGTACATAAACTGCCTGTAATTGACTTTGTAAGTAAGTGTAGGAAGCTGGGATGCATACAGTACATAAACTGTTTGCAAGTGGTCGTCGCAACTAGAACTTGAACCAGTTGGACTGCGGAGAGGGTTTCCTTCGTTGCGCACTATTAAGGATCTGAAGACACAGCGACAGATTCTTTGCTGGGTGCGATGGAAGAAATGAGTAACAGTTGATTGTTGTACTGAGACTGATTTTATTGATCAAACTTACTGCTATTTATATCAAAAACAATGGGTCAAAATTGCTTATAGTTAATTATTGATTATTGTTACAATTGGTAAAAGTGTTGATTTAGAGAAAATTATTGTGTGCAGAAATTTAGGTAATTGTAATGGTAAGCAATTCCCTGTGAGTGACAATTGCAGTGTCAGCAAGAAATTCTACTGACAATTCGGCTTATTGCATATGCATTATATCTGACTCAGCGGTCAGCGGTGTCGCTAAATGTTCTGACCTGCCTTAATGTTTCTGTTTTGTATATTTGTGTTTAATTATTACATAATTAATAAATGTATTTATTACAATAAAATAGCTGCGACTGAACAAATTCGGTCCTGCCAAATTAACAAAATTCCAGCCGTGCAGTTTGAACAAAAATAGAGAAAAAAAAACAAGTGAGAAAGTCGGTCAAGCCCGACTGTAATATACTCTGTACCTGTTTGTATATAACTAAACTAACTTACACAAACTGTGCAAGTGGTGCCCAGCGTAATTATTTGATTTGCTTATAACTCGAATATCATTCATCTGATCTGGAAACGGTGTATGGTGGATCGATAAGTAATGACGATTAAGATATATGCCTAAAAGGTTCAAACAATCTGTCTTATAGCCTATTTCCACTGCTACATATATGTACATCCGAGCTGATGTTGATGAGGATGGAATGTTTTCCACAGGGCCTTCTATATAAAAATAAATGTTAAATGGATGTACATCAATTCATGATGTTGGTACTCGCCCCAAACAAACTGAGTACATCCGAGAAATTTAACATAAAGTACTCAGTTTTAACATTAGGTATCGATTAACTATATATAGAAATTAAGCTACCTGATGTACGTAAAAGGCATTGGCTGAGTGGATAGGCTTGACGCCTTGTTTTTTTGATATGTTGGTTCAAATCCGGGTAATGGTTGGTCTCCTTTTTTTCATTTATTGTTTTTTTTTATGCTTTATTTTTATGTTTATGATTCTACTTAAAATTACCGTTTCTTGTCATCTAAATTTTAACATGACATTAGAGTTAACATGTAAAGTTAACATTGATGGAACTTTTTGTAGTGGAACAGCAAAATTTGTTGATGTACATATATGTGGCAGTGGAAATAGGCTATTAAAAATTGTGGAAGATATTGGATTTTTTTTAAATTGTGGGGGTGGCAACTCTACCATCGTTCATCTGATCGTAAAACAACGTATGGGGGTTCGATAAGTAATGATGAGTAGAATATATGTCTAGAAGGATCGAACAACCTAACTTCAAAATTGCGGGATATTTAAGGTGTTTTGAAAATTGCTGGGGCTGCAACTCTACTATCGTTCATCTGATCGGAAAACGATGTATTGGGGCTCGATAAGTAATGATGAGTAGAATATTTGTCTAGAAGGTTCAAACAACCTAACTCCAAAATTGCGGGATATGTGAGGTGTTTTTCAAATTGCGGGGGTGGCAACTCTTCTATCGTTCATCTGATCGGAAAACGAAGTATTGGGTCTCGATGAGTAATGATGAGTAGAATATATGTCTAGAAGGTTCGAACAACCTAACTCGAAAATTGTGGAAGATATGACGTTTTCAATTTGCGGGGGAGGCAGGGGGCGTGGCAAAAAACCAAAACTAAACTTGCCAGCCTGCAAGTATAAAACATATATGTTCCATACACCTCAAGCCTCTATCTCTTTCCATCTTTGAGATCTCTTCGTTCATACGGACAGACGGACAGACAGACGGACATGGCTATATCGACTCTGCTGTTGATGCTGATCAACAATATATAGTTAATATGTTCGGAAATGCTTCCTTCTGGCTGTTACATACATTTGCACAAACCCAATATACTCTTCGTACCTTTGGTACAGAGTATAACAAGCACGTTATATAAGAAACATAAAAGGCAGAACGCAGCGCTTTTGGACGTTGTTTAGATCTTGCCTCAATCACAGTTTTTCAAAGTTTTGCCTCTGTATTTATATATTTAAACACTACTAAACTCCGTTTTCCCAGAATACATTGATTAGCAAACTCAAGTGAACTTTGTTGTAGTCAAAGCTGCAGCGCAAGGTAATTCCAACTATTGTTAAGCTATCTCTCTTATACTGATCACCTCTCTTCTTTAGACATCGAATTCACTCCAATGAAACTCCAAAATGTATTTTATTCCCTGTTTGTACTTTGCTTCCTTGAGATTCATAATCTACCTATTCGCAAGCAAGCTACCATATATATATTATTAATTCTAAGAATCCACAGCTGAGAACAATTATGGTATATAATAAAAAAATAATAATTAAATCCTACCAATCAACACACGAAAAGATCCCTACTCAAGACAAGCCAAGTTCAATTTCACACTAGCTGCTGCTTAGATGTTAATGCAGTCAATACCCACCCTACCTTGACTTTTCATGGCTATGGAAATTGTTGGAAACTCCCAAACTCAATTATTGTCTCATTTACTTTCCAAGAAAAATAATAAAATAGATTAGCAATTTATAATAATTTGTATTCTGTTTAACCATTCACGAAAAAGTATTAATAAATCGTAGAAAATTCAATTAGTATTTTTTTCTTCATTAGGGGTTTGTATACATTTCATCAGAACTTATTTTAAATAATATTAATAAAGATAAACATAATTTTATAAATTCCCAATTGTTTAGAAAAAAATTATATATAAAAGTTTACGAATAAGGTTTCGATAAGCAGTGTAATTCACGTGAATGATTTCAATATTTTTGTTTTGCTATATGCATACGAAGTCTTTCTTAAGCAGTACGAAAGAAAATTGAGAACAGATAAGCTTAACTTAAAGCCATAAAACGGAAGACAAGCGAAGTCCCAAAAAAAAAACTGTTCTTTTGTGAATATCAACAGTAAAAACGAAACGTAAAATTCAAGGGTAACAACTGATAAACATAATTGCAGCTTCCAGCTGATTGTTGATCACTAGCATCCAAATTAATTTCGGTTCTTTTAATTGTTTACTTCTATTTGGTTTTCAGGTTTAGTTAGATTTGTAAGATTTTAATTATTTTGGTTAAACATAAATTTTTTTTATATACTGATTTAAAAAATTAAACTGTAAAAATTAGTTGATTTCAAAAATTTCGTTTTATCTTTGTTTCATAACTTGGTTGCAAAATAATAATCAAATAAAATTCAACTTGCATGAATGGTAAAAATTCACAACAAAATAATATTACAATAATCATAATGCACTGGTGTGCGTTACTCACCCATCAGCAGCAACGACGAAGGCGATGTTGGTTTTTAACATAACTCTGTAAAAATGAAGTTTATTTCGTTGTGTTTTGTACCATTGTTAATAGCAAACCGTAATTGGTTGTTATTTTTGCACACACTTATAATTTAGATTTTAGACCTTTGGTTTGTGTTTGTTTGCTGGTTTTTTCACTGTGCTTTTAGTTTATGTTTTCTTTTTTTTTCAATCACTTTCTTGCTTTGCCTTTGTAATTCTTAATTTTTTCTCTTTCTTTCACCTTCTTACTGCTTGCAGATTTGTTTAAAACAAATAAAAACGAGAAGGCAAAGCTAACTTCGACTGTGGCGAAGTTTAAATACACTTGAAAAAGTTTACTCCAACTGATTTAACCGGTAAAATATAAATAGGATATTGATATCAGATAATTAAAAAATTTTAAATCATTGATAATAAAAATTTGATACCATAAAATAAAACTTTTTTTAGTAAAACACATTTTCCGACCGATCGGTCCTATGGCAGCTATATGATATAGTCATCCGATTTTGATAAATTTTTTCAAAAATTTCTAAAAGCATATAAAACTAATATCTACCAAGATTGGTGACGATACGATAGAAAACAAAAAAGTTTTCCTCACTAGAACTTGTTTTTTGACCGAACGTTCGTATGGCAGCTATATGCTATAGTCATCCGATTTTGATAAATTTTTACTGAATTGTATGAAAGCATATAAAACTTTTATATACCACGATTGGTGACGCTACGATGGAAAACAAAAAAGTTTTTCTCACTAAGACCTATTTTCCGACCGATCGTTCCTATGGCAGCTGTACGATATAGTCATCCGATCCGGCCGGTTCCGACATATTAGTTGCGTGCAGCAAAAAGAAGACTCTCTGCAAAATTTCAGCTCGATAGCAAAATTATCTGGGCAAAATTAATATACACTTTTCAAGTGTATAAAAATGGTTAAATTCGCTCGATTTAAGGCAAATTTTTATCATTGTTTTTTTGTTTTATTCAAATAACCATATCCAAGGATTCCGATTCCGATTAAATAAAGAATTGCATTTTAAAGCGTATGTGGACTAGGGCCTTCTGGGGAAACCACAATACAAAAGCGCGCCTTAAACTCTACCTCTATTTGGTGGTGTGGAAAAGAGTTAAGAACAGTTTAAAAAAGAAAATTAAGTCAAAATTTTTTTGAACTGATGCCTTAATCTCGAAAGCATACTTGATTCAACCCATTTTACATGAGAAAAACGCAAACTTTAAAATTCAATTATAAAATAACCATGGCTGACCGCCAATTAATTTCTTCACGTAAATTCATTATAATTCGCGGTCCATCCAGGAAAATTAATTCCCGAATTTTTCATGAGGAAGGGGATGTAATTGAGAATTACCCAAAAAAGTTGTTCTCACTAGAACTAGTTTTTGACCGACCGTTTCTATGGCAGCTATATGCTATAGTGATCCGATTTTGATCAATTTTTCCAAAATTGTGTGGAAGCATATAAAACTAATATATAACAAGATTGGTGAGGAGCTACGACTTAAAACAAAAAAAGATTTTCCTAACTAGAGCTAATTTTTTGACCGAACGTTCGTATGGCAGCTATATGCTATAGTCATCCGATTTTGATAAATTTTTTGTATTATCTGGAAATTTGTTTGAAGCATATAGAAGCGTGTAAACTAATATATACCACGATTGGTGACGCTACGATGGAAAACAAAAAAGTTTTTCTCACTAAGACTTATTTTCCGACCGATCGTTCCTATGGCAGCTGTACGATATAGTCATTCGATCCGGCCGGTTCCGACATATTAGTTGCGTGCAGCAAAAAGAAGACTCTCTGACAGACAGACAGACAGACAGACAGACAGACAGACAGACAGACAGACAGACAGACAGACAGACAGACAGACAGACAGACAGACAGACAGACTGACAGACTGACAGACTGACAGACTGACAGACTGACAGACTGACAGACTGACAGACTGACAGACTGACAGACTGACAGACTGACAGACTGACAGACTGACAGACTGACAGACTGACAGACTGACAGACTGACAGACTGACAGACAGACTGACAGACTGACAGACTGACAGACTGACAGACTGACAGACTGACAGACTGACAGACTGACAGACTGACAGACTGACAGACTGACAGACTGACAGACTGAACGGAATTGAACTCAGCTCGTCGTCCTGATCAAGAATATATATAGTTTATGGGGTCGGAAATTAATATTTCTATGCGTTACAAACTTCTGGGCAAAATTAATATACACTTTTCAACACGATTGAATTAAATATATTTAGCCGCTGATCGCGCTGACTGCTCTTGCTAGTTTTCACACACACTCTAGTCTTTGGGGGATTTGATTTTGCTATGGCTAGTTCACTTGGCTTTTCTGCCGATCTCACTGATTTTCACAACGCTTTTGGGTTCACTTGTTGCTGCAAAATTGGGATGGAGCTGGATACGAATATGTGCCATCTGTTTGGGTCAATGCTTGTCAAACTGTATTACTGGGGTGCTTCTGTAGACACATATGCACACGATTCTGGGCTCATTACTTTTATACAGCGCTTTTGGTGATACGCCTGCAGACAAAAATGTTAGGTTGTTTAAGGCCCAGGGCTTGAAAAACTGTGCAGGTTGCTGCTGCCGGCAGTCCAAGTGACTCTTGATCTAATTGGATCAATACAGACTTTGCTGGCCGAAAAATAAAACACACAAAAAATCTGGCCACTAAATGAGAAAAAGACAAGAAAGTGACTTTGATATAGCAATATATCAATGAATCGAAGGTTTTAAATAAATCGTACCCAGTCGAGATATCTCGATGGACCATCGCATAGAAAAAAGAGACCGGATGAGGTTGAGGCCCTGGAGAGACCGGAAATGCAGTGCTGTCACATTTGCTCATTTCACTCACACGGTTGCATCTTTCATTAAGTGCAACGCTGCCTTTGCCCTGATCGATGATTTCTAAACAGAAATTTTTATTTTTTATTTTCACAAAAATTAAAACCTTATTGCCTACTACGTAGGATCCGTGCAACTCCAGCTGCAAGAAGGAGCATACCCAAGTTTCAGTTTGGGTTTCGACTCAGACATGGCACTCCTGAACAACTCCACAGAGCGGTCAACTTCGTGCTGGAAGGTTTCCACGTCAAGGAGTACGTTGTTGCAGAGTACTTGGATATTCAACAGGCGTTTGACCGTGTCTGGCACGCTGGCCTGCTATCGAAAATCAAGGGAACGCTCAATCCTCAACTCTTTCTGATCATCAAAGCATTCCTTGATCCTTCAGGGTGATCCAGGATGGCCTTGCATCCCGAAAGAAGAGAATTCGAGCAGGAGTACCTCAGGGCAGCGTGCTAGGCCCAACTCTGTATAGCCTGTTTACAAGTGACATGCCAACCGCTCGGTCAGTGCCAATCGACGACCCGCAGGACCTATTAGTAGCCACGTTTGCAGATGACACTGCGATTATGGTCAGAAATCGGTGTGTCTATACAGCCACCGATACGCTCCAGGAATACCTGAAAAGGTTCGAGAACTGGGCGTGCAGATGGAACATCGCAGTGAACCCGGAAAAGTGTGCAAATGTAACATATACGCTAAGGAGGGACATCTGCCCTGGAGTCTTCTTACATGGAGAGGTGCTACCTCACAAAACCAGCCATAAATACCTCGGGGTTACACTTGACAAAAGGCTCACATTTGGCCAACATGTCAAGGAGGTGGTAGGCAGCATGAAAGCCAAGGCGCGAAGGATGAGATGGCTCCTTAACGCCAATAACAAGCTCTCGCTTAAAAATAAGGTTCTAATATACAAAGTAATCTTTGCACCAATCTGGCGGTATGGTGTGCAGGTGTACGGAATCGCTGCAAAGTCTCATCTAAACCGAATACGCACATTCCAGGCCAAGATGCTGAGGAGTATTTCAGGAGCCGAGTGGTATATCCGCACACGTGACCTTGAGCGGGATTTTAAAGTCTCCATGGTAGGGGATAATATAAACACACAAGCAGCTCGGTACTTGGATAAGGTCGCGTGCCACCCAAACAATCTGGCAAGGGCGTTGCTAAGAAGGAGGAGGATCAACGGGATTCGAGCCAGGAGAAGACTGCTTCGCTTACACCCCACTGACTTAGCCAGTCGCAGGATTTGATAACCACCCACATAGTAAACAACAACAAAATAACATAAAACACACTTAAACTTAGTTAAATAAGCTATTTGTTAAAAACCCTACAAGTAGCAACACACATTATTTTCTTACCATAACCATAACACTAAATTAATTCAATTTTACACTTTACTACATTATAAGTTACTTAGAAGTAACAGTAAAATGTAAAAAATTTTGTATTATGGTTACACTATTTAAAAATCAAACTAATAAAAAAGACTAGTCCACAAAAAAAAAAAAAAATTGAATTTAGTCTGCCCGTTACATGTTTCAAACACTCGGACAGTTTACTGTTAGGTTCTGAGTGCTTAAAATGGCTCACTAAGGACTTTGAAGCATTCAACAAGGTGTTCAATTCTGTAACGTTCCCTTTATCGAATAGATCTGTCATGACCAGTATTAAATTGTGGAAATCTGTTGTAATGCTTAAAAGCTGCTTTAATATTTGCGCCATTGCACTATGGTCCAAAAGTCGATTTTTTTGGAATAACTTCAATCAATTTTTTGTCTAGGACTTAAAAATTTTTAATTGTTTAGAAGAGAGACTAGCAGGCTCGAGGTATTTGTTATGTTTCCATAACATTAAAAACAACAAGTGTACCAACAACACCAAAGGGAGCAGGCTTCCACGTACAGCTGTTTCGGAAATCACCAGATTTCCTTATCAGCGACGCATGGAGAGACCACTGAAACTCCAATATTTATTGCGAAAATTTAACAGAAGTATTTGTGTTTCTTGGAGTAGTACCGCCAAGTTATCCAGTAAACGCCAAGTTATTCCTAAAAGTGTACAAATTATAGAGTAGTGAAAAAATTTGCTGTTTTCAGGCAAGTTTGCAATATGTGGTAGAATGAAAGAGTCGTCAATTAGTATACTCTTGGTATCACACGTCCGATTTATTCTGTGGTTCGCTTAAGAATGAACATGCTGCTCGCAGGCAGTAGTTAACAACCCTCAATCTCATGAGAGAGCCATTGAGAGAATTACAGTAATGAGAGAGCTTATTCTAGAAGTTAGAGTAAGCAAGTAAGAAACTGAGCAAGAATAGAGAGCAGCTTCATGGAATAGGACATAGATATATGTGTATGTAAGTGTAAGCCTGCTACAAATAGGCCGTTAAACCTTACTTGATGTTAATAGTAACAACCGTGAGCTAGAAGCTGTGAGCATTTGAATACGGTTGGAAATTCGTGAAAACAATTTATCCGACTCAAGCATAAGTTAAATTAAGGAACAAATCGAGAGAATTCTTAGCTATAGTGAAAACATATACCAAAATGTCATGGGATGTTGGAAAATTTAAAATTTTGCGGCAGAAATGGGCTAAAGGGTTCATTATTTGAGTTAATGCCAAAAAAAATCGTCACCATAGTGCATTGTCTGTGACAATAAAGTTAATTCTAAAACTTTGTTCTAACTCGAACTGTTTTAAAATTTCAGTTAACATTTCCAAATGATTGCTCCGTCTTTCTATCTCATTAAGAATTCTCGATTTGATAGAACATTTGCTCCAATATCCATTAACTTTTGCGCTAGTTGCAAGAGTCTTTAACCTAACAAAATAATGCATTACTCCATAAATATTTTAGTTGTATATATCCACTAGACTGACCCTTAATTATTTGATTTTAAAGTGCTGCTCAGAAATGGTTTTTTCTTGGACCCAAATGAAACCATAAAAAAATTCGGGACCCGAAAATATTTCGGGACCCGCTGAAATTTCGTGATAATGGAATAATCCTGCCCGCTCCGCACTTTTCAAATTCGTCCAGTCCCTCCCGATCCCGATGGAATCCCGTCCCAAGCCCATCTCTAGTACAGAGTATAAAAACCCAGTAAAGTTTTTATACTACCATCATACCCTTTCAGATGGTCCCGATGTGATCAACTTTTTATACCCTTGCAGAGGGTATATTAAAATTGTCACAATGTTTGTTGCGCATAGATTGACGCATCTCCGACCCCATAAAGTATATATATTCTTGATCAGCATGACGAGCTGAGTTCATTTCCGTCTGTCCGTCCGTCCGTCTGTCCGTCTTTTTCTATGCTATCTCCTCCCTCAGTTTTAAAGCTATCTTGATTAAACTTTGCTAAAAGTCTTAAAATACACATAGGCTGCACATTTGTCAGAATCGGCCGGATCGGATTAGAGTTGTGCCGATTTTCATGAACTAGTTCGAATTAACTATTCATTAAAATGAACTAATGAACTAGGTCTCAGGGTTTGAACTATAGTTCATTTTTTGAACTTATTGAACTATAGTTCATTTTTTGAACTGTAGTTCATTTTTTGAACTATAGTTCATTTTATGAACTATAGTTCTTTTTTTTAACTATAGTTCATTTTATCAACTATAGTTCATTTTACGAACTATAGTTCATTTTTTGAACTATAGTTCATTTAATGAACTTTATCCTAAAAACTAGCATATAACCCATCAGTAAAGCCGCCAAAATGATAAAAAAAAAGTTTGGCAATGATCCCACCCCCGCCCCCATTGTCCGACCATCAGAAATGAGAAAATTATTTTCCACCTAGTTGGCCCATTGAGCGTACAAACGCTGAAACCACCCCCGACACCCATTTACATGTGATAGTTCAAAGAATGAACTATAGTTCAAAGAATGAACTATAGTTCAAAGAATGAACTATAGTTCAAAAAATGAACTTTAATTTAACAATGAACTATAGCTCGAAAGTGAATAGTTCATCAAAAAATGAACTAATGAACTAGGTCATTGAAATGAACTAGATTCTCCAACTCTAGATCGGATGACTATACCATATAGCTGCCATAGGAACGATCGGTCCAAAAACTAGTTCTAGTGAAAAAAAACTTCTTTTGTTGTCCATCGTAGCGTCACCAATCGTGGTATATATTAGTTTTATATGCTTCCACATCATTTTGGAAAATTTTATCAAAATCGGATGACAATACCATAAAGCTGCCATATAAACGGTCGGTCAAAAAACTAGTTTTAGTAAGAAAATTTTTTTGTTTTCCATCGTAGCGTCACTTATCGTGTTTTATATTAGTTTTATATGATGCCACATAATTGGCAAAATGTATCAAAATCTGATCACTATAGCATATAGCTGCCATATAAACGGTCGGTCAAAAAATAGGAACGATCGGTCTAATGAGAAAAACTTTTTTGTTATCAATGGTAGCTCCCTTCAAAAACTGCAAGGGTATTTAAAACATCGGAGTGGCCTATGTTAGCCTTCTATTTTTTAATTCTAAAAATTTTTCACAGTGTTATCGGTAGCTCGTTGGACAATATACAGCTATATGTGTCAGATCCAATGGATAATTATAATTAATCGTTGGGAAAGTAAAGCTGGTAATACTTAAACTATAATTAATTTAATTTAATTTTTTATTTGACAAAAATTCCTGGTCCTGCAAGTATAAACTTAATAATTATTGCACCAGCCACAACAAACAATCAGCGAGAGAAAAAAAATATAATGATCCTACTTAATTTAATAATTTAAACATATACAATTAGAATTTTTTTTGTTTTTTTTTGAGAAATTAATACTATAAAATTGAATTATAAAATATGTGATATGCGATTATGAATTAGTTTTGACTTGTAAGTATTTATTTATTTGTTCCCTAAATTGCGTAACACTACTAATACTCTTCAAGTTTGAGGGGAGTTGGTTCCACAACCGAACAGTGTTTACAAAAAATTGGCGTTCAGAGCTAGCAAGTTTATGGCTTATTGATATAAGGTTCATAGTCCTCGTTGAGTTGGCAAATATTATTTTGTCATATAAATACGACGGTTCTCTAGTGTAAATTATCCTATGTAATAGTAGCAAAGATCTATACTCAGTCCAAATTTTAAAGTCTAGGTTGTATATCTGTTTAGCGAATCCTGTAATATGGTCAGTTCTTTTCCTATTATACACATATCTAGCAATGTTGTTGAACGTCACATTAAGCCTTCTCTGAGAAGCAGCATCACAATTTCCGAATATTTCGATTCCAAAGCATAGTGTCGGTGTTAAGTAAGTTTTTGCAATAAGCAGCCTAAGATTAGTTGGTAAATAACATTTAGTCAAAGATAGCTGCCTTAGTAGGCCGTGTGTTTTTCCAGCTGCTTTTGTTACCTGATCATTCCAGGTCAGAGTGTTATTAAAAGTAATGCCTAGATTAACGGCCTGTGTAACATACTCTAAAGGTGAATTTGCAATATTCAATAGAGGAAGATCTGCAGTGCTCAGTGATTTTTTGTATATTACTATGCATTTACATTTGGCTGGATTAAGTGATAGTCCATTACTTTTTGCCCACTTATTAACACTCAACAAATCACTATTACTTACATTAACACACTCATTTATTTTATTCAACGGACGACTAACATACATTTGGACATCATCTGCATACAAATGGACATTACAATCAGATAAAATATATGGTAGGTCATTGACATATAATGAAAAAAGAAGTGGGCCAAGGACTGAACCTGGGGGACACCACGCTTAAGGTACAGTGTGGATGATATTTCAGACCCTGAAACCACTGCCTGTCGTCTATCACATAAATACGATTTAATAAGTTTTAAGGCAGTATGTTCAAAATTGTATATTCGGTCTAGCTTCGTGTTCAAGATATCATGGTTCACCGTATCAAATGCTTTGCTAAAGTCTAGTAATGTCAAGAATGTCACCTGTCCCTTATCCATTTGTCTTCTTATATCCTCAGTTATGTTTATTAGTGCTGTAGTGCAGCTTCTGTTCTTTCTGTATCCCGACTGGTTATTACTTAATAATAAGTTGTCTGCCATAAATTTACATATTTGATGTGCTATTAATTGTTCAAAAACTTTTGATAAAAAGGGTAAAATTGAAATTGGTCTGAATTGGTTGTTTCCTTTTGGTATCGGAATTATTTTGGCGATTTTCCATATGTCCGGGAATGTTGATGTTGTAAGCACTGTGTTGCAGATATGCGTAATGTGAGGAAGTATTTGTGGGAGGATAATTTTAAAAAATTTGGTATCCATGTCGTTCAATCCTACTGCATTTGACTTAATTTTAAGAACAGATTCCAAGACATCACATTGACACACACACATAAAGCTAAAGTTACTATCACAGTTACTATTTGGTATAATTTCAAGGTACGGATTATTGGTAGCTTCAGGTACTTCAGATTGCACAAATTTATGATTGAGATCATTTACGTCTGCTATTATTGCACTTCTAGTTTTTTGTTTGCCAATTCCCAGATTTCTGAGCTCACTCCATGTTTGTCCGGTCGTAATTGCATTATTAAATTTAGTAGAATAATAGGATTCTTTTGAAGTCTTTATAAGATTATACACAACTTTCCGTAATGCTTTGAAACGTCGATAGTGTTCTGCGGTCTTATACACTCAGGGAAAAATGATGTGAAATTTTAATATTTTCACGTTGACTTAAATATTTTTGCCATTGATTTTGCGTTAAATATGGAATTCGTAAATCTGAAGTGCTTACACTTTAAATCGAAATTAAATATGAAAATAGTCAAATTTAATGGTTTTCATATTAAATATAAAAAGACCAAATTATTAAATTTAACAAAAAATATTAAATTTTAAATATTTCATAGTAATTATGAAATATATTCATATTAAATTTAAATAAATATTATATTTAACTTTAATATACTTTATAGTACTTTAAATTTTTTACATTTTCAATCTAAACACCATTTCATATTGAAATAAACATTTTTCAACTTTAATTTAAAAGTACCCCCCTCAAAATAAATATAGTTTCAATTTAATCTAACAAGTTTTTTGGGGTCAAATAAGTTATGCATAACTGTAGAAACAGTACACACACAATACACAAATGAGGCTGTATAGATAACCATACAGCTGTTTCGGAAGGTTCCACTATTTTTCATCATTGGTTTTCTGCCTGACGAACTACAGCCAATGACACGAATGCCTTAACTGGTTGGGGAGCCCAAAACCAGCAACGTGTAAAAACCTTTAACCATTCAAAATTTTTAAAATAACATACAAAACTATATTTTTAAGATGAGAACCTCTTAAAAGCAATATTACTCATATTTAAAAATAATATTTAACAAAGTTAAGCAATACATATTTTCGTATATTTGAAATAAATATGATTTTACTTTTATCTGAATACAGCAATATTTGATTTTAAGTGAATTTCACTTTGATTTTACTATATTCATATTAAATTCAGTGGTTAAGTATGTTTTCAGTTAAATCAAAGCGCTTTCTATTGGACTTTAATACGTTTTATATTTGAAAACAGCATAGTAAAACTAACTATGATTGTATTAATTTTTACGATTTTCTTTTTCTCTGGGTGTACCTCTTCCATTTTTTGTAAGCTGTATCTCTTTGAGAAATATAACCAGCGATGTTCTGGTTAAACCACGGTTTTTGAGTCGATCTCAGCCGTGCTTTACGTAAAGGTACGGAACTTTCAAAAAGATTATTTGTAAACAATTGAAGTTGCTCTATTATAATTAGTTTAAAAAATTTAGTTTTGTTTTATCCATAGGCGCACAAAATACTCAATCTAATGTATGCACGATTCATTTTTATATAAGGTTAAGATTGTTTTTTGAAAGGGAGGGGTCTATTATAATAAAACCAATAGATATGAAACTACAAGCAACATTGTTTTTGTTTCCTCTATTTCTTTGTACTGGAAAACAATAAATCCACGCAACTTTGACGCATGCCCGCTAAAATATGTTGGAAAGGTTACAGCCGACAGCGAAATTGCTTTATTCCGAACGGCTGCCCATTGGCCTTTTCGCTGAAGCAAATTTCATTTCTATTTTGAATGGCAAGTGCGGTGGATGCATTTCTCGCGTAATCATCCCATTTAGCAAGTGTAGTGTGAAACCATACAAAATTATTGAGTAAAATATATTGAAGGGGATTTGCGCTTAAAAGAACATGGAAAAATTACATGAATATCAAGGGATAACGGGTCGCCTTCACCAATGGCGGGACAATATTAAAGAAAGATATAACAATTACAGAAGCGAAAATCCCACGAATTTTATAGAAAAAGCTAGAAATTCAGCATTGGACCAACTTAAAGGAAACACTAGCGCCAACAAGGACTATTCCCATATTTACAGGTATGAATATATATTTGGCCCATCCTACACCCTTGTACATATGAATACTTAAGTTCTTTTTCTGATCCAAGCAATATATTCAATGCTAATTCAGAATGCAGAGAAACGTTGTATAACATACAATAGATTTTGCTATTGACATTAAGCATTGCCATGACTGTCACTGAGAAAGATACGTACTAATTTTTACATTTGCTTTATAAATGGAATATATGCAGCAATCTAACAATACGGCAATCTCAGTCTGGTAAGCGATACGACCTTTTTATACACTTGAAAAGTGTATATTAATTTTGCCCAGAAGTTTGTAACGCATAGAAATATTCATTTCCGACCCCATAATATATATTCTTGATCAGGACGACGAGCTGAGTTCATTTCCGCTTGTCCGTCCGTCCGTCTGTCTGTCCGTCTGTCTGTTTCTACGCGAACTAGTCTCTCAGTTTTAAAGCTATCGAGCTGAAATTTTGCACAGAGTCTTCTTTTTACTGCACGCAACTAATATGTCGGAACCGGTCGGATCGGATGATTATATCATATAGCTGCCATAGGAATGATCGGTCCAAAAACTAGTTCTAGTGAGAAAAACTTTTTTGTTTTCTATCGTAGCGTCCCCGAACTTGGTATATATTAGTTTTATATGCTTTCACATAACTTTGAAAAAATTTATCAAAATCCGATGACTATAGCATATAGCTGCCATAGGACCGATCGGTCGAAAAATGTGTTTTACTAAGTAAAGTTATTTTTTTATGGTATACAATTTTTATTATCAATGATTTAAAAATTTTAAATATCTATATCTTATATATATTTTACCGGTTAAATCAGTTGGAGTAAAGTTTTTCAAGTGTATTAAAACTTCGGCACAGTCGAAGTTAGCTTTGCTTTCTCGTTTTGAATAAATTTAATTACTCACACCACAAATTCAATATCGGATTTAATTGTTATCTGGTAAATTCGAACACGCTAAAATCAAAAACAAACAATAATTTCTTTTTCTTAAAAATTATAGACAAAATTTGTTTGAAATATGAATAAAGTTGATTCCATTAACGTTTTTTTCGGTTCATTTTAAAATCAATTTAGAAATCTCGCATTCTTATTTGGGATTCTTTTTATTTTGAGCGGCTGGATAGCGAACGAAACTTTAAAAACCAAAACTTATTATAAATAGTGTTCGAATTAATTAAAAGAAAGATTAGTTTTGAACTCAACGGAATATACACTATTTTAAATATTTAATATGTGTTTTTTTTTTGGGGTGTGCTTATTGTAAAGTCAATTTTTACAAACGTGTAATTATACCCTTGCAGAGGGTATATTAAAATTGTCACGATGTTTGTAACGCATAGAAGGAAGCATTTCCGACCACATAAAGTATATATATTCTTGATCAGCATGACGAGCTGAGTTCATTTCCGTTTGTCCGTCTGTCCGTCCGTCCGTCTGTTTCTATGCTATCTCCTCCCTCAGTTTTAAAGCTATCTTGACCAAACTTTGCAAAAAGTCTTTAAATACAAATACGCTGCACATTTGTCGGAATCGGCCGGATCGGATGACTATATCATATAGCTGGCATAGGAACGATCGGTCCAAAAACAAGTTCTGGTGATAAAAACTTTTTTGTTTTTCATCGTAGCGTCACCAATCGTGGTATATATTAGTTTTATATATTTTCACACAATTCTGAAAAAATTTATCAAAATCAGATGACTATAGCTGCCATATAAACGGTCGGCCCAAAAACTAGTTCTAGTGAGAAAAACTTTTTTGTTTTCCACCGTAGCATCACCAATCGTAGTACATATTAGTTTTATATGCGTCCACACAATTCTGGAAAAATTTACCAAAATCGGATGACTATAGCATATAGCTGCAATATAAACGGTCGGTCCAAAAACCAATTCTTGTGAGAAAAACTTTTTTCTTTTTCATCGTAGCGTCACCAATCGTGGTATATATTAGTTTTATATGCTTACACCCAATTCGTGAAAAATTTATCAACATCGGATGACTATAGCATAAGCTGCTAAAGGAACGATCGGTCTAAAAACTAGTTCTTATGAGAAAAACGTTTTTGTTATCAATGGTAGCGCCTTTCAAAAACTGCAAGGGTATTTAAAACGTCGGCGTAGCCTATGTAAGGCTTCTATTTTTATACACTTGAAAAGTGTATATTAATTTTGCCCAGAAGTTTGTAACGCATAGAAATATTCATTTCCGACCCCATAAACTATATATATTCTTGATCAGGACAACAAGCTGAGTTTATTTCCGCTTGTCCGTCCGTCCGTCTGTCCGTCTGTCTGTCCGTCTGTCCGTCTGTCTGTTTCTACGCGAACTAGTCTCTCAGTTTTAAAGCTATCGAGCTGAAATTTTGCACAGAGTCTTCTTTTTACTGCACGCAACTAATATGTCGGAACCGGCCGGATCGGATGACTATATCATATAGCTGCCATAGGAACGATCGGTCTAAGAACAAGTTCTAGTTAGAAAAACTTTTTTGTTTTTTATCGTAGCGTCCCCAATCTTGGTATATATTAGTTTTATATGCTTTCACATAATTTTGAAAAAAATTATCAAAATCGGATGACTATAGCATATAGCTGCCATAGGACCGATCGGTCGGAAAATGTGTTTTACTAAGAAAAGTTTTTTTTTATGGTATTAAATTTTTATTATCAATGATTTCATAATTTTAAATATCTGATATCTATATCCTATATATATTTTACCGGTTAAATCAGTTGAAGTAAAGTTTTTCAAGTGTATTAAAACTTCGGCACAGTCGAAGTTAGCTTTGCCTTCTCGTTCTTTAATAAGTTCAGTTTGACAATTAACAGCAATATATGTATTTGTATATCTCAGTCTGCAACAATGGATGGTACAATTGATGCAGTTTTTTCGATATATTTATAACATACACTCACAAACAAGTCTCATATTTCAGTTATCAAAAATCAATGTTTTCTGTATTATTATTATTGAATATAATATGCTTTTGCTCTGTGCAATGTTAATCCCCGTTATCTACTTAATTTCTAAATCAGGCTGAAAGTGCCCTAAAATTAAGAAAATAGCCCTAAAATATTGGTTAGCGGCAGTTGGAACATGTTTTAAAAAAAAACTATTATTTTACTTTAATTTTGTAAAATTCAGGCCAACATTTGACCAAAAAATAGGGAAATAAGTTGTTATTTTGTTGTAAAAATATGTAAAATTGGCTGTTACAGCCCCAAAGAAAGGGGCAAGCCGAGCTTCTCTGAATCTCTTGTTTCGGTGCCTTAAAATTTTCACTCAAGAGAAAGGGACCTACAATTTAACGCAGGATCCGAACGGCTAAGTTTTTGAGCATCTTTTTCATGGCTTCATACTTCACAACTGGCGCCAACAGCTGTAAAGGTGGACCTAATATGTAGAAGTTTTAAAGAAACAAATTTTTATTTCATGTTCTGAGGCGTGATCGAACCCAGACGTGCCGCATAATAGGCGCTCACACATTACGCCAAACAAGGCCCCAAACCCGTTACTTGTGTTAAAAAGGATATAATACGTTTGGACAAATGTATGTAACAGGCAGAAGGAAGCTACTCCGACCCTATAAAGTATATATGGGTGATTCCATCAAAAATTTACCACTCGGATTTTTTTTGGGTAGGGATCATTTTTTTGCACCCAATGACTTCTTTTTATGCCCGTACATCAAGGGAAAAATGCGTGGTCAACGATTTTCGTCGCCAGTAGATGCTGTTGAAGAGTTCAAAAGCCATGTTTTGGAGGTGTCTCAATCGGAGTGGAAAAAGAGCTTCGACAATTGGTTTGAGCGCATGCAAAAGTGTATAATTCTTGCTGAAGTATAATTTGAAAAACAATAAAACCATTTTTGATCATAAATATTCGCGTTTTCATTATTAAGCTAGGTACTGAGGGCGTTCGAATTTTTCTTGAAGGAATTTGCCATATATTCCTTAAGGGGGTATTCTACCTTTGACGAGTGTTTTATGAGTCTTTTTTTTTAAAAATCTGGATGGAAAACCAAAAGAGTTTTTTCAATTTAGTTTTTTGTTTTGTGTTATTAATTGTATTAATAGTAAAATAAAAAAAAAATTTTTGGAATTCGAGGGCTGTTAAAAAAGTTATCGGCCTGCCAATTAAGGCCTCAAAAAAAAGGTGAAGAGGTGGTGGCCATGATTCCGGGACTCCAGGTTATCGGAATTAAAAACGGTAAATGAGGTTATGATCAGAATTGATGTAATTCTGGCCCGTACCTCAATCATAAAAAAATACAATTTTTCTAAAATTTACAAACATTTGAAAAACTTTTATCCAACTGATTTAACCGGTAAAATATATTTAGGATATAGATATCAGATATTTAAAATTTTTAAATCATTGATAATAACAATTTGATACCATAAAAAAACTTTTCTTAGTAAAACACATTTTCCGACCGATCGGTCCTATGGCAGCTATATGCTATAGTCATCCGATTTTGATCAATTTTTTCAAAATTATGTGAAAGCATATTAAACTGATATATACCAAGAAAACAAAAAAGTTTTTTACAAAAGAAGTAGTTTTTTGACCGACAGTTTCTATGGGAGCTATATAATATAGTCATCCGATTTTGATAAATTTTTTCTGTATTACGTGAAAGCATATAAAAACGAGAAGGCAAAGCTAACTTTGACTGTGCCGAAGTTCTAATACACTTGAAAAAGATTACTCCAACTGATTTAACCGGTAAAATATATATAGGATATAGATATCAAATATTTACAATTTTAAAATCATTGATAATAAAAATTTGATACCATAAAAAAAAACTTTTCTTAGTAAAACACATTTTCCGTCCGATCGGTCCAATGGCAGCTATATGCTATAGTCCTCCGATTTTGATAAATTTTTTCGAAATTATGTGAAAGAATATAAAACTAATATATACCAAGATTGGAGACGCTACGATAGAAAAATAAAGTTTTTCTCACTAGAAGTAGTTTTTTGACCGTCCGTTTATATGGCAGCTAAATGCTATAGTCATCCGATTTGATAAATTCTTTCCGAATTATGTGAAAGCATATAAAACTAATATATATTAAGATTGGAGACGCTACGATGAAAAACAAAAAAGTTTTTCTCACTAGAAGTAGTTTTTTGACCATCCGTTTCTATGGCAGCTATATGCTATAGTCATCCGATTTTGATCAATTTTTTCCGAATTGTGGGGAAACATAAAAAACTAATATATACTACGATTGGTGACGGTACGATGGAAATCAAAAAAGTTTTTCTCACAAAGACTTATTTTTCGACCGATCGTTCCTATGACAGCTATATGATATAGTCATCCGATCCGGCCGGTTCCGACATATTAGTTGCGTGCAGTAAAAAGAAGATTCTGTGCAAAATTTCAGCTCGATAGCTTTAAAACTGAGGGACTAGTTTGCGTAGAAACAGACAGACGGACTGACAGACAGACATACAGACAGACGGAGAGACAGACAGACAGACGGACAGACGGACGGACGGACAAGCGGAAATGAACTCAGCTCGTCGTCCTGATCAAGAATATATATAGTTTATGGGGTCGGAAATGAATATTTCTATGCGTTACAAACTTCTGGGCAAAATTAATATACACTTTTCAAGTGTATAACGAGAGCGTAAGTTGAAGTCGGCCCTGCTCGTCTTCGATATACCTGTTACTCAGGGTAAGGTTTATTTAAGAATATTTTATTAGATCGCAACATGTCCAAATTGTGGGAGATATGAGGATTTTTCCAAATTGCGGGGGCGGCAACTCTACTATGGCTCATCTGATCTGGAAATAATGTAAGGCGGGTCGATAAGTAATGATGTTTAAAATATATGTCTAGAGGGTTTGAACAATCTATTTTCAAAATTTTGGGAGATATGAGGTCTTTTCCGAATTTCGGGGGTGGTAACTCTCCTATCGTCTATCTGATCGGAAAATAAAGTATGGCGGATCGATAGGTAATGATGATTAAAATACATGTCTAGAAGGTTCGAACAAATCTACTTTCAAAATTGTGGGAGAAGTGAGGTATTTTACAAATTGCGGGGGTGGCAACTCTCCTATCGTTCATCTGCTCAAGAAATAATGTACGGCTGATCGATAGGTAATGATGATGAAAATATATGTCTAGAGGGTTCGAATAATCTATCTTCAAAATTGTGGGGATATGAGGTATTTTACAGAATGCGGGGGTGGCAACTCTGCTATCGTTCATCTGATCGGAAAATGATGTATGGTGGATCGATAGGTAATGATGATCATAATATATATCTAGAAGGTTTGAACAATCTATTTTCAAAACTGTGGAAGATATGAGGTTTTTTTCATATTGCGGGGGCGGGAGGGGGCGTGACAAAAATTTAAAACAAACTTGATCTGCGTGCAGACAATTCAAGTCTACACTGAAAAAATGGTAGCTCTAGCTCTTATAGTCTCTGAGATCTAGGTGTTCATACAGACGGACGGACGGACGGACAGACGGACATGTCTATATCAACTCGACTGTTAATGCTGATCAAGAATATATATACTTTATGGGTCCGGAGATGCTTCCTTCTGCATGTTACATACATTTGCACGAACTTAGTATACCCTTTATACTCTACGAGTAACGGGTATAATAAAATACACCATGATTAGTGACGCTACGATGGAAAACAAAAAAGTTTTTCTTACTAGAACTAGTTTTTTAACCGACCGTTTCTATGGAAGCTATATGCCATAGTCATCCGATTTTGATCAATTTTTCCGTAAATGTGTGGAAGAATATAAAACCATTATATACCAAGATTAGTGATGCTACAATAGAAAACAAAAAAGTTTTTCTCACTAGAACTAGTTTTTTGACCGACTGTTTCTATGGCAGCTATATGATATAGTCTTCCGATCCGGCCGTTTCCGACATATTAGTTGCGTGCAGTAAAAAGAAGACTCTGTGCAAAATTTCAGCTCGATAGCTTTAAAA
Source organism: Lordiphosa mommai (assembly GCA_018904225.1). NCBI lineage: Eukaryota > Metazoa > Arthropoda > Insecta > Diptera > Drosophilidae > Lordiphosa > Lordiphosa mommai. The sequence continues at coordinate 1,305,490 of JAEIFT010000021.1, forward strand.
CTGAGGGACTAGTTCGCGTAGAAACAGACAGACGGACAGATAGACGGACGGAATTGAACTCAGCTCGTCGTCCTGATCAAGAATATATATAGTTTATGTGGTCGGAAATTTCTTATGTTTGCCAATTTTAGTAAGCAATTCAAACCCGCTGATCATTTGTGATGTCCCATTTACCTTTTTATACACTTGAAAAGTGTATATTAATTTTGCCCAGAAGTTTGTAACGCATAGAAATATTAATTTCCGACCCCATAAACTATATATATTCTTGATCAGGACGACAAGCCGAGATCATTTCCGTCTGTCCGTCCGTCCGTCTGTCCGTCTGTCCGTCTGTCTGTTTCTACGCGAACTAGTCTCTCAGTTTTAAAGCTATCAAGCTGAAATTTTGCACATAGTCTTCTTTTTACTGCACGCAACTAATATGTCGGAACCGGCCGGATCGGATGACTATATCATATAGCTGCCATAGGAACGATCGGTCGGAAAATATGTTTTAGTGAGAAAAACTTTTTTTTTTTCCATCGTAGCGTCACTTATCTCGGTATATGTTAGTTTTATATGTATCCACATAATTCTGGAAAAATTTATCAAAATCGGATGACTATATCATATAGCTGCCATAGGAATGATCGGTATAAGAACTAGTTCTAGTTAGAAAAAATTTTTTGTTTTCCATCGTAGCGTCACTAATCTTGGTATATGTTAGTTTTATATGCTTCCACATAATTCTGGAAAAATTTATCAAAATCGGATGACTATATCATATAGCTGTCATATAAAGGGTCGGTCGAAAAACTAGTTCTAGTGAGAAAAACTTTTTAGTTTTCCATCGTAGCTTCACCAATCATGGTTTGTATTAGTTTTATATGCTTCCGCGTAATTCTGGAAAAATTTATCAAAATCGGAAGACTATAGCATATAGCTGCCATATAAACGGTCGGTCTAAAAACTAGTTCTAGTGAGGAAAACTTTTTTGTTTTCTATCGTAACGTCCTTAATCTTGGTATATATTAGTTTTATATGCTTTTACACAATTTGGAAAAAATGTATCAAAATCGGATGACTATAGCATATAGCTGCCATAGGACCGATCGCTCGGAAAATGTGGTTTACTAAGAAAAGTTTTTTTATGGTATCAAATCTTTTCTATCAATGATTTAAAATTTTTTTATATATTTTACCGGTTAAATCAGTTGGAGTAAACGTTTTCAAGTGTATTAAAACTTCGGCACAGTCGAAGTTAGCTTTGCCTTCTCGTTTTGTCTAATCTCCATCAATCACAGCCACTTTTCCCACATAAATTACATTTTGCAGTCAATTTTGGTTTGGCGCTAAATTTGAAGTTGACAACTGACACAAGTATTTAATTGCTGCACAATAATTTCTCAAGAAATATCAGCTGTTCAATACAAACCGCACAATCTATTGATATGGCAACTCTGGAAATTGCTTGTGTGAATTACTTGGCTTTCTCAGTACCCAATAGAGGAATGAGGCAAGGAATAATTCCTCAAGAAATTGTTATACTCTGTACCGAAGGCACACAGAGTATGTTGGGTTTGTGCAAATGTATGTAACAGCCAGAAGGAAGCATCTCCGACCTTATAAAGTATATATATTCTTGATCAGCATCAACAGCCGAGTCGATATAGCCATGTCCGTATGAACGAAGAGATCTCAGAGATGGTAAGAGATAGAGGTTTGAGGTATATGGAACATATATTTCTTATACTTGCAGGCAGATCAAGTTTAGTTTTGATTTTTGCCACGCCCCCTGCCTCCCCCGCAAATTGGAAAAAACTTAATATCTTCCAAAATTTTGGAGCTAGGTTGTTCGAACCTTTTAGACATATATTCTACTCATCATTTCTTATCAAGCCCTTACATCGTTTTCCGATCAGATGAACAATAGTGGCGCTATATGTAAAAGAAATTTTAATGCAACGACAACAACACCGCTGCCAATGGTAGAACTTACGAGAAAGAGAGAGCGAGAGGGCAACAGCTTACTGGTACTTTCCCAATTGGATATGGCATTAGCTAACTGGACTGCGCCGCTTTCAGTTTCCCCCCTCCCTTCTTTCCAATAGATATTTGTGTAAGAAGGCAAAGACCAAGTATGAGAGGAGCGATGCAATTGAGATGGAATGCGGTCAGAAATCACGCGTGATTTCCGCGTAACTAATATAGATACGTTTATGTTAATAGGAAATTAACAGCCATGCTCCCATTTTAGCTTTCGCAAAAATTTTGCGATTTCGTCTCCAAATCGTAAAAGTTGGTGCTCCGAAATTCGCAAATCGTAAAATTTCGCCGCTTTAAACCCGGAAACAATTGAGTGCGTGAAATGAAAAGTAAATGGGAAATGTGGCATGAGAAAGGGACTGGAATCGAATAAAACAATTTTAATCCCATTCTATGATAACACTGTTCAACAGCCAAAAGTATCCCGAACCTTTTTAACTAATTAATGTTCGTCTACCCATGCTGAACACGAGATGATAGGCCAAAGTCATATCTTAGATTCCATTTCCAAGAAATTGCGGAAAAGGCATATTTTCGATTTTTTGACCTATTCGAATTTTTGGAGGCCACACTAACCATAAGTTGATGGGTTTATGAAGCCTATTTGATAGTAAACATGTCAATGCAACTTAGTAAATTCAAACACGCGGTAAAAGTAAAGCCAAAAGAGTGGAAAATTGCCTCTGAAGTCAAGTTTTTCTGTATTTATAGCGCTTTTGTCAAACTAAATCATCTACTACAAGCCTGTGGATTGGTCTGATTTTTTTTGCAACCACATTATCATATTGTTTAACATATGCACTTATTATGGCAAGTTTGCTGAATTTATGACAGGTACATTGGCAACGTTAGAGCCTTTTATAACCGAAAATCAACCTTTCATTTTATAGGAGGACAACTAGATTCCAACACAAAATGTTTATAGGAATTATCAAATAGAAAAACTTGACTTCAGAGACAATTTTCCACTCTTTTGGCGTTACTTTTACCGCGTGTTTGATTTTTCTCAGTTGCATTGACATGTTTACTATCAAATAGGCTTTATAAACCCATCAACTTATGGTTAGTGTGGCCTCCAAAAATTCGAATAGGTCTAAAAATCGAAAATATTCTTTTTCCGCAATTTCTTGGAAATGGAAACTAAGATATGACTTTGGCCTATCAACTTGTATTCAGCATGGGTAGAGGAACAGTAATTAGCTTAAAATGTTCGGGATACTCACAAAAGGTCTCATTTTGTAGAACTGTGTAATTTAAGATAATTGTTACGAACTCTCTTATTATATTCAGATTAAATTCAATTCAAAAAACAATTTTTTACTGATCAAACCCAAAATGGCGCAAGTAGCAAAACTACGTTTGCCAACAAAAACTTACGAATTGACTGTGGCGATTACCGATGAGTATGCCGATTAGTTTGCCAAAACCCGTTTCTCTCATGTGAAACGTTGAAGAACGAAATAGAAATTAAACATAATCGATAACGAAAAATTGCGAATGTCGGAGCACACAAAATTTAAATCGTACGAATTTAAGATTGTCCAATACGTTTTTGAATTACGATCATTGTATAGCTCTATTATAGATGGCAAAATATTAACAAATGCTCCCCGTTAACTCAAAATTGTATATCGACAATGTCCCATTCTTAAACAAATAATTTAAAAAATAATTCTTTTCAGCTATCGATAAAATCATAGAAAATAAGAATCTAGTATTTTTTCGGTATTTACTTGAGACCTTTTGTCGAAGGTCAATATTGCAAACAAAGAGTGCACCAAAATCTTTTGGCTCAAAAGTTTTGAGCGTCTATTATACTCTGTACCGAAGGTACACAGAGTATATTGGGTTTGTGCAAATGTATGTAACAGCCAGAAGGATGCATCTCCGACCCTATAAAGTATATATATTCTTGATCAGCATGAACAGCCGAGTCGATATAGCCATGTCCGTCTGTCTGTCTGTCCGTCTGTCCGTATGAACGAAGAGATCTCAGAGATGGTAAGAGATAGAGGTTTGAGGTGTATGGAACATTTATTTCTTATACTTGCAGGCAGATCAAGTTTAGTTTTGATTTTTGCCACGCCCCTGCCTCCCCCGCAATTTGAAAAAAACTTAATATCTTCCACAATTTTGGAGTTAGGTTGTTCGAACCTTCTAGACATATATTCTACTCATCATTTCTTATCAAGACCCCATACATCGTTTTCTGATCAGATGAACAACAGTGGCGCTATATGTAAAAGAAAATTTAATGGAACGACAACAACAACACCGCTGCCAATGGTAGAACTTACGACAAAGAGAGAGCGAGAGGGCATTAGCAAACTGGACTGCGCCGCATTCAGTTTCCCTCCCTTCTTTCCAATAGATATTTGTTTAAGGAGACAAAGACCAAGTATGAGAGGAGCGATGCAATTAAGATGACCTGCGATAAAAAATCACGCGTGATTCCCGCGTGACTAATATAGTTACGTTTATGTTAATAGGAAATTATATACAAATTTTATATTTTTACGAGTTACTTACTAGGGTAATTCTACTCATCATTACTTATCGAGCCCCCATTCATCGTTTTCCAACCAGATGAACTATAGTCGAAAGAGTTGCCACCCCCAGATTTTGAAAAAACCTCACACTTTAAAGTTACAAGTTACGTACAAACAGGTACACAGTATATTACAGTCGGGCTTGACCGACTTTCTTTCTTGTTATTTGTTGCCCAGCAAAGGAAATGCCACCTGGTAGGGAATGTGTAATGTCGTCGACATATAGCGAAAATAAAAGTGGGCTTAAGATACATCCCTGCTTGACGCCACAGTTAGTATCGAATCAATCAGATAGTCTGGAGCCGTCCCAAACCGAGGCTGTATTTTTGTCATACAGCTGAAATATTGCCTTGAGCATTTTGGTAGATAGCCCAATGTTGCTCAATTTTTAGAATAGACATATTCTATTCACTGTATCAAATGCAGCATTAAAGTCAATAAAAAATATATATAGCTACTTTTTGGACTGCAGGTAGGACCGAGCAATTGATGTCAGGACAAAGATGCAATCGACAGTTGAATAGCCTTTTCGAAAGCCCGTCTGAAATTCGCTTAATAATTTCATATGATTTACCCATTCGGTCAGGCGGGAAAGTAGCACTCCGGTAAAAACTGTCACTATAACGTTTAAGCCAGATTTTCCTCTGTAGTTGCTGGCATTCGATGGGTCTCCTTTTTTAAAAATTGGAAAAATAATGCTCCGTTTAAACGAGTCTGGAAAGGACCCGTTATTGAACATATGATTGTAGACGAGTTCTAGCAGTTCTATGAAGTTTGGCGTTGCGTTCTTAAAAAATTCTGCAGAAATCCTGTCTTCCCCTGGTGCTTTATTTATCTTCAAATTGGCAATGGCATCGTTGACTTCCGTTATTGAGATGCATCTGTCTAGTTCGGTTGACACCGTGATCGGCAAAGCATATTGTATTTGTATTTCCGAGTTTAAATTCCAAAATAGTTGTTTAAAATGCGGAGCTAATGTCGGTGCGTCAACTTCCATTTGCCGAATGGTTGGATTTCTATTTATACAGCCATGCTCCCATTTTAGCTTTCGCAAAAATTTTGCGATTTGGTCTCCAAATCGTAAAATTTGGTGCTCCGAAATTCGCAAATCGCAAAATTTCGCCGTTTTAAAACCGGTAACAATTGAGTCCGTGAAATGAAAAGAAAATGGGAAATGTGGCATGAGGAAGGGACTGGAATCGAATAAAACAATTTTAATCCCATTCTATGATAATTTAAGATAATTGTTACGAACTCTCTTATTATATTCAGATTAAATTCAAGTATCAAACAATTTTTTACTGATCAAACCCAAAATGGCGCAAGTAGCAAAACAACGTTTGCCAACAAAAACTGACGAATTGACTGTGGCGATTACCGATGAGTATGCCGATGAGTTTGCCAAAACCCGTTTCTCTCATGTGAAACGTTGCAGAACGAAATAGAAATGAAACATAATCGATAACGAAAAATTGCGAATGTCGGAGCACACAAAATTGAAATCGTACGAGTTTCCTCAAATCGCAATTCGCAAAACTAAGTGAAAACCGGAGCATAGCGGTATATACAAATTTAACTTATCGAGCCTCCTTACATCGTTTTTCAACCAGATGAACGATAGTCGAAAGAGTTGCTACCCCCAGATTTTGAAAAAACCTCACACTTTAAAGTTATCAGTTACGTACAAACAGGTACAGAGTATATTACAGTCGGGCTTGACCGACTTTCTTACTTGTTTTTATATGCGATTATATGAGCTGTCAGCTCAAGGAAAATTCGAACGCCCTCAGTACGTAGCTTTAGGCCAGTACCTAGCTTTAGGCCAGAAATATATATTGCAACCTAAGCACAGTATATTCCTGGATACTAGACGAAATTTTGAGAAAAAGATGAGAAAAAAATATACCTTTTCGCGGCAATTAATTTTTGTTCACAAGTTTTCGCGATTTTCGCAAAGAAAATTGGCATAATTTTAAAGTGTTAGTAACTAAGAAGTTTGGGATCGGATTTTTTGATCAATGCTTTAATGTAATGTAAAAAAAAAAAAAATTTCTATAAATCTTTCATTTTAAAAAATATTTTTGACTGCGAATTAGTAATTTTTCGGGGAAACCCTGAAGATTGCAAAAAAAATTATTTCAACCCAAACAAAATGCGAGTGAGAAATTTTTCGTGGAATCACCCATATATACTTGATCAACAGCCGAGTCGATATAGGCATGTCCGTCTGTATGAAAACCTAGATCTCAGAGACTAGAATAGCTAGAGCTACCATTTCTTCAGTGTAGACTTGTATTATCTGCACGCAGATCAAATTTGTTTCAAAATTTTAAACGACACGCCCTCACAATAAAAAATGTTGAATAACTCTTTTAATTTTACAGATATCAAGCTCTTCATTCAAGCTCATTTATTTGTATATTCTCAATATCTACAACCTGTGAGGTTTTTAGAAAGATCGGATAATATTTGGAGGAGATATGCAAAATTTAACTTTTTTTATACTGTGATCCCACTGTGCGCTCTGTCAGCTAACTTTCTGTTAAACTTTATGTTTATTAATACCGAAGTTACACAGGGCGATTCGTTGTCGAAGATGCGAAAAAATTGTGCAGACGTTTAGACCGCAGCCGCATCATTGAAAAAGCTTTTCGTCATGCCAAACGTAAACAAACAGAAGTAATAAGAGGAAGAGAACAAATGCAATTTATTAAAATAGAGACAATTATGAGAGATTATATTTGGCAACGGCACTGCGTTCACCAAAGTGAAAATGGAGCTTGCTTTTGCGGATAATTTATTTTTTTTAATTACGCGGTCCTATTATGTTGTAGTTGTTTTTCGAAATTCGATGTCAAAATCAGCTGTTCGCAATCGATGCCGTGAAACAATTCTCGATACTCGTCAACATACGATCACTCATCATCATTGCCGCATCATTAAACATGCGGCTCTTCTTCTATCCACAGGTTTCTTATGGGAAACAATTCCGCACCCGGTATAACGGAAAAAGTCAATGATGCGGCTGATGTAAACAGCGTATAACAGAGAATAATTATGTTAACATAAAATGTGAATGTTTTACGTTAACACTAACATTTGATGTTCATATTTTCATGTTGTAATTTAGTAGAAGATTTTTAATTGAGCCTATTTCTGAGTAACGGGTAATCGGTCTTGTTTTAATTACTTTGGTGTCACAGAAATTTTCTGAGCAATGATTTAATAGTTTTCTGTTCCCCAAAGCGAATTCATGCATTGTACAAAAAGTTCCTTGTCAGAGCCCAAGCTTTCAGAACATTCTTTATATATGTCAAAAAATTTTAAAATTTGTTTTAAAAAGATATAGTCAATGTTGGACAGCATGCTTCCAAGCTGATATAAAATAACAAATTACAAATTAGATCAGGAACGGACAGCATTTTTACATAATTTCTTGCCACTAGAAGAACATGAACTTCAGTGAACGAATCGAAAATACTATCATGCATGATGAAAACAGAATTCCATCTTGTTATTACGTGCTGTATTGCGAGAGATAGTTTACTGTTAAAATCAGAGTGCTTAATACTGTCACATCTTTTGTACCTCAATTACCGCAATAACGTCGTTGCTTCCGCCTTTATTCCTTGGAAAAAATGTCCTCATCAACTACTGCACAATAAAGTTTAAAGTCCGGGAATGAAGCACCGATGCTCGTGGATACCATGACAAATCAAGTTCTGAATGTGGATTACAATTTACCTTGGGTAACTAAAATTTAATAACGCGGTGATTTTTATACCCGTTACTCGTAGAGTAAAAAGGTTATATTGAGTATGTAACAGGCAGAAGGAAGCATCTCCGACCCCATAAAGTATATATATTCTTGATCAGCATCAATAGACGAGTCGATATAGACATGTCCGTCTGTCCGTCCGTCCGTCCGTCCGTCTGTCTGTATGAACACCTAGATCTCAGAGACTACAAGAGCTACAGCTACCATTTTTTCAGTGTAGACTTGAATTGTCTGCACTCAGATCAAGTTTGTTTAAAATTTTTGCCACGACTCTTCCCGCCCCCGCAATATAAAAAAAAACTTCATATCTCCCACAATTTTAAAAATAGATTGTTCGGACCTTCTAGACATATATTTTAATCATCATTACCAATCGAACCGCCATACATCATTTTTCGATCAGATGATCCATAGTAGAGTTACCGCCCCCGCAATTTGAAAAATACCTCATATCTCCCACAATTTTGAAAATACATTGTTAAATCCTTCTAGACGTATATTTTAATCATCATTGCCTATCGATCCGCCATACATCATTTCCCGATCAGATAAGATATAGTAGAGTTGCCACCCCCGCAAATTTGGAAAAAAACTCATAGCTCCCACAATTTTGGCATGTTGTGATCTAATAAAATATTCCTAAATAAACCTTACCCTGAGTAACGGGTATATCGAAGTTGAGCAGGGCCGACTTCAACTTACGCTCTCGTTCTGCATTGTCTTGGCACAACAAAACTATTTACCAATTTAAATTTATTTAGCGCATTGTCGATAGTCAATTGTGAATTTCAAGGATAATGCTCAGCAGTGTTCCATCTTGGAACAAATTTTTAAAATTACATATGTATATTATCGAATAGTAAACGGCCCTCTCCAAGACAAGAAATCAAAACGTATTTTTTCTTCAGAAAAACTTGCTTCTGAAAACTCTCAGCGTTGTCACATATTTTTCTTTAGTAAATACAAGTTATTTATTCGTTTAAGGGCCGATTTCTGATTTCCTGCACAGCACAATCTGTCTCATAAACTAACAAATCACAGAGCAAATTGTATGTTTATGTGACACATATCAGCTATTGAGAAGATGAGAAACTGACCCTAAATCTGAAGAACCGTTCAATAGTTCAATCTTTGAAATTCCAAGACTCATTCGTATTATCTATCTACTTTGGGGGAAAACAATTTAATATATTTTCATCTGTGTATAGTACTTTAAAATTAAAGCCATTAGTATTTTTTTGCAGATAACTCAGCACAACTCCGATAGACAAAAAAAAAACAAATTTTATTGGCGCCGTTGTATTTCATGTTCATCTTGCAGCTAGCTGAAAAGGTTCCAAATATAAGGCAACGATAAAAGCCAGCCAACGGAGACAGTTTCCAAACTAATTTTATGTGCTTATGCTTTACGCCAATTGGCAGAATTGTGGGAGGCAAAAATGCTGCTTCTGCCCACTTTTGCAAACCAAATAGACTTTGCTGCTCCATATATCCGCATCAACTCCGCGCGGGATTTGTTACTGTACCCCAGCAGGGGTCCAATGTTATTAAATTTGAAACGGCCACGCAAGTAGTACATCAATTGCTTGAAAAGGGGTTAAACGGATTTACAAATCTTATTATTTTATATATTACAAACAGGATTTAGCGTAGTAAATGAGGTCCATTACTTTTATATAACTATATATACATATAAATATATCACTAAAATATTTATAAAATAATGCATTATTTTGATATCTTGCAACTAGCGCAATCGTTACTAGATATTGGAGCAGTATTTGGCCAGCAAAATTTATCTGAATTGTTTAAAAGCAGAAAAAACTATTAAAAGTGTAATTTTGCCTGAGGAATACATCTACGTCAAAACGAAGCTAAAAGCTGAACTGGCGGAGCAGTCGTTTGCCCACACTACTATTATGTGATAAGCACACGCAACGAAGCTTTCTTTCGTTAGCTGCTCATCACATCTCCAATGATTTTAATCTTAATGTAAATGTACTAGCAAATCGGAATTCTTAATGGATAAGAAAGACGGAGCAAACATTTTGGAATGTGTAACTGAAATTTTAAAACAGTTCATGTAGGAACAATGTTTTAGAAGAAGCTTTTTTGTCACCGACAATGGTGCCAATATTAAAGCTGCTTTAAAACATTTGAAAAGAATTCATGTACACTGGTCGGCACAATTATTTTGACAAACAATTTTTCATAATATCTTTGCAACAAAAAATCGGAAAATGTTGAAATTTGTATGGCATACTAGTACAGAAGAGAGCTTTCAAAAAAGCATAAGAAGTTCACATTCGGATGCTTGCATAAGAGAATTAAAATTAAAATGTAACATTTGGTTGGCATAATTATTTTGACAAGATTTGAAAATTTATTTATTCTCGAAAGAGGAGCTAAGATGCTAAATGAGTTATTGCTTCTAAATGCATTTTTCACGCTGAATCCAAACCTGGTTTCAGAGATCCTATATCTTTAATGGTTTAGCTGAAAATTGAACCTAAAAATGCCAAAAATGGCTACTTTGGCCATTTTCCCCATCGGCCTACGTCATAGAATTTCGCTTATTTTATACATCTGATTTTTTATAGAAAAGCTTTATACTCTGAGTAAATAAGGTATCATCGAAACCTGATTTATCGTCCACAAATATTAAGTAAATTTCGATTTGAAAAACACCCTAGCGCTCTAGTAAAATTAAAAAATGGGCGGGATCGCCCCAAAATTCAGAATTATATATTTATTTACGTGTGTTTTTCTAAAGTTAAGTGTTTTTCTTAATAAACAAGTCGATATATCAGAATTTTCAAACTTTTTCATTAATTTGCATATAAATCAGCCATATTGTGCAGATCGATTACGAACTTATAACTTATAAAATGATTTATGTATTAACTGGATTATGAAGATACTGGTAAGCACTAAGACATGTAAAAATTCGAAATACAAAATAAGCGATATTCTACAACTTAGGGCTTGGTGAAAATGGCCAAATTAGCCATTTTCGGCATTTTTAGGTTCAATTTGCAGCTAAACCATTAAAGATATGGGATCTCTGAAACCAGATTCGGATTCAGCGTGAAAAATGCGTCTAGAATCAATAACTCATTTAGCATTGTAGCTCCTGTTTGGAGAATAAATCAATTTTCAATTCTTGTCAAAATAATTATGCCAAACCAAATTGTACATTTTTATTTTAATTTTCCTATGCAGGCATCCAATTGTGAACTTCTTATGCTTTATTGAAAGCTCTCTTCTGTACTAGTTTGCCATAAAAATTTCAACATTTTCGGATTTTTTGTTTCAAAGATATTATGAAAAATTTTTTGTCAAAATAATTGTGCCGACCAGTGTACATGCCACAATTTAATCCTGGTCATGACAGATCTATTTGATAAAGGGAACGTTGCAGAAATGAACTAATTGATAGATGCTTCGAAGTCCTTAGAGGGGCATTTTAAGCACTCTGAACCCAACAGTAAACTGTCCAAATCTCTTAAATAACACGTTTAAACAAGATGGAACTCTGTTTTGACATTGCTTTATAGTATATTCGTTCTCTGAGGTTCAGACTGTTTTATCGGAAAGAAATGATGTAAAAAGGCTGTCCAACGTTCACCATTACCTTTCAAAACAAATTGTAACTTTTTGGTCATGTTTAAAGAATGTTCTGAAAGCTGGAGCTCTGACAAGGATCCTACAATACATGAATACGCTTTGTGGTACAGAAAACTATTAAATCATAGCTAAGAAAATTTATTTGACACCAAAGTATTGCAACAAATAAGATGCACCTGTAAAACAGCTTTGATAAAGCGCTGGAACCAACTACTTTTCATTATTTAGCACTGTTTTTATACCCGTTACTCGTAGAGTAAAAAGGGTATACTAAGTTCGTGCAAATGTATGTAACAGGCAGAAGGAAGCATCCCCGACCCCATAAAGTATATATATTCTTGATCAGCATCAATAGCCGAGTCGATATAGACATGTCCGTCTGTCCGTCTGTCTGTCTGTCTGTCTGTCTGTCTGTCTGTCTGTCTGTATGAACACCTAGATCTCAGGAACTATAAGAGCTAGAGCTACTATTTTTTCAGTGTAGACTTGTATCTTCTGCACGCAGATCAAGTTTGTTTCAAATTTTTGCCACGCCCCCTCCCGCCCCCGCAATATGAAAAAACCTCATATCTCCCACAATTTTGAAAATAGATTGTTCGAACCTTCTAGACATATATTTTAAACATCATTACCTATCGATCCGCCATACATCATTTTTCGACAGACAGACGGACAGACAGACAGACGGACAGACGGACATGTCTATATCGACTCGGCTATTGATGCTGATCAAGAATATGTATACTTTATAGGGTCGGAGATTCTTCCTTCTGCCTGTTACATACATTTGCACGAACTTAGTATACCCTTTTTACTCTACGAGTAACGGGTATAAAAACGCCATATCTCCTATAATTTTAAACATAGATTGTTCAAAACATTTAGGCATACATTTTAATCGTCATTTCACATCGATCCACTATACTTCATTTCCAGATCAGATAAACGATAGTCGAGTTAAAAGAAAATCAAATAATTACGATGGGCAGCACTGGCCGATATCGTTTTGGGCAGCACTTACACAGATTGTGTGTCCCCACACCTAAAAGATTTCATTTACGTACAATCTTTGACAGGTACAGAGTATATTACAGTCGGGCTTGACCGACATTCTTACTTGTTTAATCCTCCTTTCAACGAGTAATGTTTTTTTCCTCAGAAACACGGAATGATGTTTATGTAAAGTAAGATCAATGTTGGAATTCATTAATGGTTTCGAGGGTCAAATAAGTAACACAGTAAATAACTCTTCTGTTAAAATTATTTCTTATCGTTTCTCAAAATTTATTGAAGATAAGGAAATAAAATATCTCATAAAATAAGTTTTTACTTACATTGAGTTAAATATACGAACCAAGTATTTATTTTGTCGTTTTTGGAAAGATTGTACTGAGCTTCCACTAATGCAAAAACTTGCAACGCAAGTATGTATATAATGAGCCAACTTCATCAGCAACCAGTGAGAGAGTGTTTTCAACATTCAGTGGAATACTAGAACAAAGCCAAACTCTTATTTACTTTAAAAAAAACTCTTTACAATACTTAATTGCATTGTTAAAAAAATTGTTTTTGTCGGAAACAAAAATTTTCGGGATTCGGGACGGGCGGGACGATAAGCACTCCCGGGATTTTGCGGGACGGGACAGAAAATTTCTGGTTCGGAATGGGCGAAACGGAATGCAATTTTCTGTCCCGCGCCCATCTCTAGATATTACAGTGAATTCAATCACCTTTGACTATTACACAGTGCACAGTGGCTGCGGTATATGGAGTTGGGATATAAGTTAACTTAAATATAATAATGATTTTATAAAAAAGTGGGCGTGGTTGGACCCTGGAAGCAAATTAAGTTTTGTTAAATAAAATACAAAGTTAATTCCCCTCTCAAATCAAATATAGCTTTTAGTAAATGAATTTTTCGTGAAAAAGCTAGTTTTGTGAACTAATTCAGTATTGCTTGCAATTTGTGAAATTTTCCTGGTATGCTGCAATCTAAATTTTTTAATATCATTGTTTTTAGCGTCAGCAGGATACTTCCCAAGCGTTTTTTTTGTTTGGACGTTGACGTAGTCGAAGCTTATTACGCGCAAACCCCAAGCAGACCAAATCCCGCCCAAAAAGACAGAGGGGCTCAGTAACAAACGACAAAAAATTCGGTTTTGTACCTGAACTTAAGTCGCGCATATTCCAATCAAATATTTTTCTGAATGCAAGTAATTTCAGAAGCTATATTTTCGTATTCATCATTCCCACAAAAAAACATTGCACAGAACATAAGCAATGCAGAGAAAGCGACAATTGCCAAGTAGAAAACAGTCAACCATACAACTGGCACTCACAGCATTTTTAGATATTACATGGGAACTTGCACTTTCTTGCAGCTAGTACAATCTTTTTTTAATCCTCACCTTTTTGGAAAGAATGGATGGGTCTGAGAGGGGCTTCACAATTAAAACCTTTTGTGAAATTATAAAAGACAAATGTAATACTTAAATAACACTTTGGTAAAAATTTTCTCAACAAATAGCACACCACCAAATAAACACATATTAAATATTTTAAATAAAGCTTATACCGTTGTGTTTAAAATTCATCTCTTGTTCAAATTATTCGGACACTATTTATAAATATAATGATTTTCTTCGAAATCCCATGATTTTATCGATGGCCCTCACGAGTTGCCCCAGTACAGGTTAATACAGGAGTTGCCCCAGTACTACTCGCAACTCGATAAACAGATCACTTGATTAGATATTTTTTTGGATTCCTCCAGCAATGTTGCATCTTGAATTGACCCATTAGTACTTCTAGAAGACCCTAGTCATCAGCGTTCGAATTTCCTATTGCGGAGCAGCAAGAGCAATAAAAATATTGCTATGCTCTCGCTACCGCTCTCACTTTGAACAGAGCGGGAGCAGAGCCGTAGCCGAAAAATTAAAAATCATTGGCTCCGCTCTGCTCCGTAGTTTATCACTTCATTTACTATAGCAATAGCAATAGCAGAAAATGAAATGATGTGCTCTGCGTAGCAGGAGCGGTAGCTCTAAACTGAGAGCGAGATGAGAGCAGATCAAATGGAATTTTTTTCATTTACTACGACTCTCGTGTGTATAGAAAGCCAGGTAAAAATAGCCAGGTAAAAATAAAAAGTTGCTTGTCAAACTACTCTATAGGAATCTATGATGAGCTATTACACTTGTAATATGAGCTATTACACTTGTAATATGAGCTATTACTCTTGTAATATGTACAGGGTTGCCCATATTCGACGGACCCATCTGGCAACGCCATAACTTTTGACAGAGATGTCAGATCGCTTAAAACATACCGCGTTTGAAGCGTCAGTCCAAGCAGATTTTTATAATGGAACAATACACGCCACGCGAGCGCTCTGAAATAGTTGAAATTTACATTCAACAGATCAAGTCAATTGTGAAAACTCAACGTGCTTTTAAAAAATTAAAAAATGTGAAATGTGCGCCTTCTAAGAACACCATTAAGCGTTTAAGCCTAATACGGAGAACAACAAAAAATTCATTTTTTCACAATTCTTCATAAAAATAGAAACACTTTGGCTTTGCTTTGATGTTCATGAACTGTATGAAATTGTTTATATTTCTATGAAGTATTGTAAAAAAATTAATTTTTTGTTGTTCTCCGTATTAGGCTTAATACGAAAAATTTTCGACTGGTGAGGCTCTTTCTAATCCGAAGAGGCCAAATAAAAGTCGACCAAGGCGATCGGCCGAGAATATCGCTGCCGTACGAGCCAGTGTTGAGAGGTCCCCAAGAACATCCCAAAAACGCCGTTCTCAGCAATTGGGCATGGCTCGGTCCACTTTACAACGGATTATTCGCGTTGATTTGCATTTGTTTCCGTACAAAATTCAATTGACGCAATGATTGTTGCCTGCGGACAAGCCTCGTCGATTGGAATGGGCCCAAAGAGTCATCGAAATGGCCGAAGATGACGAGCAATTTTGGAACAAAATTATCATGTCCGATGAAGCCCATTTCACATTGAATGGGACCGTAAATAAGCAAAATTGCCGTATTTACGCCACTGAAAATCCTCAGGAGATTCAAGAAGTGCCTCTTCATGACGAAAAAGTCACAGTTTGGTGCGGCGTTAGTGCGAAAACGGTCATTGGGCCGTTTTTCTTCCAAAATGAAAATGGCCATGCTGTTACCATCAACCAGGAGCGTTATCGCGACATGATGACCAATTTTGTGATGCCAATTATTCTTCGAAAGCGTATGAGGCAGTTCTGGTTTCAACAAGACGGCGCTCCACCGCACACAAGTCGCATAACAAACGATTTTCTGAAGAAATTGTTTCCGGGCCGTTTGATGTCGAAAAGTGGTGATTTGGACTGGCCACCGCGTTCGCCCGATTTGACGCCGCCTGACTTCTTCTTGTGGGGATATTTGAAGTCAAAGGTTTACGTTAACAAGCCAAGGACCGTAGAAGAGCTCAAGAACAACATTCGTGAAGAAATAGCCGCTATTCCGGCCGAAATGTTGGCGAAAACGATGGAAAATGCTGCAAAAAGGGCACAATACGCCATCAACGCCAGAGGCGGCCATTTGAGAGATATCATATTCAAAAATTGATGTAAACAAATCTACTTGGAACAAATTAAATGATTAAGATTGCCAACCGCCAAATTTTTATTTTTATACTCTGTACCGAAGGTACACAGAGTATATTGGGTTTGTGCAAATGTATGTAACAGCCAGAAGGAAGCATCTCCGACCCCATAAAGTATATATATTCTTGATCAGCATCAACAGCCGAGTCGATATAGCCATGTCCGTCTGTCCGTATGAACGAAGAGATCTCAGAGATGGTAAGAGATAGAGGTTTGAAGTGTATGGAACATATATTTCTTATACTTGCAGGCAGATCAAGTTTAGTTTTGATTTTTGCCACGCCCCCTGCCTCCCCCGCAAATTTAAAAAAACGAAATAACTCCCACAATTTTCAAGATAGATAGTTCGAACATTCTCATTCTCATCATTTTTCGATCAGATGAACGATATTAGAGCTATATGTAAAAGAAAATAAAAACCAACGCCAACAACAACACCGTTGCCATTGGTAGAACTTACGAGAAAGAGAGAGCGAGAAGGCAATAGCTAACTGGTAATTTCCCAATTGGACCTTGCTATGAGTGGAGCGATATAATTGAGATGGCCTGCGGTCAGAAATCACGCGTGATTCCCGCGTGACTAATATAGATACGTTTTTGTTATTAGGAAATTATATACAAATTTTATAATTTTACGGGTTTGTACTAGGTACTAGCCCCCATACATCGTTTTTCAACCAGATGAACGATGGTTGAAAGAGTTGCCACCCTCAGATTTTGAAAAAACCTCACACTTTAAAGTTATTAGTTTCGTACAAACAGGTACAGAGTATATTACAGTCGGGCTTGACCGACTTTCTTACTTGTTTTCTTTGATTTTTTTAAAAAAAACATGGGTCCGTCGAATATGGGCAACCCTGTACACTTGTAACTTGTGAATGTAATAGCTCAACGTAGTTTCTTTTTAGAGTAGTTTGACAAACAACTTTTTAGAGATATATGATAGGTGCAAAGGCAGCTTTAGCATATATGTATATACATTAGGGCGGGTCGATTTGAATGGGACAAACAAAATGAAATAGGCGAATAGCAAAATCGCATTCTATTTATGGACAATTCTAAGAACATTTTCCTAAGAAACCATAGGGCTAAAATAAAAACTTTGCCGCCGCAAGTCCGCCGCAAGGTTCACAAAAAACACATGTCAAAAAAGTGACCAACATTGTGTTGTCCAGCTTTGCTGTTATATAATTTTGATAAAAATTATCTGCAGAGATTCCAAAACCGGCTTCGGTTGAGCTCCAACGGTTGTTGGTCCCAAGATTTAGCGGAACAACTGATTTAATGCTCTTTTATCTTATTAGTGGCTCTGCTTGACAATTGTTTCCGAACTTATGGTGTCTATGCGATAGATTACATATCAATGGAAAAAAATTATAGCCAAAAGGGTCAGAATTGGACTTTAAATTTGGACTACTCACGATTTAAAGTAATATTTTAAAATAAATCATTCACTTTAAGCATGTGATATTTTCTTCCTTTTGACTACTTGAAAACCTGCATGCATATGTACATACATCTTTGCCAACCCACTTTCATATGTACAATGTACATTGTTCATAAATACATACATGTTTTCGCCCATTTCAAACTATGCAACACAGTGCATGCATAAAAATCTAGAAAGCGTATCATTTCTTGTGCGTAAAACATATATTTGTGTTCACTGTACATGCAATCATTCATATGTACATATTTTTCTTTGGAACTGCAACAGTCCACCGTTGTGTGTGTGTACTAGTGTAGAGCGCGTCTGTATATCGTGGGCATAGCAAAGGCAACCGCAGCAGCGCAGTCGGCACAACGAAGTAGCAGACGTATCAATTCCCTTCAGTTCCAGAATTCACTTCTCGTCAAATTCATCACTTATTCACCATTCTGCTTTGACGCCGACGTCGGCAGAAGAGAATTCTGTATGTGTTTTTGTTGTTGCAATTTTGCCTACAGCAACCGAACAAAAACATGTGCAGTCGCGGCCGGCAAATTTGACGTCGACGTCGGCAAAGCAAAATTCGATGTGTGTATTTGTTGTTGCATTTTTGCCTACTTCAACCCAAAAAAAAATAATTTGCAGTTTACTGAAGCCGAATGATGAACTTTGTATACCCTTAAAAAATGTGCGAGCATTGAAACTATAAATTGTGTAAATATTTTTGAATTTTTAAATTAGAGGTTTGGACAGGTAGTTGGATTGATAGTTCTATAATAACTTTTTATTTTTATTACCCCGAAATACACAATTTATTTATGGGTTATAAATATATTTTACAAATACTTTTAAAAGTCGGATATGCCTTGCAGTACCTTAGGGTATTAAAAACATTTTGGGCGCCGAAAGAGAATGACACAAAGAAAAACAAGTAAGAAAGTCGGTCAAGCCCGACTGTAATATACTCTGTACCTGTTTGTACGAAACTAATAACTTTAAAGTGTGAGGTTTTTTCAAATCTGGGGGTGGCAACTCTTTCGACTATCGTTCATCTGGTTGAAAAACGATGTATGTACATAACTCGTAAAATTATAAAATTTGTGTATAATTTCCTATTAACATAAACGTATCTATATTAGTCACGCGGGAATCACGCGTGATTTCTGACCGCAGGCCATCTCATTTACATCGCTCCTCTCATAGCAAGGTCCAATTGGGAAATTACCAGTTAGCTATTGCCTTCTCGCTCTCTCTTTCTCGTAAGTTGTCGTGTTGTTGTTGTCGTTGGTTTTTATTTTCTTTTACATATAGCTCTAATATCGTTCATCTGATCGAAAAACGATGTATGGCGGGTCGATTCAAAATAAGTAGTAGAATATATGTCTAGAATGTTCGAACTATCTATCTTGAAAATTGTGGGAGTTATTTCGTTTTTTTTTTAATTTGCGGGGGAGGCAGGGGGCGTGGCAAAAATTAAAACTAAACTTGATCTGCCTGCAAGTATAAGAAATATATGTTCCATACACCTCAAACCTCTATCTCTTACCATCTCTGAGATCTCTTCGTTCATACGGACAGACGGACAGACGGACAGACGGACAGACAGACGGACAGACGGACAGACGGACATGGCTATATCGACTCGGCTGTTGATGCTGATCAAGAATATATATACTTTATAGGGTCGGAGATGCCGCCTTCTGGCTGTTACATACATTTGCACAAACCCAATATACTCTGTGTACCTTCGGTACAGAGTATAAAAAGGATTAACGGCGATCGTTGACTGCCGATGTGTTTTGCGTTTGACGCTTGCCCCTTACCCCTCCCTCAAACAATGCGTTTCTTGCATAGAAAAATCTAGAAGTTTGAGCATTTGATTTTTGCTGCCGGCGCGTGAAGTTGTTTTGATTAAAAAAAATATTCATTCTGTTGCATTTTTTGTGTAAAATAATAATTGATTTCAGGTAAGTGAATTTTTTGTCAGCCATCTAAGGTAAGTTTGCATATAAATTTTTCTAAAATTAAATTATACTAATACTACTTTATTACAGAAGCAGTTCAGCAGAGCGATCCAACCCAGAAAGCGGAGAGGCTGCAGAGCAAGGCAACGTATTGCGTACAATGCAATATTTAAAAACATAATAAATAAATAACAGTATTAAATTATTTTATATGATTTTTAATCTTGTTATTTATTTATTATGACATAAATTATTATTATTATTATATGTGTATTTTTAGATATTTAATTATTTTGTTTAAAATTAAATATAATTTATTAAATAAAGTGAAAATAAATGTAATATAAAAACTATAGCATATTTTGAAGTTTGAATAGGGAAAAATTGGAGGTGAATTATTAATGAAAATAACCGAAAAATCTTATATGAATCATCGGTGAATTCATTGCGAAAGTCATCGGTGATTCAACTATGATTCAACGATGATTCCTTGGTGACTTTTGCAAAGAAGTCATGAGTGAATCACTCATGACTTTATCAATGAATTCACCATTGATTCACAGATGATTCCTTCATGCGTGACCGCCTAGGACATGCCTGTGTTAAATTCACCACTTCTTTTCATAGCAATTCACCGGTGATTCATCGCTACCCATGGGTGATGCATCGGTGAATCATAAGTGAATCATTAGTGAAGCGAACTGCAGGGTTTCCAGGCACACATACATAGCTAAAATGTGATTGTATTGTTTGCCCTGCACTGGTGTGTACATACCGCATTCAGACTTCTTCCTCTGCCGGATTGAACAACCGAATTCCGCAGCAGAGCTTACAAGATCGATCATGGACTAGCCGCTAGTCCAAAAAATAAAGTAGATACGTGTTTATGTGTGTGGCACGCGCCAAAAATTTGCCGCAAAGAAGAATAGAAATAGAAAGAGACAAAAATACAAACATACCACAAATTACAATGTATTTACGCGTATTTCGGCACGCGAATTCATTCTTGCTTAGAAGTTTAAAGAGCAAATTTAGCAATTTAATGCGGCACCTTAAAAGGAAACACAAAGGTCTTTTCGAAGAAATCGTGAAAAAAAAGTTCCAAGTGTGGCGAAAAAACCCCAATCCATGCTCAATTTTGTGTGTAAAAAACTAATAAAAGTGAAAATTTCCAAAGAAGATATATCCGATGCCTGTGTGGAGCTCATAACAAAGAATGGTCGGCCTTTGAAAATGTTGGAGGATTCAGGCTTCAGGGCCTTTTCGACCTTAAAATTTATTTTGTCTGACCAAAGAAGTATCATAGACAAGCAATAACTTGAAGACATACTACTAATAAACTTAAATTTAAACGAAATCTAATATTTAAATAATTAAGAATAAAGAAATTCTATAAATTGTTTTGCATACTTATTAAATTAATTGCTTTTATATTAAAATTGGGAAAAACGTGGGCTGAACCAAGGTTCGAACCGAAACCCTCGCTCAAAAACCTTGAACCTTAAATTTCCAAACATTAACCATTGCAAAATTTTGGTTCGAACCCGCTAACCGGAGCTCCGGAAAAAATTTTTAGGTTTGCAGCCCTGGATTTGTATTTGAACATCCTTAGCATAGGGCCAAACTTGTTCACTAGTTATGCAAATTTTGTTGCATTTAAATCAGCTTTTTTGGCCAAGTTTTGGGTTGTTTCAGCCGAACACCAATATTTAAATTTAAGGGAGGATTACTGGACTTATACACAGAATTTGTACAGAAACTATTAAAAGGCTACTTGATTTCCCATTAGTTATTTACGTCTGGTTTAGTTTCTTATAAATTCTATTTTGGATCAAGTAGCCTATTAAAAACCATTGAGTGGAAGCATGGGCGTACGCAGGGGGCATATTGAAAGAATGACCTTAAACCATGACGAAATGTGCATGATTTTGGGTTTTTTCCGTTCATAAAACATGAACTTCATTCAACCACCATACTCTAAATATTAGTATTATTTATATTTATTTTTGATCAGCATCAAGCAGATTTGGAAAATATCCATCCCTTCACCCTCAAATCGCAAAAAACTGTAACACCCACAATTTATAAGTTAGAACCTTGTAACTTTAAACATAGTTACTGAGGCCTAATAGATATTATTCTATTCTGAAACGCAACGTTGAAAAACAATGGAGTTTTGGAAGAAAAACGCTTTGGGCATAAACATATACACACACACTCTGTAGTCGCTCTATCGCAGTCGCTCTATCGCAGTCGTTCTATCGCAGTCGCTCTATCGCAGTCGCTCTATCGCAGTCGCTCTATCGCAGTCGCTCTATCGCAGTCGCTCTATCGCAGTCGCTTTATCGCAGTCGCTCTATCGCAGTCGCTCTATCGCAGTCGCACGCGTAGACAGCGGGTGTGGGCGTGTGTATATTTTTGTTTGTGTATGAGTACATAATGCGTTTATATATACAAAATCACGGGTACAGGGTATATCTTAGTCGGGGCACTCGACTGCAGCGCCCTTACTTGTTAATGGATTGTTTTGGCGTGAAGTTGGTTCCTAGGTACACCGATAAAATAAGTCCGTTGTAAAAGTTCAAAATCATTAATTAATGAAAATTGGAATGCGAATGGATATTCTAACAAGTGCTGAATATGCTGCTGCCTAAACCCATCTTAATCCGTAGGATTCGGACATTAACCTTCCAGAAAATGTTCATTTATTTCTTTATAGAATACAAAGAAAAAACTATTAAAGTCAGCTATGCTTTGTTTTGTGAATCGAATTTGGAACCTTGCGCTGAACACGAATGGAAATACATCTCAGCGCAATGCATAGTCGGACACGCTACGATCCTGCTAATATTTAGTGTACAGTGGTTGAATTGAGTTAATGTTTCTTGTTCTCCCAATAGACATCTTAATCCTGGTTGTAATTATATCAAAAGCTTGGCAATTGCTGAGTTCCTTTTTTCGACTGCAAGTTAGAATCCAGATCAAGAAGAAATCTCCAAAAACCAACTGTTCGCCCTGCATTCTTGTTGTCAAAATTGTGTTGAACTAACAACTAAAGGGTATGGGCAGTACATTTGACTTCTGAATAATTATGAAAACACACTATATATAGTCACATATCCAACCCTCCACAATCCAATACAAGATCCCATACATTTATCATAATCCAACACTTGAGTAGTAACTAGACACACACACATAAACCCAAAAATTCAAACAAATAAATTTCCATATTTCTGGTGACAATAACAATTCAGGCGGCTCAGACATAAACATAAAAACGCAAGCATAAACATCCGCTCCAATCGTTATTCCCACCAAGAACAAAACGCTGATGCAGCTCAAATTATCGGCTGATGCAATCCACTCTCAAATTATGAAATGAGAAAAGAGAGAAAAGCTTTTTGATCTTGACTCCCAAAAAAGCTATTAACCGAGGTTTGCTAAGCAGCAGCGGCAGAACCACACATTGAGTTTTACTTGACATCGCAACCGCGACACATCTTAATCCTAAGATTGTTATTCTTCAAAAATAAGTTGTTAATGATAAATAAAGACATTATATTTTTTTATTTAACCCAAACCATTGACTTCTCATTATATATATAAATAAAATGACTCATTTTTGTTTAAGTTTTTTACCTATGCACTTCAAATCCAACGTGTGCCTCTACTATGCGGAAGGTTGCGGGTTCGATCCCGCCTAGGAACTTCTAGTCAAACGTTTTTTATCCTCAAATCTTTTACAAATAAGTTTACCCATTCAGCTGTTGGCGCCAGTTGTGAAGTATGAAACTATGAAAAACCTTCTTAAAGAACTTTGCCGTTCGGATTCGGTGTTAAACTGACACACAAGCCAAGAGATTGAAGCTTGGCTTGGCCCTTTGGTGTCGTATCAGCCAAATGTACAAAAAAAAAAAAAGAGAAGGCAAAGCTAACTTCGACTGTGCCGAAGTTCACTACGATTGGTGACGCTAGGCTTCTTTTTACTGCACGCAACTAATATGTCGAAATTGGCCGGATCGGATGACTATATCATATAGCTGCTTCCATATAATTCTGTAAAAATTTATCAAAATGGGATGACTATAGCATATAGCTGCGATAGGTCAGATCGGTCGGAAAATGTGTTTTACTCGTGTTAAGTGCAAGGTCTCGAGTCCGCCTCAGACAAGGCAATGTTTTTTTTTTTATAAAAAAGATCGTATTGATATTTTTATCATATCAAGTTAATCTTCGTCATATCGGAGTGAAATTGATATGAAAAAATGTGGAAATGACTGCCATTTAAAATCAATTTTTTTCTCTGTGTAAGAAAAGAATTTTTTTATGGTAGCGCGATTAAATTTTGATTCTCCATGATTTGGATTTTTTAAATAATCTGATATCTATATCATATATATATTCTACCAGTTAAATTATTTGTGAAATTTTGCAAGTGTATTAAAACTTCGGCACAGTCGAAGTAAGCTTTGCCTTCACCTTTTATTTTTTATTAATAAATAAATTAAAATTTTATTTAATTTTCGCTCATGTGAAAGGGACCTACAGTTTAACGCCGAATCCGAGCGGCAAAGTTTTTGAGAAGTTTTTTCATGGCTACATTACTCCACAACTGGCGCCAACATCTGTAAAGGTGACAATGTGTAAAAAAAATTTTAAAGAAAATCTTTTATAATTAGATGTTCCGAGGCGGGATCGAAACCACAAACTTCCGCACAGTAGGCACACACGCTACCCACGGAGCCACATAAGGACACTGTGGTTCTTGATCCTTATTTATCCATATACTACGTTGAAATGAGTCCACTAGCTTTAAAGGTATAAAAGTCGTGACAAAAAGCGATTGTTCTAAGGAATTAGGCTCATCTGATTTAAATTTTTGCTTGTTAGCATTTTGCCTTGTTGACCCATCAAACCTAAAGCTGATTACAATATGCAAGTCTAAAATTAGGAAGACCAACTTTAACGGTTTTCCCCTATTTCGACCCCTAGGAATCGAACTGCTGAATTCTCGATGGCTGAATATAAAATTATATTTTAATTTTTCCACCAAGTTAAATATTTTTTTAATAAAAAAAAAATGATGTCTATCAAAAGTTGGGCTGAGTTCACATTCTTCGACGCATGTATTGTTTTGAAAGTCAAATGACAAGCTAGTCACAATTAAAACAAGACAACATATGGGCCTACTAGATTGTCATGTCTCATGTGTCGAACAGTGTGAACGCAGCCTTATGAACCAAAACACACACAAAAACAAATAAGAAAGTCGGTCAAGCCCGCCTGTAATATACTTTGTACCTGTTTTTATATAACTAATAACTTTAAAGTGTGGGGTCACACAAACTGTGCAAGTGCTGCCCAGCGTAATTATTTGATTTGCTTATAACACGAATATCGTTCATCTGATCTGGAAACTGTGTATGGTGGATCGATAAGTAAAGACGATTAAAATATATGTCTAAAAGGTTTAAACAATCTGTCTTTAAAATTGTGGGTGATATGAGATTTTCTTCAAATTGTGGGGGTGGCAACTCTACTATCATTCATCTGAACGAAAACTATGTATGGGGGTTCGATAAGTAATGATGAGTAGAATATATGTCTAGAAGGATCGGACAACCTAACTCAAAAATTGCGGGATATTTGAGGTGTTTTTAAAATTGCGGGGGTGGCAACTCTACTATCGTTCATCTGATCGTAAAACAACGTATGGGGGTTCGATAAGTAATGATGAGTAGAATATATGTCTATGTCTAAAAGGTTCGAACAAACTTACTCCAAAATTGCGGGATATTTGAGGTGTATTTCAAATTGCGGGGGTGGCAACTCTACTATCATTTATCTGATCGGAAAACTATGTATGGGGCTCGATAAGTAATGTTGAGTAGAATATATGTCCAGAAGGATCGAACAACCTAACTCTAAAACTGTGGAAGATATAAGGTTTTTTTTTCAAATTGCGGGGGCGGCAGGGGCGTGGCAAAAATTAAAACTAAACTTGATCTGCAAGTATAAGAAATATATGTTCCATACACCTCAAACCTCTATCTCTTACCATCTCTGAGATCTCTTCGTTCATACGGACAGACAGACAGACGGACATGGCTATATCGACTCGGCTGTTGATGATGGGTCGGAGATGCCTCCTTCTGGCTGTTACATACATTTGCACAAACTCAATATGCTCTGTGTACCTTCGGTATAGAGTATAATTACAAATTATAAAAAATTATTTAATATTTCCTTAAATGAAAAAAAAAATTACATTAAAATAACTTTTTAATGTCTTCTTCTTCGCTCTCCATTTTCTAATTTAATGTAATTTTGCCAGGGACCGGATATAACAGTTACTGGAAACAGTTAAAATATAAATAAACAGTTATATTGCAATTTTTATATAAAAGTTTTGAATTAAGAATTAATAATCGCTTTTTATTTTAAAACTCGGGAAATACCAATTATTATATGATTTTTATTTTATTACTCAGCTCATAACAATTATTTTTGATTTTTATAAATTTTTTTCAGATGATAACAGTTATTGATGACTTTTTTAAAATAAAAGTCATCAATAAAAATTATTCAGAGACATTTATTTTTTACGTCATAATAAAAAAGACATTTGTCAAAGAGATGGCCGACAAATCTGACTAGTCTTGGTACCACTACTCAGCTACAAAATTCCACAGAAAACGGAAGGCTAAACTTACTTACAAAACATTAGGCTTTATCGATTTCCCTTGTCGAGCTGATCAAGAATATGTTTACATTTTGGTCTTCAATGGCTCCTTCTATGTGATATATGCAAATGACTTTTATGCAATGCCTTAAAAAATAAAAGTCACTGAATAATATTTATTAAAGCCTTTTATAAATATAAGTCATCTATAACAGTTATCATGTGAAGAAAATTGATAAAAATCAAAAATAATTGTTATGAGTAATAAAATAAAAATCACAAAATAATTGGTATTTCCCGAGATTAAAAATAAAAATTAAAGAATAATTGTTATTTCCCGAGTTTTATTATAAAACGCAAAATATAACTGGTAAATAACGACTTGTTTAATAAAACTTATAACTGTTACGGTCCCTGAATTTTGCTAATAAATATTATGTAAAAAAATTGGTAATTTTTTTTAGCTTTTGGTTTATTTCATTTGATTACGGAATGACATCTAAAGTCTGTAAATGTATGAAATAAGATGACATTTGAATCTTTTATGCACTCGCAAAGTGTATATTAATTTTGCCAAGACGTTTGTAACGCATTGAAATATTTTCCGACCCCACAAACTATATATATTTTTGATCAGGACGACGAGCTGAGTTCAATTCCGCCTTATCTTATTCTATAACGTGCATAAGTCGGCCCTGCTCGACTTCGATATACCCGTTACTCAGGGAAAGGTTTATTTAAGAATATTTTATTAGATCACAACATGCCCAAATTGTGGGAGATATGAGGTATTTTTCAAATTGCGGGGGCGTGAACTTTTCTATCGTTCATCTGATAAGAAAATGATGTATAGCGGATTAATAGATAATGATGATTTAAATATATGTCTAGAAGGTTCGACCAATCTATTTTCAAAATTGTGGGAAATATGAGATATTTTTCGAATTGCGGGGGCGTGAACTTTTCTATCGTTCATCTGATCAAGAAATGATGTATGAAGGATCGATAGGAAAGGATGATTAAAATATATGTCTAGAAAGTTCGAACAATCTATTTTCAAAGTTGTGGGAGATATGTGAAATTTTTCATATTGCGGGGGCGGCAACTCAACTATCGTTCATCTGATCGAGAAATGATGTATGGAGGATCGATAGGTAATGATGATTAAAATATATCTGTAGAAGGTTTGAACAGTCTATTTTCAAAATTGTGGGAGATATGAGGTTTTTTTCAAATTGCGGGGGCGGCAACTCTTCTATCGTTCGTCTGATCGGAAAATGAATAGCGGATCGATAGGTAATGATGATTAAAATATATGTCTAGAAGGTCCGAACAATCTATTTTCAAAATTGTGGAATATATGAGGTTTTTTTCATATTGCGGGGGCGGGAGGGGGCGTGGCAAAAATTTGAAACAAACTTGATCTGCCTGCAGACAATACAAGTCTACACTAAAAATTTGGTAGCTCTAGCTCTTATAGTCTCTGAGATCTAGGTGTTCATACGGACAGACGGACATGTCTATATCGACTCGGCTATTGATGCTGATCAAGAATACATACATTTGCACGAACTTAGTATACCCTTTTTACTCTACGAGTAACGGGTATAAAAACCCTTTGCTTCTGTTTCGTTATAGTAAGTCCTGAAGGCATGCACTGTATTTTCACCTTCCTAAGCTCACCATATCCGTGTTATATATCGCAGCCGTGTGCTTTGTTTGATTGATTTATATTTATGTAACTTTTAAAGGGCCATAAAACCACCGCAGAATTTTTCACTCGAAAACGCTAGTTGCCGTCTAATCCGCTGCTGTAAATGTCCATGCTTCTGCGCCGAATTGCAGGACTGGGATGATAAGCGACTTCTATTGCGCAATTTTTCATTTTCATGAGATGGCTCTACTCCAGATTTCCTTACTGAGCCGGTAGAAGCATCGGTTTTCAAGAAAAGATCTTTTTCGAATTTCAAGCTGATTTTGTTGACGCTGGTTATTGTTCATCCTATATATATATATATATATATATATATTACCGCCCGTTCGTTTGTGCCGATAATAGTTATATCATGTAGCATTACATCTTTATAGAAGATGGTGCCCGATTGTGGCATTTGACACTGGCGCAGTGTATACTCTATCAGCAGATTAAAGAAGTTGCATGACAAGATGTCGCTTTGCCTAAAACCTCTTTTGGTATCGAATAGTTCGGAGAGGTCCCTTCCTAGTTTGACTGAGCTTTGCGTGCTTTTCATCGGCAAGTCAATCGTACTTTGCTGGTATACCAAAAGTAGACAGGGCGTCAAAAGCGGCTTGTCGAAAACGGCTTTGTAATAAAAAGGTGGTGGGTGCTGGTACTTGTGCCTATAAGCCTCTCTAGGATTTTTCCAATGTGAAAATCTGGTCTATGGCGGATTTTCCAGTTCTAAAGCCACACTAATGAGTTCCAATCTCGTCGCTTTTAAGCGTACCATGAGTTATAGTATTTTTATCAGGGCTTTTTAATAAGATTCCACTAGGATATGTAAATTTTTTTCAGGCTTGTTGACAATTTGACAGCTGATTTTTGTTTAATTTGATTTGTGTTTGCCTAACAAACAGTAATATGTTTGATAAAAAAGAGTTTCCGTGTGGACAAATACAACTTTAAAGCAGGGATCGCCAAGAAGAGAGAAGAGAAAACGTGTGGAAGTGTTGCCTGGTACCAAACAGCTGTCGATGCTTTTCCCATGAAGAGTAGGTAGAGTTTGACTCTCTGCCAATCAGTCACGCAAAACTTTGGCAAGCAATCGGCTCATATGCATTGAATTGCCGAATGTGTTCGGCCCCTAGGGGTTGGCGAACTATTCTTTAAACCAGGGTTCGCCAAAAAGAGAGAGGAGAAAAAGTATGAAAGTGCTTTCACGTGTTTCCTGGTAGCCAAACGACGTTGACGTGCTTTCTATGAAGCGTAGGTTGAGTTGAACTATCGTGCCAATCAGTCAAGCAAAACTTCGGCAAGCAATCAGCTCATATGCATGAGATTTTCCGAATGCTTTCGGCCCCCATGGGCTATGGCTGGCGAACTCTGTTTTAAAGTGCTCGTGGAGCGTCTGGAATGCCTGTAAAAGCAGGACACAAGTTTCAGAAAGATTGCTTTGGACAAGCGTATCGCCATTATACTGAATACGCTCGGGTCTTCGGCAGATTACCGCACAGTAGGTAGGCTGCTTGGAGTTTCAGCATTCATGGTGGGCAAACTACTTTTAGATTTTTGTAGGGATGTGCTGCTGGTTCTTGGACACAAATATTTGCCCCCTGGAAAATTGAAAATTTTTTATTTTATTTTGTTTTTCAGCACTGACAGCAGTCGAGTTGAAAATATATGTACAGTAGGGCGGGTCGATTTGTATGGGGCAAAAAAAATGAAATAGGCGTATAGCAGAATCGCAATCTATGGACAATTCTAAGAACATTTGCCCAAGAAACCAAAGGTCTAAAATAAAAACTTAGCCGCCGCATTTCAACCTTTAGGTTTATAAATAACACAGGCCAAAAAAATGACCAACATTGTGTTGTCCAGCCTTGCTGGTATATAAATATGATAAAGTTATCTGCCCAGATTCCAAAACTGGCTTCGGTTTAGCTCCATCGGTTGTTGGTCGCAAGATTTGGCGGAAAAACAAATTTAATGCTCTTTTTTCTTAATATTGGCCCTACTTGGCATTAATTTCTGAACTTGTGGAGTCTATACGACAGATTACATATCAATGGAAAATAATTATAGCCGATAGGGTCAGAATTGGACCTAAAAACCAGACTATTCACGATTTATAGTAATATTTTAAAACAAATAATTTACTTTAAGCCAGTGTGGTTGTTTGATTTGTATTTGAACATCCTTAGCATATGGCCGAACTTTTTCTCTAATTATGTAAATTTTTTTGCATTTAAATCAGCTTATTTGGCCAAGTTTTGGCCTGTTTAAGCCCAAAGCAAATATTAAAATTTATGGGAGGATAACTAGATTAATACACAAAATTTGTATAGGAACTGTTAAAAGGCTACTTGGTTCAAAATAGAATTTAAATAAAACTAAACCAGACCTAAATAACTAATGGGAAATCAAGTAGCCTTTTGATATTTCCTATAAAAAATTTGTGTATAAATCTAGTTGTCCTCCCATAAATTTTAAAAATTTTATTTAGCTTAAACTGGCCAAAACTTGGCCAAATGAGCTCATATAAA
The DNA here is from genome assembly GCA_018904225.1 of Lordiphosa mommai. Taxonomy (NCBI): domain Eukaryota; kingdom Metazoa; phylum Arthropoda; class Insecta; order Diptera; family Drosophilidae; genus Lordiphosa; species Lordiphosa mommai. Next base: position 1,336,426 of record JAEIFT010000021.1, read on the forward strand.
TGCAACAAAATTTACATAATTAGATAACAAATTTGGCCATATGGTAAGGATGTTAAAATACAAATCAAACAACCATACTGGCCTAAAGTAAATTATTTGTTTTAAAATATTACTATAAGTCGTGAATTATCCGACTTTAAAGTCCAATTCTGACTCTTTTGGCTATAATTATTTTCCATTGATATGTAATCTGTCGTATAGACTCCACAAGTTCAGAAATTAATGAAAAGTGGGGCCAATATTAAGAAAAAAGAGCATTAAATTTTTTGTTCCGCCAAATCTTGCGACCAACAACCGATGGAGCTAAACCGAAGACAGTTTTGGAATCTGGGCAGATAACTTTATCATATTTATATACCAGCAAGGCTGGACAACACAATGTTGGTCATTTTTTTGGCCTGTGTTATTTATAAACCTAAAGGTTGAAATGCGGCGGCTAAGTTTTTATTTTAGACCTATGGTTTCTTGGGCAAATGTTCTTAGAATTGTCCATAGATTGCGATTCTGCTATACGCCTATTTCATTTTTTTTGCCCCATACAAATCGACCCGCCCTATTGATCATCTATTATTATATAATATTTTTGTGAGAAATATTTTTTTATCTGGCAACGCCGTCTGTCTTAGCATACTCATCGATTGCAATATATTATCTATTATCGGACATCGATTACTTTATGTGTTTTCTTCTTTCTCTGCCGCAGCGACGAGTGGTCGTGTCTTTAACTACAAATAAAAACTAAAATTTAAACAATAATACTCTGATCAATTTTATAGGCGAACTTGCCTTGTTTAAAATAATTGAAGTCCCGAACTTCAGATTAAACTTTCAAGTACGAGTCGAACCAGATTGTACGGGGTGTATCTTATGTTTTACCCGATGTTTTTATACACTTGAAAAGTTTATTTTAATTTTTCCCAGAAGTTTGTAACGCATAGAAATATTCATTTCCGACCCTATAACTATATTCTTGATCAGGACGACGAGCTGAGTTTATTTCCGCTTGTCCGTCCGTCCGTCTGTCAGTCTGTCTGTTTCTACGGGAACTAGTCTCTCAGTTTTAAAGCTATTGAGCTGAAATTATGCACAGAGTCTTCTTTTTACTGCTCACAACTAATATGTCGAAACCGGCCAAATCGGGTGACTATATCATATAGCTGTTATAGAAACGATCGGTCTAAGAACTAGTTATAGTTAGATAAACTTTTTTGTTTTCCATCGTTGCGTCACAAATCTTGGTATATGTTAGTTTTTATGCTTCCACATAATTTTGGAAAAATTTATCAAAATCGGATCACTAAAGCATATAGCTGTCATAGAAACGGTCCGTCAAAAAACTACTTCTAGGGAGAAAACATTTTTTGTTTTCTTTCGTAGCGTCCGCAATCTTGGTATAAATTAGTTTTATATGCCGTACCGATCGGTCGGAAGATGTGTTTTACTAATAAAAGTTTTTTTTATATATATATTTTACCGGTTAAATCGGTTGGAGTAAACCTTTTCAAGTGTATTAAAACTTCGGCACAGTCGAAGTTAGCTTTGCCTTCTCGTTTTTAAATAACTTGACAACCCAGTGACAGATCGTTATGTTTGTTTATGCTTTGGAAACGTCAGTTCAGTAAAATTTTAACCATGAACCACTTTACACCGCAACAACGTGCTGAAATTGTGAAAATTTATTTAAAAACGAGAAGGCAAAGCTAACTTCGACTGTGCCGAAGTTTTAATACACTTGAAAAACTTTACTTCAACTGATTTAACCGGTAAAATATATATAGGATATAGATATCAGATATTTAAAATTATGAAATCATTGATAATAAAAATTTAATACCATAAAAAAACTTTTCTTAGTAAAACACATTTTCCGACCGATCGGTCCTATGGCAGCTATATGCTATAGTCATCCGATTTTGATAATTTTTTTCAAAATTATGTGAAAGCATATAAAACTAATATATACCAAGATTGGGGACGCTACGATAAAAAACAAAAAAGTTTTTCTCACTAAAAGTGGTTTTTTGACCGACCGTTTATATGGCAGCTATATGCTATAGTCATCCGATTTTGATCAATTTTTTCAGAATTGTGTGGAAACATATAAAACAAATATATACAACGATTGGAGCCGCTACGATGAAAATCAAAAAAGTTTTTCTCACAACGACTTATTTTTCGACCGATCGTTCCTATGGCAGCTATATGCTATAGTGATCCGATTTTGATACATTTTTCCAGAATTATGTGGAAGCATATAAAACTAACATATACCAAGATTGGGGACGCTACGATTTAAAACAAAAAAGTTTTTCTAACTAGAACTTGTTCTTAGACCGATCGTTCCTATGGCAGCTATATGATATAGTCATCCGATCCGGCCGGTTCCGACATATTAGTTGCGTGCAGTAAAAAGAAGACTCTGTGCAAAATTTCAGCTCGATAGCTTTAAAACTGAGAGACTAGTTCGCGTAGAAACAGACAGACGGACAGACGGACAGACAGACGGACAGACGGACAGACGGACGGACGGACAAGCGGAAATGAACTCAGCTTGTTGTCCTGATCAAGAATATATATAGTTTATGGGGTCGGAAATGAATATTTCTATGCGTTACAAACTTCTGGGCAAAATTAATATACACTTTTCAAGTGTATAAAAACTCCTCTGTTACGCTTAACGCGCGTTCAGAGCGAAGTATCATGGCCAGAATGCGCCTACTCCGAGGACTATTCGTGATTTGGTTTGGTGGCAAAATTAAATGCCACAGGATCTTTGGCAACCTCTACTCGACGGAATAAACCGAGTACCAGACGGATTTTGGAGGCAATAGCAGCCGTAAGCGCCGACGTCACGGCACGTCAACAAGTTTCGGTCCGACATCGTTGGACATCGTTGAGTTGGACGAGCATGACATGGGCGACTATTGGTTCCAACAAGATGGTGCAACATGCCATACAGCCCGTCTAACCATGGACTTAATGTGATTTCGACTGGCCGGCTCGCTCGGCAGATTTGACCACATCTGACTTTTTTCTGTGGGGATACCTGAAGGAAAAGGTTTATGCTGATAAACCAGCCACTTTCCAACCACTTAAGGCCAACATACGTAGTGAAATCGCTGCCCGAAACACTCAATAAAGTGATGGAAATGCCGAAAAACGGGAATAACGGACTTGTGTATGGAATCTGGAGATGGTCACTTGGCCGATGTCATCTTTAAAAAGTGACCAAACAAATTGTAAAGGACCCAATTTCAATAAAAAAAAAATTTCTTTCAAAAAATTCATTGGTTGTCAAATTATTTTAAAAACGAGAAGGCAAAGCTAACTTCGACTGTGGCGAAGTTTTAATACACTTGAAAAAGTTTACTCCAACTGATTTAACCGGTAAAATATATATAGGATATAGATATCAGATATTTTAAATTTTTAGATCATTAATAATAAAAATTTGATTTCATAAAAAAAACTTTTCTTAAGGCTAGTATCCACCACTGCGGAAAATTCCTGTCAGGAATTTGCTATTTATTAAAAGTGTGTGGAACTCAACTAAAACAGTGTGACCAGAATCGGTAAAAAAGACCAAGAAAGGTAAAAAATGCCTTAACGGTGCAAGGTCACACTTATTAATCTGTTGTGTTTTGTAAGGCGCCTTAATTTAAATAAATTAAAATTATGAACGAAATGGTCAATTCCGCCTAGCGACTGCATCCCACATATGTGCAGCCTTTTTTGGAGAATGTAGCATCAGAAACCGTAGACAGATATGGCCTCTTCAGCCACATAGTCCACACATTGTTTGCTTGGAAAAAAGCCATAGAAAGCCGTAAGGCTCTAGATAATATCCAAAGTAGGAAGTATGTAGATGTGTGCACGGGCCGAGTAAATCGATCCGGGCTTATTACGGGCCTAGGCCAAACCACAAAACGACGAAGCCCCAAAAATACCCGGCCCTCTAGGATTACCCCTAATATATTCAAAATAATACTAAGAACTTTGTCAACTGTAAAGCCAAGTATCTTGGCAAGTTGAATTTGCTGGTGTGCAGCAATGATAAAATATCAAATTATTTTATATAAGATAACGATATAAACATTCTCCATTGTTTGCCCTCCAGCGTTGGATTCATTTTTATTGTTTTGCACCCAGCATTTGCATCAATCTTTTCGCCCATCACGTCAAAAATAATTGTAGAAAATATATTCCTGTGTTGTGTGTCAGAATTTTTAGCATCCACACACGCAAACGATAGGCCAACTATCGATAACAAACTGTGGATTTCGTTCATGTTGCTGGATACCAATGACAGGAAAAGGTAAACAAAAAATTCCTGGCACAGTTTTTTTTATATGAAGTATGCCAGGAATTTTTTGTTTTCGCAGTGCTGGATACCCGGCTTAAGCAAAACACATTTTTCGTCTGATCGGTCCTATGGCAGCTATATGCTATAGTGATTCGATTCTGATAAACTTTTTCTGTATTATGTGAAAGCATATAAAACTAACACATACCAAGATTGGTGACGCTACGATGGAAAACAAAAAAGTTTTTCTCACTAGAACTAGTTTTTTGATCTACCGTTTCTATGGCAGCTATAAGATATAGTCATCCGATCCGGCCGGTTCAGACATATTAGTTGCGTGCAGTAAAAAGAAGACTCTGTGCAAAATTTCAGCTTGATAGCTTTAAAACTGAGGGACTAGTTTGAGTAGAAACAGACAGACGGACGGACGGACAGACGGAATTGAACTCAGCTCGTCGTCCTGATCAAGAATATATATATGTGGGATGCAGTTTGCCTACGACGTGCAATCATGGCCCATCCCTATTAACTTCACGACGCCCTAGACAATGACGTGACCAGTATGACGTGACAATGATGTAGAACGTAACGACGATCGGCAAGCAGAAGACGACGATGAGCTCGCGAAGAGTTCGACTTTGCCAGCCGTAAGAAGAGGACGTGTACTCGAAACGCTCAGTCGAGTGTAGAGCAAAACATCGGAGAGCCGTGCCGATTTAAGAAGAACATTTTGTCATTTAACTGTTTAACCTTTAACTCTATCTTTTTTCAATTAAATAAACATTTACGTATTAATAAAAACCCCACATATAGTTTATGTGGTCGGAAATGAATATTTCTATGCGTTACAAACTTCTGGGCAAAATTAATATACATTTTTCAAGTGTATAAAAACTTCGAATACCACTATAAGATACACCCTGTATTAAAATCATCATTACTTATCGATCAGCCATACTCCACTTCTCGATCAGATGAACGATAGTCGAGTTATATGCAAAACAAATATTCTGATCATTTGGTGATATAATAGTATATTCCACGAGTAACGGGTAAGTCGAAGTCGAGAAGGGCCGACTTTAGCTTAAGCTGTCCTTGTCAGTGCCGCGAATCTGTTACATTTGGTTTGCGAGGCGATAAGCAATTTTTGTGATACAGTCATGCCACCGGACCCAAGCTTGTAAAGTTGGCAATCCAAACACATACAAATTGGCATTATTGGGCGTTCCTTTTTGATATTCTTAAACCTTTCAGTAAACCCATAAAACGCCCTCCGTTTTCAACCAATTTTCTGTTCAAAATTTCATTCAAATAGTTTACCGATTTCATGCAGCTGTTGCTAGATACGTTTTTGTATTAGTGACGTTTGAAAAAACAAACATCTTCACTGCCGAAAATTTGTTTGCACGCTATTTTTCGGCCAACAATACCAAAAAAACGAGAAGGCTGTGCCGAAGTTTTAATACACTTGAAAAACTTTACTCCAACTGATTTAACCGGTAAAATATTATTAAAAATTTTAAATCATTGATAATAAAAAATCGGTACCATAAAAAAAACTTTTTTTTAGTAAAACACATTTTCCGACCGATCGGTTCTACGGCAGCTATATGCTATAGTCATCCGACTTTGATCAATATTTTCTTTATTATGTGAAAGCATATAAAACTAATATATACCAAAATTGGTGACGCTACCATGGAAAATAAAAAAGTTTTTCCCACTAGAACTAGTTTTTTGACCGACCGTTTATATGGCAGCTATATGCTATATTCATCCGATTTTGATAAATTTTTCCACAAATATGTATAATCATCGAAAACTAATATATACAAAGATTGTTGACGCTACGATGGAAAATCAAAAAGTTTTTCCCACTATAACTAGTTTTTTGACCGACCGTTTATAAGGCAGCTATATGCTATATTCATCCGATTTTGATCAATTTTTCCACAAATATGTAAAATCATCTAAAACTAATATATACCAAGATTGGTGACGCTACTATAGAAAATAAAAAAGTTTTTCTCACTAAGACTTATTTTACGACCGATCGTTCCTATGGCAGCTATACGATATAGTCATCCGATCCGGCCGGTTCCGACATATTAGTTGCGTGCAGTAAAAAGAAGACTCTGTGCAAAATTTCAGCTCGATAGCTTTAAAACTGAGAGACTAGTTCGCGTAGAAACAGACAGACAGACGAACAGACAGACGGACGGACGGACAAGCAGAAATGAACTCGGCTCGTCTTCCTGATCAAGAATATATATAGTTTATAGGGTCGGAAATGAATATTTCTATGCGTTACAAACTTCTGGGCAAAATTAATATACACTTTTCAAGTGTATAACGAGAGGGTAAGTTTTAGTCGGCTCTGCCCGACTTTGATATACCCGTTACTCAGGAAAAGTTTTTTTTAAATATATAATTAAATTACAAAATGGCCAGCGTAATTATTTGTTTTGCTTATAACTCGGCTATTGTTCATCTGATCGAAAAACAGCGTACTGGGCATCGATAAGTAATGATGATTGAAATATATATTTCAAAGGTTCGAATTTTTTCTGAATTGCGGTGGCTTCATCGATACTGTAGTTAATCTGATCAGGAAACGATGTATAGTGGATAGATAAATAATGATGATTTCAATAATTCTCTAGAAGCTCCGGACAATCTTACTTTAAAATGATGGGAGATATGACGTTTTTATACACTTGAAAAGTGTATATTAATTTTGCCCAGAAGTTTGTAACGAATATAAATATTCATTTTCACCACATAAACTATATATATTCTTGATCAGGACGACGAGACGAGTTCAATTCCGTCTGTCCGTCCGTCCGTCTGTCCGTTTGTCCGTCTGTCTGTCCGTCGGTCTGTCTGTTTCTACGCGAACTAGTCCTTCAGTTTTAAAGCTATCTAGCTGAAATTTTGCACAGAGTATTCTTTTTATTGCACGCAACTAATATGTCGGAACCGGCCGGATCGGATGACTATATCATATAGCTGCCATAGGAGCGATCGGTCTAAGAACTAGTTCTAGTGAGTACAACTTTTTTCTTTTCCATCGTAGCGTTACTAAGCTTGGTATATGTTAGTTTTATATGCTTTCACAAAATTCTGGAAAAATGTATTAAAATCGGATCACTATAGCATATAGCTGCCATAGAAACGGTCGGTCAAAAAACTAGTTCTAGTAAGAAAAAATTTTTTGTTTTCCATCGTAGTGTCCCCAATCTTGCTATATATTAGTTTTATATGCTTCGGATGACTATAGCATAAAGCTGCTCGGAAAATGTGTTTTACTAAGAAAAGTTTTTTTTTATGGTATCAAATTTTTATTATCAATAATTTAAAAATTTTAAATATCTGATATGTATATCCTATATATATTTTACCGGTTAAATCAGTTATAGAAAAGTTTTTCAAGTGTATTAAAACTTCGGCACAGTCGAAGTTAGCTTTGCCTTCTCGTTTCTATATCGCGGGGCGGGAGGGTGCGTGGCAAGAATTCGAAACAAACTTGAGCTACGTGCAGAAATGGCAATATCTCTTTTTTTTTTATTTGTTGAATAAAAGTCGAACTATGTCAACCAAAAAAGGAAAAAAAAAGAGAAGGCAAAGCTAACTTCGACTGTGCCGAAGTTTTAATACACTTGAAAAACTTTACTCCAACAGATATTAAAAATTTTAAATCATTGATAATAAAAATTTGATACCATAAAAAAAACTTTTCTTAGTAAAACACATTTTCCGACCGATCGGTCCTATATCAGCTATATGATATAGTCATACGATTTTGATAAATTTTTTCAAAAATTTGTAAAAGCATATAAAACTAATATCTACCAAGATTGGAGACGATACGATGGAAAACAAATTTTCTAACTAGAACTAGTTCTTGGACCGATCGTTCCTATGGCAGCTATATGATATAGTCATCCGATCCGGCCGGTTCCGACATATTAGTTGCGTGCAGTAAAAAGAAGACTCTGTGCAAAATTTCAGCTCGATAGCTTTAAAACTGAGAGACTAGTTCGCGTAGAAACAGACAGACGGACAGACAGACGGACAGACGGACGGACAAGCGGGAATGAACTCAGCTCGCCGTCCTGATCAAGAATATATATAGTTTATGGGGTCGGAAATGAATATTTCTATGCGTTACAAACTTCTGGGAAAATTAATATACACTTTTCAAGTGTATAAAAACTAAAAACGTGGTAAAAAGCAACGGTGCGATACTGCCAACTTGCACTCTCAGCGAAAGTCATTTCTCTTTCACAGTAGTGGGATTCCTGAAACTGATGTGCTTTTTGTGGCCAAGAAACCTGCAACAAACACGGCCACTTTTGGCTTATAAATAAGAGATGACCTTTATCGGGGTATCCGTGATTAAGTCACAGTGACTTGTTGTCACCAAATCACTGTGATTTGATGATTGCCAGTGACAGTGACTTAATCACAGATACGCCGGTATGTCTCATCCCTTACTTATACCTTACTTACGTTCATACATTTCCGCGAATTCCAGTCAGAGCTATTTTTTCCAAGAATGGGACCGCCACAGCACGGCTTTGACTGGCATATTGTGAGAGTGAAATGCTAAAAGTATTTAAATTGCGACTTGGGTAAAAAATGAAGAAATTTAAATGACGTACAATTTTTCATTGTATTCATCGTGCCGTTGCATCTCCGTACGAACAAAATTACACCCAGAAATACGGTTTCGGATGCAAATTGAATTCCCTTGCTTGAGGTTGTGTTATTTTGTCTAGTCTTTTGTTGCGGGCGGGAAGAGTGTCGCCGTCCCTACATGGGCATATGAATGAATACATTTTTGTTCATAATTATGAAATATTTTTTATCATCAAAGTGCAAGAATAAATTCTGTGCTTGCAATTTTTTTTAGAACCGAACCCCATCATTTAGAAATCTAGGTTAGGTTCGGGTTCTCGTGACTATTTTCAATGGGGTTCGGTTCCCGGTTCGGTTCAGGCATCACCAGAACCTGAACCGAACCGGTTCTGAAGTGTTAGGTTCCAGACCGGTTTGCAGCCCTGGTAAAAAGGCTTCATGGACTAAGAAAGCCTAACAAGGAAAATCTAACAAAATTACAAAACGACTAGTAACGACTCCGACACGGTGAGGGAATTTTATTTGCCCGTCCGGCCAGCTATGCCTCAATTCACAGCCATTTGGAGCCAGAGACGTTAATAGACCTAACACAAATTTAAATACTATATAAGTCGGAAAAAGGAGAGGAAGAAAAAGAAAAAGAGAAAACTTAAAACCTAAAAATATGTTTTGCAAAATAGCAAATACAAGCGATAAAGAAACAATATTATAAAATGAACAAAAATAATATAAAATAATACAATAATGAAAATAAAATGTATTAGAATTAAAATAATAAAAAATATAATATAATAAAAATATATAATCTCTGACCCGGTGGGGGAGTATCTATTAGCCGGTCCGGCAAGCTAGGAACCTGCTCCTGCTGGATGTGGTCAGAGATTTTGCCGGAGATGAGTAAAAAGAGATAACTTTATGGAAAAGAGAGAAAGTTCTGTTGAGAGCAGGTGATAAAAATTATTATAATTTTGACATAAAACCCGAAAACAGTTGTGCTATGCATAGTCGGTTGTGCATCTAGGCGAGATTACAGGCGAATAATTTCTATTTGGCCTGGAAGGAACAGAGAAGTTAAGGCGACATAAGAGTTCGGAAGAGTCTACTTCACCGATAATTAACTTATGAAGAAAAGAAACGCCTAGGACTGTTCTCAGTCTACGACGGAAGGTCAATAACCAAAAGCCTACTCGGCTATTGATGCTGATCAGGAATATATTTATATTTGATGGGGTCAGAGATGCTTCCTTCTGCCTGTTTCATACATTTGCACGATCTTAGTATACCCTTTTTACTGTACAACTAAATAGATAAAAATAATAAAAATGCTTTTGCAAACAGACGTATTGCCTGAAAATTATTCCGACGTTAGCAGTGGCAATCATTTGCCAAAGACAACATAGAATTTCATGTTAACAAAGGCAGTTTTTAATTTTTTTTTAAAACGATTTATTGAAAATGAAGTTGTAAAACCACTCAAAATATCCAAAATTTAATTTGAATTTCATATCAAATTAGTTCTGAGGTGGGAATTGTTAAATTTCTTTGCACGTGTCTACACGTGTTGTTAAAGTTAAATTCGCATAAATAACATATTCATAAAAAAGACACAAAAAAAATATTTAAAAAAAAACAGTCCTCTTTTGTCTTTGCCGGGATTTGAACCGACAAATTACAAAAAGGAGCCATCATGCCTGTCCACTCACCCATCGCCTATTTCAAGTATAAAGTAGCTAAATTGCTATATAGGAGTGACACGATACCAAGTTTTTTTATTCGATTCTTTGATTTTAACACTTTACAATTTTTCGACGCATTTTTATAAACATACCCCAGGGTCTCGGAAAGGTTTTTTTTTTTTCTCATGTGTTTTGTTGTTGTATCGTAAATTTATGGAGTTTACCATTTACAATTTACCATTTTACGAGGACTAGTGAATACCCTCAATATACATATGTGGGGATTGGTCCCTGTGATTCCCCAACTCCAACTTTTATTTATTTTTTGAAGACAGGCATCACAATCGATATATTATAAATATTATTAATAAATAAAACAAAAGGGAACCATGGCGATAGAATTGCTACAATCCAGTTAGATCGTTATATTCGTACCCGAGGTGTACGCATTTTGTTGACCGCCAGTGTAGCCTGACAACAACCACGGTGAGGCGCCAGCGCGCATTTCGTTAAAGAATGTAACGCCAAGGCATAACGGTAAGCTACATTCCGCATAACTTTGAGTTAATCTGCTGCGCAATAGTCTACAATCCGCGCCCAGGCAGAGCGCTCCCACTGTCTCCCTCTCACTCGTCCGTTTTATGGCGCAACACCGACAGCGCAGCCACGAGCAGAACGCACGCAGTTAGACAAACACAACAATAACAACTGGCTGCGCCTGGCGCTCGCTAAGCTGACTGCGGCCAGAACTCTGAGAGAGTTTCGTTCGATCTCCCGTTTGTCGATACATAGACGACAGCGCAGCTGTGTGCAGAGCACACACAGTTATACCAATGCAAAAACAACTGGCTGAGCCTGGCGCTTTCTGAGTCGACCGTGGCCTGCGCTCTGAGAGATTAACATTCGCCGTTTACCGGTAGCGAAAATATGGAATGAGGGGTAAGGAGACAGAACTTAGAAAAGCCGGACGGCACTTAGATTGGAGCAGCCAACGTGAACGGGATTAAATATTTCTAAGTGAGTGAACAAAGGTCCCAAAATTAAGAACACGTTCCGACACGATCAGTTTCTCTTCGGTAAGCATCGATACAACCGTTACGTAGTACGGTTATAAATATACTAACTGTAAAGTACTTTACTGCACGTGGGTATTAATCTCGTGTCTCAGAGTAAAGTTTGCTTGTAGTTTGTTCCTATCCCTCCTAAGTGGGCATTAACCACACCCCCTTATTACTCTTTGACTATTTCTATCTTTTCTTTGACCTTCTTACACGGGCATTAACCGCGTATCTATCACTACTCCCTATTTTAATTTCTTCACTTTCTCGTGTTTCTCTATATTTTTCCGTAACGTGGGAATTAACCACGCGTCCCTTGTAATCTTTCTAAAAATCCTCGCTCCTTATTAATTCGTGGGTATTAACCACGTTTTGTTTCTAGTTTTCCTCTAAAAATTCGCCCGTCTCCTTTTCGACACTAAAAATACCTTCCGATAAAATCGTATTTTTAGCGAGTCGCATACTCCTCGAATTTTTCCAAGTTGCACGTGTTACGCCCGATTCCGCCCAGTTTTTCGCGTGTTCGCCGGGAACATACGACCCCGTAATCGTATTACTCGAAAAATATTTCCTTAAGGATTTCTTTTCCCTATATATTATTTTCTTATATTTCTTTACGTGGGCATTAACCACACCCACACATATATTTTCTATCCCTTCCCCTACATTTCTACACGTGGGTATTAATCACGCCTAAACTAATACTGTCTATTTTTCTTACTATATTCCCTAATACTGTCCATCCTTTCCCTATACTTCTAAACATGGGTATAAACAACGTTTATACTAATACCACTTCTTTAATTCCCTGTATTCCTCTAAGTGGGTATTAACCAGGTTCTTCCTAACCTCTCACCCCAGTTCCCTATATTTCCTGTACGTGAGTATTAATCACGTTCTTCCTAACATCTTCCGTCCTTTCCCTACATTTCTTTCTGTATGTGGGTATTAACCTCGTACGTGTTAACCATACTCTTCCCGTTTCCTATTTCCTTGCGTGAGTATCAACTACGCTGATCCGAACCTCCCCACCCCTTTTGAAACCACACGTGGGTATTAACCACGCGTGCACATTCGCTTGGGCATCAACCACGTGTTCGTTGTTCCGTTGCCTTAATAAGCGCGCCGTTCGTGTCCCGATACCCGATTTCGATCCCTCGTGTACGTAGTACAATTCCGCCATATCCAGCATAGAAGTCCGAAAGAGCCTCGTTTCTGACAAAGGTTGACAGTCGGAGGTAAGCAATCATCAGTACATACCCGGCAATCATTTACGGGTGCTACCTCTACTCCCTTGGTGTCACCGCGTTTTACAAATTATTCTTGTAAATGACCTTGGCCGGACTGAGTGAACAACCTCGGCTAAAAACTTCGTTACAATTTATTTAATATCTATGAAAAGCTGCCGACACGAGGCGTGTACAAAATTAGTTCTTCTTCTTCTCTTATCATCGATATGCTAGGAGTTATCGATATGCAAATGGATATAAGCAATGGATGTTTCAATTGGGAGACTGCCACATCCACTCTCCCTCCAATGCTTGCAACTAGATTGCAAAAATGGTCGAACTTTTTGGGAAGATGGATTTCGCGTCCACTGCGTGTTCTTACCATGTGTTGTTCCTGGGTGCTTTAAGTGGAGGCTTTACTGTTTCATCGCAAAGAATTACGAGAGAACATGTTTTGAGATCCTTTTCGACGAATGCTTTGTTACAGGTTACAGAGTGATGTAGTGTGTGTACTGGCTTTAGTTGGGTCATAGCCGCGCTTAGAGATTTGACGAAATCGCTTTCAATAAACTTGTCTGTTCATTTTTCAAAGATTTCACCGGGAAGTTTTAAAGTGGTTCCGTATATAATTTCTACTGGAGATGCGTTGAGATTCTCTTTAAGCGTTGCTCGCAAACCAAGCAAAGCAATCGGGAGGCTGTCGATCCAATTGGAGGAAGAGTGGCATTTAATTGCACTTTTCAGTGTCCTGTTCATTCATTCGACGATTCCGTTAGATTTCGTTTGATATGCTGTTGTACGTAGGTGTTTGGATCCTGTCAGATACGTGATACTGGTACATTTTTTTACCATACGAGAGATGGAGATGAAGACTTGCTTGAGGTAGTTATGTGTGATATATAGACGGATTGAGTTAAATTTCTTTGAGCTGTAAGGAGGAATTTTGAATTAGTTCCTGTAACTCGGCGTCCGTTTGTTAATAAAGAGCGAGTTTTTGAAAAATCAATTTGATCATTGTTAAAAACTGCTTCTATCCTTGAAAGCGTATCCGCGACAATATTGTGTTTGCCCACAAAATGCTGTATGTCTGTCGTATATTCGCTGATGTAGCTGAGTTGCCGAGTCTGATTAGGCGTGGTTTTTTGTGGATTCTGCTGAAATGCGAAGGTGAGCGGTTTATGGTTGGTGAATACCGTGCAGTTGCGCACTTCAATCATATCAAAAATATTTCACAGATTCAAAAATTTCCAATAATTCGTGATCGTAAGTGCTCTGTTTCTTTTGCGGTTCAGACATGCGATTGGAATAGAATCCGAGAGATTTAAGCGTTCTGCTAATTAAATCGATTAATGCGGCTCCAACGCAGAAATAGCATGCGTCCACATACATGATTAGTTTATCATTTGCGGATGGATGCGCTGGTTTTGTGACGTGTACTATGTCTGCTTTGCACTGCTCAACATTTGGTCTCAGCCGGAATCCCATAGTATTGTAGTTTTATCCTTTTTCTTGTTGTCTTTTATTAGCTTTGGTAGATGACCTTGCTTGAAGGCGGCGTTTGGCAAACAGCGCCTGTAAACGTTTAGAATTGCTAAGAAACTTTTAAGTTCGTGTGCAACTGTAAGATCTTAAAGTCTGTGATGGCTTGAACTCGATCTTTTGTGGGTGTGCTGCCATCTTTGGTGATGTGATAACCAAGAAAATCAATCTGCGATTGAGCAAATATCATCAATGTAGACTATGACGAAGGCTAAGTCTCGGAATATTTGATCCATGAAGCGATGATATGTCTGGCTTGCGTTGCATAACCGGAATGACATTACGTTAATCTCGTATAGTCCAAATGGTGTGACTATTGCTGTCCTGCCAGGTACAATTGGGATTTGATGGTATGCGCGCTCTAGATCTATGGTTGTGAATGTTTACTTGCCATTAAGTATTTACGAAAAATCTCTGTATGGTCGCCATTCGTTTTTAATCTTCTTCGGTGCCATGTGCAAATGAAGATTTCATATCTTTTGGTGAGTACTTACATGGCTGCGTAAGGTCGCCGTATTCGCGTAGGAGCGTTTCGAAACGATCTTTGCTTACTGGTGAAACTGTATGTAGCTTTTCCAGTTCTATTCTGTACACGGTGCCTTTTGCAGATAATTTTGTTGAGCTATTGATAAGTAGTTTTCTTCGCACGTCAACACGTAGTCCAAATTCGTGTAGGAAGTCCATGATTGGTTTAGTCACGTCCGCGACGATAAATTGTCAGTCCATTTGTCTGCAAAGAAGAAGAAATTTACAGAAGCATTTTTGAATCCGTATGTTTTTTTGGGTGTGCCATTTGCTGCTTAAGCCCTTCAGTTCCGCTCAGGCCTGAATCAGACCTGAATTCAGGCCTGAAATGGAAGGGCTGGTCATGAATTCATGGCAGCCTTTATATGAGTTTCAGGCATGAATTTAACATAGGCATGGCCTAGGACTTCATGACGTTCGCTTCTTTTAGCCATGAGAAGCATGGGTGAACTCATGGGTGAGTTTCATGAATGATTTCACTGATGATTTAAGGTCGATTTCATGAGTGATTTCTGGGGTGATTTTAGATCGAATTCATGGCTGCACAAAAAAAAGTGTACTGGTGGAGGAGGGGAGGGGGGAGGGGTAAAGTTCTAACTCCAATCCCAGTGTCTGCCCCGCCTCCCCCCACACTCAGATTTTTTTATCTAAGTAATATTAATTCTCATGGTGAACCAACGCCGCTCTGAAATAAACTAAGAAATATAAATATTATTTAACACAGATTACCTTGTCTGGGGATCGAACTCGGGACTTAGCACAAATCAAATGACGTCTCAACGCAGTCAGCCACCGCACACGCGTGCGGGCAAACGCTAAAGAGGCTACTTATATGAGCCACATTGTTTGTCTCTTTCCTTCTTATGCACACGTTACGCACACTTTTGCATTCGTTTTGCTTCGTTGTTGTTTTTATTCGGCCTACGTTGCGTGAGAGAGTCAGCGTGCAGCTGCATTCTCTCTCTCGCTCTTTTTTGTTATGTTTAGGCACAAAAATTACAATAATTATTTTATAAAAAAAATATCATTATTTGAATAAATAATTATTCATATAATTAATTATTTATATATATACTGAGTTTTATAATAAATTCTGATTTTTCGCCACAACATTTGAGTTGCGAATATGAGCAGAATATCGGTTATGAATTTGCAGCGCCAACTCAGCTCTGAATTCACCCATGAGTTCAGCCATGAAAGGGAGCAATTGCTCCCGCTGGAACTGAAGGGAGGTTGTCCAAGGGTTGAGCGTTGCGATCTGTTAGAGGTAATATGGAAAAGTCAGCACCTGTGTCAATGAGATACCTGATTTTGGTCGATTTATCTGTTACAAATAATCGACGACTGTTGTTAGCCTCCACGCTGTCTGTCGTCGCTGACAGATTGGACTTTAGTTTTCCAACTGGAGTTTTTTGATTTGCATTTTTTTGCCTTGTCACCAAACTTGTATTGGTATTTGCAGAACGGTAAACAAACTCCTGATTTGGAGTTGCTGCGTAAACGATTTTTGTGGGATGTGCCTGACTTGAGCTGCTGGAGTTTCTTAGGTATTTTTATGTGTGAGCACATACGGTCACACCGAACAATGTACAAAAACAGCTGCCGCAAAAAGTTAGGTAATTTCAATTACTGCATTTGTAAAAAGAAATAAAAAAATTGAAAATATTGGACGGGCTTTTTATACACTTGCAGACATGCCTGAAAAGACAGAAGACAAGATCACTGCAACGATAGTTCGCATCGATGAGGATTTGACAGCATCTGCTGACTGCAAGGGATCAAATGGATCGGGTGGCGGGGAGTTAAGGCGAATGAGATTGCACCTGAGGCACACCCACGGCTCTTTCAGATTTAATTGGGCCACACTCGCTGCATGCTAATGCAGAAGAAGTTGCTACTGCTGGCCTGGCAACTCAGAAACAGTCTATTTGCAATTTCATTCAAATACTCCTTAACATTTGAATTTGTGCACTAACTTCTTTGCCAGTTCTGGCTTGGACTTTCGTTTTACTAAATGAAATTAAATTTACTGAATATTTCGATCAATTTGATCCACGTCTCCTCCTTCTGTTCCCAAGTCACTTTGTCCGACTATTTTTTTTCCAACACATCTTAAGTGAGAACGAGAGCGTAAGTTAAAGTCGGCCCTGCTCGACTTCGATATACCCGTTACTCAGGATATAAACATGTCCTAATTGTGGGAGATATGAGTTTCTTTCCAATTTGCGGGGGAGGCAACTCTACTATAGCTCATCTGATCAGGAAATGATGTATGGCTGATCAATAGGTAATAATTATTAAAATATATGTCTAGAGGTTTCAAACAATCTATTTTCAAAATTGTGGGTGATATGAGGTATTTTCTAAATTGCGGGGGTGGCAACTCTACTATAGTTCATCTGATCGAAAAATGATGTATGGCGGATCGATAGGTAATGATGATTAAGATATATGTCTAGAAGGTTTGAACAGTCTATTTTCAAAATTATGAAAGATATGAGTTTTTTTTTCAAATTGCGGGGGCGGCAACTTTTCTATCGTTCATCTGATCAGGAAACAATGTATAGCGGATCGATAGGTAGTGATGATTAAAATATATGTTTAGAGGGTTCGAATAATCTATTTTCAAAATTGTGGGAGATATGAGATATTTTTCAAATTGCGGGGGCGGCAACTCTACTATCGTTAATATGATCGAAAAACGATGTATGGCTGATCGATAGGTAATAATTATTAAAATATATGTCTAGAAGGTTGAAACAATCTATTTTCAAAATTGTGGGAGATATGAGGTTATTTTCAAATTGCGGGGGCGGGAGGGGGCGTGGCAAAAATTTGAAACAAACTTGATCTGCCTGCAAACAATACAAGTATACACTGAAAATTTGGTAGCTCTAGCTCTTATAGTCTCTGAGATCTAGGTGTTCATACGGACGGACGGACGGACGGACGGACGGACGGACAGACGGACAGACGGACATGTCTATATCGACTCGGCTATTGATGCTGATCAAGAATATATATACTTTATTTGGTCGGAGATGCTTCCTTCTGCCTGTTACATACATTTGCACGAACTTAGTATACCCTTTTTACTCTACGAGTAACGGGTATAAAAACATGTTTGTTTTCCTTCGTAGCGTCACCAATCTTGGTATATAATAGTTTCATATGCTTCCACATAATTCAGGAATCATTTATCAAAATCAGATGACTATAGCCTGAGACGCAGTGTAGCTCAACTAATTATTATGCTATTTATGTTTTTTGACTCTGCGGCATTTTCAACGGGACTTGCAGTTGGATTATTTACTTGTACTCCTAGTATGTGCCAGCATTGTCATTCGTCTAGGACAGGTTTTCTGTCTGTGCTTTTGAAATTTTTAAATCGTTTCCGCGAGATTTGATACAACTTAGCTAATTCGACTGCAGAGGTGACGGTTTTAAACCTAGTAACAATTTCAGCCCGCCGCTCAACGGTTAGCTCCTTTGCTTTTGGCATTTAAGTAATTAATTGCAATAGTTAAATGATTACCTTAAGTTATCTGTAAATTAATTAAGATAACTAGTACAACTATAGTTCTATAGAACCTGCTTTTGTCACTGCAAACCCAATACTTTCGACGCAAAGAAAACGTGTGTAAATAATTTTGACAGGTGTATGATAAAGTTATCCGATCCGGCCGGTTCCGACATATTAGTAGCGTGCAGTAAAAAGAAGACTCTGGGTAAAATTTCAGCTCGATAGCTTTAAGACTGAGGGACTAGTTCGCGTAGAAACAGACAAACAGACGGACGAACGGACAGGCGAAAATGAACTCAGGTCGTCGACACTTGAAAAGTGTATATTAATTTTGCCCAGAAGTTTGTAACGCATAGAAATATTCATTTCCGACCCCATAAACTATATATATTCTTGATCAGGACGACGAGCTGAGTTCATTTCCGCTTGTCCGTCCGTCCGTCTGTCTGTCCGTCTGTCAGTCTGTCTGTCTGTTTCTACGCGAACTAGTCTCTCAGTTTTAAAGCTATCGAGCTAAAATTTTGCAAAGATTCTTCTTTTTACTGCACGCAGCTAATAAGTCGGAACCGGCCGGATCGCGTGACTATATCCTATAGCTGCCATAGGAACGGTCGGTCGAAAAATAAGTCTTTGTGAGAAAAACTTTGTTGATTTCCATCGTGGCGTCTCCAATCGTAATATATATTAGTTTTAAATGTTTCCACATAATTCTGAAAAAATTTATCAAAATCGACTGACTAAAGCAATTAGCTGCCATATAAACGGTCGGTCAAAAAACTACTTCTAGTGAGAAAAACTATTTTGTTTTCTATCGTAGCGTGCCCAATCTTGGTATATATTAGTTTCATATGCTTTCACATAATTTTGATAAAATTTATCAAAATCGGCTGACTATAGCATATATCTGCCATAGGACCGATCGGTCGGAAAATGTGTTTTACTAAGAAAAGTTTTTTTTATGGTATCAAATTTTTATTATCAATGATTTAAAAATTTTAAATATTTGATACCTATATCCTATATATATTTTACCGGTTAAATCAGTTGGAGTAAACTTGTTCAAGTGTATTAAAACTTCGCCACAGTCGAAGTTAGCCTTGCCTTCTCGTTTTTATTGGAATCGATAAATTGTCCTTTGCTATTTACGTTTTAAAGATAACTTCATGTAAATATTTTCAAATGGTTCGGAAGGTCCAATTTTGCTGAACACAATTTTTCGATAAAAAAAAGGGATTTTCATGTAGCTGTTAGAAGGCCCATTTACCAAAAATTAGACGTTGTGGTCATTCGGCTTCAATTCTTGCAGAAGTTGAATTTTATAGGTTTTCAAACCCAAATCGACAGCGGAAGAAAGGCGTGGTTCAATCGACAAATTTTTTTTCTTGAAATTTTTATTTAGTCTAACAAATATTTGTGCAAAAGGTATAGCCGGGCTTACTAGTCGTATCGGCCCCCAATCTTATTAAAATTTCAAGTATGTAGTTTTAAAGTACATCAACTGAAAGTAATTTATCGATTTTTTTTAAACTTCTAATACCATCCCTGAATTTTTAATAACGATTTTTATCTATTCCACCACAAGCGTTTTTCGGGCCAACTATTCATTCTAAAAATTTCAAAATTTTTAAGGCAATAGCTGGCATGTCAACACTCACCAAGAATAATTTTTCGAATTTTTAAAATGCAATCCACGACTTACAAAATTCAGCGAAATTTTTAACACCAATTATTTTAGACTTCTAGTTGGGGTACCACTTTTGTATTTAACATGGTTAATTTTCATATCAAGATACAATTTGAGTAATTTTTGCAGAATTTTTGGAGGTGTGAAAGGTGTTCATAAATAATAAAAACAATTATATGTATTTATTTTTATATATTTAACTAGCATATAACCCGACGCGCTTCGCTTCGCCACCATCAGTATAGCCGCCAAAATGATGAAAAAAACGTTTGGAAATGATCCCACCCCACCCCCCATTTTCCGACCTTCAGAAATGAGAAAATTATTTTCCACCTATTTGTCCCATTGAGCGTACAAACGCTAAAACCACCCCCGGCACCCATTATAAGACCTTGAGGGTGAGTATGCGCAAAGCCAAAAACTTTATCCTATTTAATTGGCTAATTAATTATAAAAATTATCCTATAAAGTTTATAGCCGATATGTATTAAATTCGGTTTGAAAGCTCTATTGGCCAATTAAACAGGATAAAGTTTTTAGCTTTGCTCATACTCACCCTCAAGGTCGGATAATGGGTGCCGGGGTGGTTTTAGCGCTTGTACGCTCAATGGGACAAATAGGTAGAAAATAATTTTCTCATTTCTGAAAGTCGGAAAATGGGGGGCTGGGGTGGTATCATTGCCAAACGTTTTTTCATCATTTTGGAGGCGAAGAGCGCCGGTTTATATGCTAGTTAAATATATAAAAATAAATACATATAATTGTTTTTATGATTTTTGAACACCTCTAAAAATTCTGCAAACATTCCTCAAATTGTCTCTTGATATGACAATTAACCATATTAAATACAAAAGTAGTACCCCAACTAGAAGTCTAAAATAATTGGTGTTAAAAATTTCGCTGAATTTTGTAAGTCGCGGATTGCATTTTAAAAATCAGAATAATTATTCTGTGGGGGTGTTGACATGCCAGCTATTGCCATAAAAATTTTGAAACTTTTAGAATGAATAGTTGGCCCGAAAAATGCTTGTGTTGGAATAGATAAAAATCGTTATTAAAAATTCAGGGATGGTACTAGAAGTTTAAAAAAGTTAATGCCAAAATAACTGACTTTTCCCCATAGTGCACTGCGCGACGAACGCTAAGCGGGGAACTTGCATTTTCTTTTAATACGAAAGACCGATCTTTTATCTTCTAGACAGCTGATTTTCGTCATAGAAACAAATTTTAAAGTTGGCAAGTGAATCTGTATTCTACAGTTGCCAATATATTCTGTGTATATACCAGGGCTGCCAAGCGGTCCGGAACCGAAAACTTCAGAACCGGTTCGGTCTTTTATCTTCTAGACAGCTGATATTCGTCATAGAAACAAATTTTAAAGTTGGCAAGTGAATCTGTATTCTACAGTTGCCAAAATATTCTGTGTATATACCAGGGCTGCCAAGCGGTCCGGAACCGAAAACTTCAGAACCGGTTCGGTCCAGGTTCTTGTGAAACCTGAACAGAATCGGGAACCCACACCATTGCAAATAATCACAGGACTCTAAACCTAACCCTGTTTTCTTATTGATAGGGGTTCGGTTCAAAAAATGATACTATAAGCAAAGAATTTCTTTTTACACTTTGATGTTAAAAGATATTTAATAAGTATGTACAAAAATTGATTCATACACGTACGCATGTTTAGTGGGCGACTCTTTTTCAAGTCCACAATAAAAGACTGGAAAAAATAACACAGCATCAAGCAAGGAAATTCCAATGGCATCTAAAACCGTACCAAATTTCTGGGAATTATTTTGTCCGTATGGAGATGCAATGGCACGGCGAATTAAATGAAAAGCTGCACGCCGTGAGAATTTCTTTAGTTTTGTAACCTATACACAATTATTATACATTTATAATATTTATTCTCAAAATCCAGTCGAAGCCGTGCCTTAGCGGTGCCATTCTAAGGAAAAAATAATTAAGACCAACAAATTTTGTATGTACGACGTACATACATTGTACGTGTACGGCCACACCATAAGTTAGAGATGAGACATACCGGCGTATCAGTGATTGGGTCAAATAGCACTGTTAATTTAAATATCCAGTCACAGTTACTTTATGACAGGAATCATCTGTACGCCGATAAAGCGCATCACGTATTAAAAGGCATAAAGTGGCCTTCTTCTCTGCAAGTTTCATGGCCAGATAAATTAAAGCAGTTTTAGCAATCCCCCTACTGATAAAGAGAAGTTAGTTTTCTGTGAGTGCAAGTTGGCTGTATCGCTCAACTCTTCTAAACTTAAATACAATGTCTGAGAATCTAGTCAATCTAGACAGATCATTTACGTGTTTGGTTACAAAAATTGCAGAATAATCAACATCTCCCATAATATGTACATTAATATATAAAATGCAATCTGGAACCCGAACCGGAACCTCGGTTTGATGGGAACCGTTTATGGAACCGAACCCCTAACGTAGGGTGAGGGTTCGAACCCCGAACCGAAACACTGTAATAAATGAAAGGGTTTGCAGCCCTGGTATACACTAAACCGTTAATAATAAAACATTTACTAGTTATCAGGAGAAGAAGATAGCGAAAACATTATTCAGAACTTTATTTCGAAATCTCATTTATTGGAAACAAGTAAATTCAAAAATTGACGTTATGTTTCAAAAAATCCCCAGTTGCATGATGCATTGACGCATTTTGGAATTTTTTCTTTTTTCAGATACAAATCCCGCGCGGAGTTGATTCGAGTATCTGCAGCAGTGATGGGCATTGAGTTTTCATATGCGGCAGAAACAGCATTCGTATCTCCCACTCTTCTAAAGATTGGCGTTGAACATCAGCACATGACATTAGTTTGGGCACTGTCTCCGTTGGTTGGCTTCTTTCTTTGCCCAATATTGGGCTCTTTTTCAGATCGCTGCAAGTTGAACATGGGTCGTCGTCGGCCATTTATCTTACTTTTGTCTATCGGAGTTGTACTGGGTAACTATGAAATAAACTTTTATTTAAATTAATACAAAAAATATCGCTAGTTAATTTACATCGACAAATACTTTGGGAAATATCCTAGAGTACACTTGTAGTTAGTATTAATTCATATAGCATAAGAGTGTGCCTCTCGTAAGGTAAAATCGGAAAACTTAACTCTCAAAATCTAAAATGATAGGTATGGTTTGCAAAGAATTTAAATTAAATTTTTGACAACGCGACCGCGATGGCAACGAAGAAGTCAGTCTTGTCCAGGCTACACTTCGAGACGAGGATATCAAAAATTAATCCGAATGAGAATCCTGCCGTTGAACTATGGTCCATAAGTCGATTTTTTTGTCATAAATTCAACAAAATTGTCACGGACTTTAAAATATTGAATATTAGATGATTAGAAATACTCCTTGTGAGGAAGGGAGCGTGTTCCTACCCTACTCGAGATAAATGGGGTGGGGGTGAAGATCGACGAATCCGCGTTACTCCAATTTCCAACCATTGGACACAACCATTTCGCTCAATCACTTTTAATGAACTTGTAATATTTCAAAATGTGAGCTAGGCGCAGCTAGCAAATAACAAGGTACAAAGGAAGAGAAAACTTTTATAGTTAGCAAAACAGAACCCATCTGCTACCCGATCTCGCTGATCCTTGCCAGGAATTGTCGGTGTGATGCGACCCATGATTTACTTCTGTGAAGGTTAATTGTCCTTATGAACGAGAACCAAATCAACAACGAAGCCACATTTTTCATATTGAACGAGCCTGCAGCTCGCTCACATAATCTATGAACCACCGCTGCCAAAAATGTTGTTTAATCCCAGTAACACTTCTCTAGCGCTCCAAGTGATCCAGCTTTGCGTCCGCATTTGGATGCAATGGTAGAGCTCGTAAAGGGCAACCAGTCAAAAAGTGATTTGGTTTCAGAACACACAAATCATTTGGGTCAGGCGAGAGTGGGGACAATGGACGTGAATTAAGGGCTGCCTCCATCTCAGCAGTCACTGTGGTTAAGTCTTCAAACGTAAGACCATCACTCCTTTTGCACTCTTGACTGCCGCCTCCCACAGGCCTTCAAAATAAGGTGATTTGGGAGGAATGAAACGAAAGTTTATAAATTCATTAGTACACAAAGAGACAATAGACCGCTGCTCACTCGAAAAAAATTAGTTGCGTTATCGCAAAATGTATACGCTTTAGAGCGGCGAAAAATGCGTCTGCCGATAAGTCGGAAACCACTTCGAGATGTACGTCCTTCGACGATTAACATTTTTTTTGGTAAAACGACAGCCATATATCGGAAACTCGTTTCCCAACATGTTTGGACAGGGTTGCCGAATGTTGCTGAATCCAATGCAGAACGATCTACGGGCCACTCTAAGGAAAACTAGTATATTCAGTTGCAACAACGTCTTTGATTTTGAAAAATAGCAGCTCCAACAGATGAGCAGCGGCCAATTCCAATTTTGGAACAGAGAGTTTTCGAGTTGGTGCCACTCTGGATTTGGATGCCACGATGCCGACTACTGCTCGGAATAATGAAAATGATAACCTGTTAAAAAGTAACTGTATTCTTAAAAATGAGTATTTTCACTCATGATTTCGGCATCGTGTAATCAACTCGTGCTGGTCTCTAATACGGGGTGTAAAAATATATTTGTAGCACCCTCATGATCTGCGCTATATAAAACAAATACTTACTTTATTATATTTTTTAATAAAAATATATTATCAACGATAACACTAGGCATCATGGTCCAGATTATAGATGGAGTGATGGTGTTTCTAGATGCATTTCGCGGGCTTAACACGAATCTATTTACCAAAATGATCTATAACGTTTCAAAAATGTATTTGGTTTGTCAGGATGGTTAAATACATTTATTGACTTAAATATTTAGGCTTCTTTTGGATACATAATTATACTGAGCTATTTACTAAACGTATGCACTCTGACGTTGAGCACACAACCTCGCTCCTCGGCGTTGCGAACAAGACTCCCCTCTCTCACGCTGCAGCAGTCATTTTTGACATCTCGGCCTCTCCTGACACGTCGTTGTCATCCGTCGAGTAGTCGTAAGCGTCTTCTTCGATATCCAGTTCTGGAATTAGAGCGCACCATGGCTTCATATGGTCACTGGATACAACGTTGCTGTAGCGCCTTTGAGTTACTGAACGATCAGGCAAATCCTCAATGATATAACGATCGTTTCCTAGAACCTTGGTAACTGTGTAAGGTCCTTTAAATGCTGGATCTAATTTGTGCGTTTCTCCTGTAGCCATCGGAACATAATCAATGACTACCAAATCGTCTATCTCGAATTTTCGTGGTTGCGTATGCTTCGAGTCGAATCGTTTCTTCCATTTCTGTTGTTGTGCTACTATGTTAGCTGCGGCTTCTTGACGATTTTCAACTACGTCCGTTGTTGGATCTGGCTCATCCGTTAATGCTTGAATAATACGGTTATAAGAAACATCTCTGGGATTAAAGTTGAACACAAGATCATTCGGTGTGAACTTTGTCGTTGAATTTACGTGCGTATTCATACTCCATTGTATGTTGAAAAGATGATGATCCCAATCCTTATCCTTATCGGTGCTACTTTTCAAAGCACTTAGCAAAGTTTTATTCATACTTTCTGCTTGGCCATTAGCGCGGGGCGTGCGCACTGCCGTTTTGATGTGCTGTATACCATGTTCCTTAACGAAATTTTCAAATTCTTTCGACGTGAATGATGTTCCTCTGTCGGAGATTATACGTATGGGCTGTCGAAAAACTCCAAACATCTGTTTAAGTGCCTTTATTACTGGTGTTGTCTTCGTGTTGCGTGTTGCTGCAAAATCGTGTATTTTGTAAATGCGCAAACAATAACCAGAATATGACAATTTCCACTCTTGCTTTTTGGAAATGGTCCTACGTGATCTATATTAATGGTCCGGAATGGTATTGGTATAACATCTTGTAAATGTATTTCGCCATCTGGCTTGCCTCCATTTACCTTGTTAATACAACATTCTGGGCATGAAGAGATATATGACTTTATATATCTCCTCATTCGTGGAAACCAAAAATACCTTTTTATACGTTCCAAAGTCTTCTCTGTACCATAATGTCCTACGTCGTCATGGTTGGATTTCGTAATTCGCCATCGAATTGCTTGTGGAATAACCAATTTGTTGCCATCATCCGTTTTGCGATACAATCTGCTTGCTGTAATTACGTAATCAGCTTTTATCTCACTCCACCGTGAACTTTTATCCTTAATGTTGAATATATTGAAAATTTCATTCAACATCGGATCCTGTTTTTGCATCGTATAAACCCAATCCTCATCAATTGGAGTTGTCTTCAATATGCAATCTGCTACCGTTTTCGTACTTTCTTCTTCAAGTACAGGGGTTCTGCTCATACCATCAACGTGTGACATCTCTTGTCCTGGTCTGTGCTTACATATGAAATCAAATTCTTGAAGTTTGAGCCACCATCTGGCGACTGGGGGCTGTAGTGCTGTCGAATCCCTTAACGTTGCCACTGCATTGCAATCCGTTACCACCAAAAACTGAGATCCCAGAAGATATATGCGAAACCTTTCTAATGCTTCTGTGATCGCTAAAACTTCTAGTGCGTGGCTTGAATATCGACTCTCTGCGTCACTACATACTCGGCTGTAGTAAAATACTGGCTTGACGTCTTCTCCATCTCGTTGAAAAAGTATGCCTGCTATACCTGTGCTGCTAGCATCTGTATGTACTTCGTGATATTTTCCTGGATCGTATAGTCTTAAAACTGGTTCTGACGTTATGGCATCTTTCAAACGTTTAAAAGCTTTATCCTGCTCTTCCTGCCATATAAATTATTGATTTTTCTTCAGTAGCTTGCTTAAAGGCTGTGCAATGATGCTGTAATTCTGTACAAACTTGCGGAAAAATCCTGTGATTCCTAAGAATCTGCGTACTTCTATGTCGTTTCTTGGTTGTGGGTATTCGTCAATACATTTGGTCTTCTCTTTGCCTGGTTGAATTCCGTTTCCAGTAATAATGTGACCCAAGAACTTGACCTTCTTTTGCAAAAACGTACATTTTGAAGGACGTAAAGTTAATCCTGCTTTTTCTATTGCCTTTAGAAATTCGTTTAGTATGACGAGTCCTTCGTCAACTGTCTTTGATGATATGATGACTTCATCCACATAACATATTATTTTGCTTTGATGTTCGAGACCTCTTATGATATCAGCCATCATCTCTTGGAATACCATTGGCGCATTGATTAGCCCAAAAGGCAGAACATTGAACTCGAACAATCCATCAGGTGTCAAGAAAGCAGTAAACTTTTTGATTTCCTCACTCATTTTTATCTGGTAATACCCGGATGTCATATCCAACGTGGTAAAATACTTGTTTCCAGCTAACTTGGCCAACTGCTCCTCTACGATTGGCATTGGATAATGTTTCTTCACTGTCTTTGCGTTCATGGCTCTAAAATCGACACACAATCGACTTTCTCCTGTGACTTTGGGTACCAAAATTGCTGATGCTGCATGTGGTGACGTGCTCCTTTGAATAATATTGTTCTTCTGAAGATCATTCAGAGTTGAGCGTAGCTTTTCTCGTTGTGCGAATGGGACTTGGTATCGCCTTCCTAGGATTGGCTTCGTTGTTGATACCTCGATTTCCATCGTCGTAGTGTTACATCTGCCAATATTTGAAATGTCTTCGGCAAAACAGTTCATAAACAATTTTAATAGATCGCTCACCTGATTGCGCTGTGTGATATTGATATCAGCGCCGATATCAAAATCGTGTTGCTCCAACGTGGCAACCGTTGACAATTCCTCTTCAATGTTCATCTCCTGGCATAGAATGTCTCTGCCAAACAAAACTTCATATTCGAGTACCTCATCAGGTACTACCTGCATCCTGGTAATTGTAGATTTTCCCTCGCATTTGAAGTCGGTTAAAATGCATTCCTTTGACTCTACAATTGCTCCTCCAAATCCTTGTAAACGTTTTACTGATTTTTTGCCTTATGGCTCCTTTAGGCAGAGATGACTCCTTGATAAGTGTATTGTAGCTGCCCGTGTCTACAAATGCCTCATACTCGCATCCTCCAATGTGTACCTTTTTCATTATAGGCGGCTGTTCTTTTGTTTCGCACACACGCGAAACCGTTGTAGTTTTGGATCTACAATCCTTTTCTTCATGTCCAATCCTTGAACATTTTGAACAACGTGGTCTCTTTGATGGTTCCGTACACTTGGCTGCAATATGACCAAATTTATTGCAGTTATAACATTTGGGTCCCTTCGTCTTGTCATCGTTGTTGTTCGTATCCGTAGACTTTGCGTTGCCAGACGATCCAGCATGGTACTGATACTGCAATCCTTGTGCTGGTTTCATATTTTCCAAAGATTTAAATAATTCTGAGCATGTACTTAAATTCATTGCCAATAATGCCTTTGTCGATTCCTGCTGATTTAGCCCATTAATTATATACGAATTTATTGATCTCTCATCTATGTTGGCACGTCTTCCTATGGCCATCATCGTGTAGAAATACTCCGTCAATGTCTCATTGTACTTCCGTTTGCGGCGCATCATTTCTCGGTGCACATCCGCCGTATTCACCACACTGGGGAAATCTTTTAGCAATGATTCCCTAAATTGCTCCCATGATCGATACACTGCTTGGGCATCTAACCAATCTTTTGCAACTCCTTTTAGTTTATGCTGAACCGCAAACAATATGGTCCCATTACTCCACGCATAAACATTTTGTAACTGCTCGACTTTGCTGATAAATTGCTCTGATGAAATATTTCCTTTTATTGGGTTGAACTCTGGTAACATTCCTATGACATCCTTAATGCTCGTGTTGCTTTGCATTTCCGTTGATGTCATCCTTTGACCTGTACTTTGTGGTGCCAATCCGCCGTGTGACTCAGCCATACCCTGTGCCGATCCTGCCACGTCTGCCTCATGTGCCATAGCCGTTGTCAAGCGTTCCTGCCTTTCCCTTGCTCGCGTTTGCCCTTCCACTGTCATTGCTGCCACCGTTTGGGTTAAATGTGCCACCATTTCCTTTAGCTCGTTGAGTTCACTTTGCATGGCGCCGTTACCCTCGTTGAAATCGTAGTGATCTGTCTCCACCTGGTCACATGCCAACACTTTGGTCAGCTCATAAATTTTGACCTGCTTGTTTCCTGTGATCTGAATGTTATGTCTCCGTAAAA
Source organism: Lordiphosa mommai (assembly GCA_018904225.1). Classification (NCBI taxonomy): domain Eukaryota; kingdom Metazoa; phylum Arthropoda; class Insecta; order Diptera; family Drosophilidae; genus Lordiphosa; species Lordiphosa mommai. The sequence goes on from JAEIFT010000021.1 coordinate 1,365,821, forward strand.
TAACATCCAGTTCGCTTACACGTAGTTGGCTTAATTTAACTAACATTTTAGCAAATTTTTCGTGCCAAACTTTTATACTTTTACTTCTCGTGTTATTGTTCTTCTTCTTTCTCTTTATCGATAAATTGGTGCTGCCAACCACGTTGAATCGTTACGTTTTTAGCGTTTCTGTACGTTCGCTCGTTTTTCCCCTTACAGAGAACCTTGTTGTTGTTGAGTGTATTTCGTTGGGTTGTGAAATTCTTTTCGACCGTTTTGCTTTGGCTTGATGGTGCCGTGCCGTTTTGTCAATTGTCGCCTTCTTTCTTTTTATACCCGTTACTCGTAGAGTAAAAAGGGTATACTAAGTTCGTGCAAATGTATGTAACAGGCAGAAGGAAGCATCTCCGACCCCATAAAGTATATATATTCTTGATCAGCATCAATAGCCGAGTCGATATAGACATGTCCGTCTGTCCGTCTGTCCGTCTGTCTGTCCATCTGTCCGTCTGTCTGTCCGTCTGTCTGTATGAACACCTAGATCTCAGGAACTATAAGAGCTAGAGCTACCAGTTTTTCAGTGTAGACTTGTATCTTCTGCACGCAGATCAAGTTTGTTTCAAATTTTTGCCACGCCCCCTCCCGCCCCCGCAATATGAAAAAACCTCATATCTCCCACAATTTTGAAAATTGATTGTTCCAACCTTCTAGACATATATTTTAATCATCATTACCTATCGATCCGCCATACATCATTTTTCGATCAGATGAACGATTGAAGAGTTACCGCCCCCGCAATATGAAAAATTCCTCATATCTCCCACAATTTGGGTAACCTTACCCTGAGTAACGGGTATATCGAAGTCGAGCAGGGCCGACTTCAACTTACGCTCTCGTTTTTTATGTATGTGATCTTCACGACCGTTTTGCTTGCCCGTTGTGGTTTGCCGTTTTGTCGATTTAATTTTATTCCTTTATGAGATCTTCACGACCGTTTTGCGTTGCCCTTTTTGGCTTGCAGTTTTGTCGATTTCTTTTTTTCTCGTCGTTGGAATTAGTGTGACCGTTTTGCATTGCCCTTTGTGGCGTGCCGTTGTGTCGTCTCTTTCACTCCTATGGGATTCGTGACCGTTTTGCGTTTTCGTTGCCGTTGCGTCTTTCCCTCGTTGCTTGTTCTCCGAATTAATTTTTCAAGTCGTAGAAAAATTAACTTTTGCTCTTTACGTTGCCATGAATTTGTGTCCCACTTCTGATTTGTCAAAAATGTATTTGGTTTGTCAGGATGGTTAAATACATTTATTGACTTAAATATTTAGGCTTCTTTTGGATACATAATTATACTGAGCTATTTACTAAACGTATGCACTCTGACGTTGAGCACACAACCTCTCTCCTCGGCGTTGCGAAGAAGACTCCCCTCTCTCACGCTGCATCAGTCATTTTTGACAAACGTAAGGATTTTTGGCAATTTTAGCCTATTGTTGGTAAAAGTGTCTTCTTTGAGCATTTCAAGGCATGTTTTGTTGGCAACCTATACGGTGGTTTTTACCACCACCGACCAAATGTTCACATGCACACAAGTATACTATGGGTGTCATTGAGAACTTTCATTATAATTTAATATAAAATTATAGGCGATGTACAGTGTTTAGCTTAGTACACTTTTAGTCAGCAAAAATACGTCAGACATTATGTAAATTCTAACACATGCATTCAAAATGGTATATTTTCGTTTATACTCTTGATAGTGTACCATTGGAACGCTTGAACAATACTGCCAATGAGGTTAACGATCTAGGGGTTATTCTGGATCATCAACTTAAATTCGACTCTCATGTTATCTTTACTGTCAATAAGGCCAGAAGCGTACTTGGGTTCATAAAACGTTGGTCAAAAGAATTTGACGATCCCTATACGACCAAGATTCTTTATACTTCTCTTGTGCGTACAATTCTTGAGTACGGATCGTGTGAGTGGTCTCCACAGTATAAAACCCATCAGGATAGAATTGAATCGGTGACTTCTTTTAATTAACCTTCCTTCCTTAATTAACCGTAGAATTATGCTTAGAGTAATTTGCTTACATAAACTTATTAGTGGTAAAATTGACTCATCTGAATTGACTAGCCAAATTAATTTTAGTGTCCCGATAAGACCTACCCGTAACTTTATCCCCCTATCCTTGAAACGGGATAGTACTAACTATGCTATGCATGAGCCTTTTCGTGTCCTCTGTGCTAATTATATTAAACTTTACCGAATGATCAGTTCCAAGTTGTCCTTTCCTGCTTTAAAGACCTCTATCTTAACACATTTAGTCCGCAGTTCATTTTGAATTTACTTTTACGATTTGTAGCCGATTTATTTTCATTTTGTTTTATTCTATGTAATTTTCCACCGTGATATCGTTCGCACGTTAGCGACTGCGCCCCTCGCTCAATTGGGCGGGAGGTGGGCTTGCTATTTAGACTCGGGTTCGCGCGATACAGGCTTCGGCTTGGTGTCGCTTGGGCCACTTGAACGTATTGTGCTTTGTACGAAATAAAAAAAATCATAAAATTATCTGGGATAATTGATTTTAAAGCTAAGGAATAGTACTTTACGATAAAATCAAGGAGATTCAAATCAGACGTATGGTTTGACTACAAAACATGCCTTATAATGGACAAGATAGGAACTTTGACCAACTATAGGCTCAAATTACAAAATATCCAAAAGAGATAGAGCATTTTGGCAAAAAGATTTGTGTTAAGCACTCGAAAATCTTTTAGAATTACCATCACCCATTCAATAAACTGAAAAAACTTGAATTTTGTTGCCATGTGTAATTAAATACATATATTATTTATATTGCTTTATAGGACTTCTTTTGGTACCAAACGGCGAAAACTTAGGGTATTGGTTTGGAGATGTTAATTCGCACTTGCAAGTTCTTTCACCTGTTTATAATTCGACAAAAAACACGCAACAACAAAATAAAAGCTTAACTCCATTCAAAGATACGGCCGAACCTTCAGAAGTGACTCCCACAACAAAAACCTCCCATCCTTGGGGTATTTTTTTCACCGTGCTGGGAACAGTGCTACTTGACTTTGATGCAGATGCTTGTCAAAGCCCATCCAGAGCATACCTCTTAGATGTGTGTGTTCCCGAAGATCATGCTAAAGGATTATCTACTTTTACCATAATGGCTGGACTTGGAGGGTTTTTCGGATATTCAATGGGTGGATTGAACTGGGATGAAACCGAAATAGGTGAGCTAATAACAAACGCTTAATATGTTAACATCAGTTAATAATATGAAATATACAGGTCGACGTTTGGGAGGACATGTCAAGGCAGTTTTTTCAATAATAACATTTATTTTCATCGCCTGTGTCGCATTTACAATCACCAGCTTCACGGAAGTTCCACTGTGGGCCATAGCAAGCCGAAAATCTAATGCATGTCCAGGTGAAAGAGATCAGCTTGAAGCGCGTTCTTCTAATTACGGTGCCTTTGATAATGAGGAAATTTCAACAGACCACACGGTAAATATCTTAGTGATATCATCAAACGCATAAACGAAAATTACAATCCTGTTAAGGGTTGTACTTAAGTTAAATCGAATATGGTAAATTTTTAATTTCTAACCGTATATTGACGAGTATTGAGTATTGTTTCACGGCATCGATTGCGAACAGTTGATTTTGACATCGAGTTTCGAAAAGCAACTACAACATAATTGGACCGCGTAATTTAAAAAAACGAGAAGGCAAAGCTAACTTCGACTATGCCGAAGTTTTAATACACTTGAAAAACTTTACTCCAACTGATTTAACCGGTAAAATATATATAAGATATAGATATCAGATATTTAAAATTTTTAAATCATTGATAATAAAAATTTGATACCATAAAAAAAACTTTTCTTAGTAAAACACATTTTCCGACCGATCGATCCTATGGCAGCTATATGCTATAGTCATCCGATTTTGATAAATTTTTTCGAAACTATGTGAAAGCATATAAAACTAATATATACCAAGATTGGGGACGCTACGATAGAAAACAAAAAAGTTTTGCTCACTAGAAGTAGTTTTTTAACCGACCGTTTCTGTGGGGGCTATATAAATTTTAAATTTTATTTTCATTATTGTTTTATTATACCCTTGCAGAGGGTATATAAAAATTGTCACGATGTTTGTAACGCAGTGAAGGAAGCATTTCCGACCACATAAAGTATATATATTCTTGATCAGCATGACGAGCTGAGTTCATTTCCGTTTGTCCGTCTGTCCGTCTGTCCGTCCGTCCGTCCGTCCGTCTGTTCGTCTGTCCGTCTGTTTCTATGCTATATCCTCCCTCAGTTTTGAAGCTATCTTGACCAAACTTTGCAAAAAGTCTTTAAATACAAATACGCTGCACATTTGTCGGAATCGGCCGGATCGGATGACTATATCATATAGCTGCCATAGGAACGATCGGTCCAAAAACTAGTTCTAATGAGAAAAACTCTTTTGTTTTCCATCGTAGCGTCACCAGTCGTGGTATATATAAGTTTTATGTGCTTCCACACAATTCTGGAAAAATTGATCAAAATCGGATGACTATTGCATATAGCTGCCATATAAACGGTCGGTCCAAAAACTAGTTCTAGTGAGAAAAACTTTTTTGTTTTTCATCGTAGCATCACCAATCGTGGTATATATTAGTTTTATATACTTCCACACAATTCTGGAAAAAAATTATCGGAATCGGATGACTATAGCATATAGCTGCCATAGGAACGATCGGTCCAAAAACAAGTTTTAGTAAGAAAAACTTTTTTGTTTTCCATCGTAGCGTCACCAATCGTGGTATATATTAGTTTTATATGCTTTCACACAATTCTGAAAAAATTTAGCAAAATCGGATGACTATAGCATATAGCTGCCATAGGAACGATCGGTCCAAAAACTAATTCTAATGAGAAAAACTTTTTTTTTATCAATGGTAGCGCCTTTCAAAAACTGCAAGGGAATTTAAAACATCGGCGTAGCCGATGTTAGCCTTCTATTTTTATACCCTTGCAGAGGGTATATTAAAATTGTCACGATGTTTGTAACGCAGTGAAGGAAGCATTTCCGACCACATAAAGTATATATATTCTTGATCAGCATGACGAGCTGAGTTCATTTCCGTTTGTCCGTCTGTCCGTCTGTCTGTCCGTCCGTCCGTCTGTCCGTCTGTTTCTATGCTATCTCCTCCCTCAGTTTTAAAGCAATCTTGACCAAACTTTGCAAAATGTCTTTAAATACAAATACGCTGCACATTTGTCGGAATCGGCCGGATCGGATGACTATATCATATAGCTGCCATAGGAACGATCAGTCTAAAAACTAGTTCTAATGAGAAAAACTTTTTTGTTTTCCATCCTAGCGTCACCAATCGTGGTAAATATAAGCTTTATATGCTTCCACACAATATTGAAAAAATTTATCAAAATCGGATGACTATAGCATATAGCTGCCATATAAACGGTCGGTCCAAGAACTAGTTCTAGTGAGAAAAACTTTTTTGTTTTTCATCGTAGCGTCACCAATCGTGGTATATATTAGTTTTATATGCTTCCACACAATTCTGAAAAAATTTATCAAAATCGGATAACTATAGCATTTAGCTGCCATATAAACGGTCGGTCCAAAAACTAGTTCTAGTGAGAAAAACTTTTTTGTTTTCCGTCGTAGCGTTACAAATCGTGGTATATATCAGTTTTATATGCTTCCACACAATTCTGGAAAAATTTATAAAAATCGGATGACTATAGCATATAGCTGCCATATAAACGGTCGGTCCAAGAACTAGTTCTAGTGAGAAAAACTTTTTTGTTTTTCATCGTAGCGTCACATATCGTGGTATATATCAGTTTTATATGCTTCCACACAATTCTGAAAAAATTTATAAAAATCGGATGACTATAGCTATAGCTGCCATATAAACGGTCGGTCCAAAAATTAGTTCTAGTGAGAAAACCTTTTTTGTTTTTCATCGTAGCGTCACCAATCGTGGTATATATTAGTTTTATATGCTTCCACACAATTCTGAAAAAATTTATCAAAATCGGATAACTATAGCATATAGCTGCCATATAAACGGTCGGTCCAAAAACTAGTTCTAGTGAGAAAAACTTTTTTGTTTTCCGTCGTAGCGTCACAAATCGTGGTATATATCAGTTTTATATGCTTCCACACAATTCTGGAAAAATTTATCAAAATCGGATGACAATAGCGTATAGCTGTCATAGGAACGATCGGTCTAAAAACTAATTCTAGTGAGAAAAAACTTTTTTGTTATCAATGGTAGCGTCTTTCGAAGACTGCAAGGGTAGTTAAAACATCGGCGTTGCCGATGTTAGCCTTCTATTTTTTTATATTATTTTTGTTCATTCTATAATATTGTTTATTTATTGTTTGTGTTTATGATTTTGTAAACATATTTTTAAGCCTTCTCTTTTTCTTTTTCCTCACTATTCTCTTTTTCTCTTTTTCGACTTCTATACTATTTAAATTTGTGTTAGGTCTAGTAACGTCTCTGGCTTCACTTGGCTGTGAACTGGGGCATAGCTGGCCGGACGGGCAAATAAAATTCCCCCACCGTGTCGGAGTCGTTACTAGTCGATTTGTAATTTTGTTAGATTTTCCTTGTTAGGCTTTCTTAGTTCATTAAGCCTTTTTATAACGTATTCAGTTTTTCTTTTTTTTGGTTGACAGCCACCATTTGTCGACTTTTTTTCAACAAATAAACAAATTTTTCATCAAATAATATAGTCATCCGATTTTAATAAATTTTTCCCGTATTATGTGGAAGCATATAAAACTAACATATACCAAGATAAGTGACGCTACGATGGAAAACAAAAACGTTTTTCTAACTAGAACTAGTTCTTAGACCAATCGTTCCTATGGCAGCTATATGGTATAGTCATGCGATCTGGCCGGTTCCGACATATTAGTTGCGTGCAGTAAAAAGAAGACTCTGTGCAAAATTTCAGATCGATAGCTTTAAAACTGAGGGACTAGTTCGCGTAGAAACAGACAGACGGACAGACAGACGGACAGACAGACGGACGGACGGACGGACGGACAGGCGGAAATGAACTCAGCTCGTCGTCCTGATCAAGAATATATATAGTTTATATGGTCGGAAATTAATATTTCTATGCGTTACAAACTTCTGGGCAAAATTAATATACACTTTTCAAGTGTATAAAAATTTAACGCTTTTGCGGTGCTGTTTCTGAATTTTTAGCGCAAACTAGTCCAATAACACTGAAACATTTTAGACTCAAAAAGGTTTGTCCCGTGAAGACTTAATAATCTGACAGGAAATGATGATAATATAAAAACCTTGGCTGGGCTTGGTCTGGTTAGCTGCAGTTTATTTAAGTACATCTTAAATTTCCATATCTGGTAAACTATGTGGAATCATTCTTTCTTGAATTTGGTTAAGTTATAGCTCTTTATTTGGCCTCCAAATGTGCCAATGTTATTGGTCTAGATTATTCTTTAAATTATGAAACATCCATGACAAGGAAGGAGTTTTTCCAAATCCATCCAGATAACCACGGTCTGTTGTACGTTCTCTTCCATGTTGCTTATAAAGATTATAAATTGTACCAACAGCTCGTCCTCCGATCAGGTTGCCTGTTTCCCAATTTGAGAAATACTCAAAATATTTTTTTGACACTTTCCGAATTTCATTGATAGTTAAAAGTTAAATTAAGGGGAAACTGAAAACTTAAAAACCACAGAGCTTCGCGAAAACTTAAAACATCCAATTTTGGTTTTCTGTGAAATTCTTTATAAAATTTACTGCATTTTTTGAGCCAAGAGCTGCAAAGCATTTCTCCCAAAAAATTTGTTCATGCAAGGCAGGTACGCTTTACTGTACATATATTAGCTTAACTCTGTTTCACACTGTATACATAACTTAAGCTAAGGTCCCACAGGCAAATAATTTGCCCAAATATTGAGGAAAATTTGTGTTAATTGCCATTCCTTTAGATTTTACAGGACTCACAACTAAAGCAATAGATCAACAAGCAAGTAATTTGCTCAAATAGTGACGATACAATCCCAATTTTTTACTTTTAGATAAATTATCATAAAAATTTCGGCAAATTATTTGCCTGTGGGACCTAAGCTTGAGGCTAAGCGCAGCAGAACAAACGAAACAAAGATCAGTTCTTCTGCAGCAATCAGAGCGAACGCGTGTTTCTCTCTGCCTAAAATCTCAGAAGTGGGATAAAAAAACCGAAAAAAATTTTTTTTTCTTCACTTCTCTCCTACAAACAATTATAACAAAGTGCAGTTAGAACAAAAAAAAAAATTTAAAATAAGAAGAACTTAAACACTAAATCTGAACATTAAATTGCAACTATGGACGCAATCGGCATTGACAAGTACAGTGCAGTGGAATTGCGGTTTTGGCTGGAGCATTTGGGCCTACAAAAGGGGGCAACAAGGCAGCCATGGTAGCACGCCTAAATGAAATTCCACCGCATGTCGGCGGAGCATGTCCATCCTTGGAAAAATCAGGCGATCAAGACTCCCAAAATCCCAACGCCAACAACAAGGAGAACGAGGGACAAGAAAAAAGATTTCGCCGAACAAAACTGCGCAATTTCAAACGAAGCAGACACCGCAGAACAAGAACATTTGGGCGAAGCGAATACCGACGAGACAGCCGCTGACGACGACGGCGCAGGCAACCAGAGCGAGACAGAAGATGTACAGCAAAATGCAAATGCTCTATTCGCGCCAAACGTCGTACCAGAGGTAAGCGAAAACGCACAAGCTGCCATCGAACTGGAAGTTCTCAGACGCCAACAGGAATCAGTTCAACTGTAAAACGACGTTCTGATGAGAGAGAGAGTGCATTGCGAAGTGTAACATTTCCAACATCAAGCTATTTGCTCACACTAGCTCAAGACAGTGCTGCCATACCAGCGCCAAACAACAGTGGGACCGAGGATGTCACACCAAGCTACAACATGCACATAAACAACAACAACATGATGTTGACCATGCACAGTGCACACAGTGCACAGTGGTTCGGCTTGTATGGAGGCGCGGCCATAAATACTTCTAATGGTTGGGGAATTCTGAAATTTTATACAAGGCTCTTAAAATATATTTGAAAAAATATGGTTAAACGCTGAACATGATTTGTGGATAAACACTTCCACCCCCAAGCACCAAACAAATTGATAAAACTAAGCAAACAAGAAAACAACAATTTAATATACTGAAATTTACACAGCCATTATGTATAAAACAAAAATTTATATTGTATCCTCTAGTTAGCCATACACAGAATCAAGTAATGTTGACTTATCCTTTTTACCAAGCTATCTTTGTCTAGTTATTAATGGGTCCGACCGCAAAAGGAGTGAATTTAATATGTCAGTATTTTTTGCAACCCGTGAAGTTTTTCGGCTATGATAAAGTCTACATTTTTTTAATTCTTTATTGTTCGACTCTGCAGCTTCCTCCGACAGCACTCCGATTGATACAAGAGCATGCTCAATCACAGCAGCTCCATGAATTAACACCTTTTGGACTGTAGCCGGCAAATAGTACCATGGATACTCTTTGATTAGCTCCCTGGCGGTATCGAGGGCATAATCATTAAATTTAAGTACATTAATTTTGTACCCTGAAGCGATAGCTTGAAGTATAGTGGCACAGCGATGGATTAGATTTATATTTATTCCTGTAGTTTCTGAAGACAATTTTGGATTTGAAAAAAGTTTTCTAGCTACATTTCCGTCGTTGGACGATCCTCTGCCTCCATCTCTGGGCTTGTCTACCATTATACCCATTTTTTTTTTTCGAAATGCTGCTTGAATGTCCTTTTTTCGTTGCTCGGGAGCTTAAAGCTGCCACTTTTTGATTTCCAACTTGTATGACACATGTAAAAAGTATTCGAAAAACCGTATTTTTGCATGAAGTGGGGATTAACCAATTTCGAAGTATTCTTTTCGCACATCTTTGCTTTAACATTTGGCCAAGTCATTCATTTCAGTCGGTTTTGCGGTACATATGTAACATTTAGCAGAGGATGACTCACTTAAAGCGTTGCATACTTTGCCATCCACCATAGTCAAATACAAAGCTGTGCTCGACCAGTATCCTTCTATTACTCATACGAACCTCTGACTTCCTAAGAACTTTTATTTTCTCTTTATAATATTTTTCCTCGTCTATTGTCAGTTTGGTTGTCTCTTTTTTAAACTGAAAACGAACTGGCCTGCAGTAACGTGTTGACGCAGGCCGGGGGTTTTTCCAAATTACTTCATGGTTAGATTTTGAAATTAGTTGGAGGGGTACGTATGATGTAACAAATAAGCTCTTGTCTTGCAAATCATTACTAGAAAAAGTTTGGTTGTAATCGCTGTGACCTGTACTTCCATCAAATCCCCACTTTCCAATAAGTATTAAATTTTCAATGGAATCATCCGTGACTGTCTCGACTACTTCCGTTTGAAGCTCTGAAATGCTAGACGCTGTCTTATCCAATAAAATTTGCAATTCCACTTCTGCGTAAGATTCATCAACAGAAATATTGTCCGGGTATCTATCTTTTTTGGCAGTTAGAATACTTTGATAGCTTGGAAATAAATCAAAGGAGAGTTTGCTATTCACAAAAGTTCTTATTAGCAAATTTTGGTTCTTCAACATGGACCCATCCATTATGAGAGAAATTACTTCAAGAGGATCTGCTCCCAAACATTTTTGCCCTTGATGTTCACTCCGTAAAGCATTTACAGCTGACTCATCTATTTCGGCGACCTGAGCTATACGCCGGCGCTTTGTTCTCGCTGAAGACTCCTCAAAATCAAGCTTTCGACGTCCACGATGTGCACTTTCCGCCGTTTTTTGAGATAACTTATCTGTACATTTCAATATAAATGATTCCTTAACGTTGAGCCAATCATATTTGTATTGAAGAACTAGCATTTCTTGCGATTGTAACGAAACCAAAACTCAGCTGATTTTTTACATATGTAGCCAATCGATTTCAAAAGTTCGGTCAATTCAGATAAGAAGCCGTTATTTTCAATATCATGTTGTACAGCGTCGATCACTTGTTGCAATTTATTTGGATTGCTACCCTTTTTTGTGCACCATAAGTCGAAAATATGTAGGCGTGAAAATTTACAAAGAACGGTTTCACCTTTGAAAGTAAAATAAAAATTTAAAAAAAAAAACCAAAAAAAAAAAGACTTGTTTAATATAAGATTTATAAAATGTTCAGTGGAAACTTTACACAAACACGAAAGACGTAAACAAAGACACAGCACAATAAACAGGCGGCACAGAGCTCTACAGAGGCTTCTCTGGGAAAATTTGACCTTGAAAAAAATGACGGCGTTTAAGTAAATTAACGATTACAAGCACATTCGCAAATTTTCGCAGCTAATCTTACCGGATCAATTAACGCGTCTGATCAATTAACGCGAAATCAGATTGATCACGTTGTGATCGACGGAAGGCACTCATCGAGTGTGTTAGACGTACGTGCGATTCGAGGAGCAAATATTGACTCGGATCACTATCTTGTTGCAGCCAAGGTACGCACGCGAATCTGTGTGGCCTATGCCACACGCACTAGCACACGTCGAAAGCTGGATGTCGAAAAGCTGCAATCACAACGGACTTCCGAAGCCTACAATGCAAAACTTTCCCAACTACTCCGGGAAATCTCCCCATACCCTTCTAGTGTATGCGAACAGTGGAAACATATTTCCCACTCCATGAGTAGGGCTGCCAAGGAGATACTCGGATTCTCCGAGTTTCCTCGAAAGCAGACCTGGTACGATGAGGAGTGTCGCCAAGCTACTGCAGAGAAAGACGCTGCCCGCAGGAGAACTCTGCAGTCGGGAGCAACGCGAGCTGTGAAAGAGCGATACCGGGAGAAAAGGCGAGAGGAGAAGCGCCTTTTTCGTAGAAAAAAGAAGGAGCTGAAAAGGCGCATGCGAGAGGAAGTCGAGATGCTATTTGGCATGAGTGAGACTCGAAAATTCTACCAAGCGGTTAGGCAACTATCCGAAGGTTTCAAGCCCGGAGTCACACAATGCAAGGACGAGAATGGAAATCTGGTCACAGATCCGCAAGTGGCACTGGATAAATGGAGAAACTACTTTTCCAACCTGCTGGGAGGCGATGACGAACACAATTCCGCCTCTGGAGAAGCAGCTTCGCCACCAACCGATGATATAATGATAGACCCGCCGGACCAAGGTGAAGTCTTGTTAGCCATTAAAAGGTTAAAAAACAACAAAGCAGCGGGCGCTGATGAGCTGCCTGCGGAATTGTTGAAGACTGGCGGCGAGGAGTTGGTAAGGTGCATGCACCAACTTCTCTGCCAAATATGGTCCGACGAGAGCATGCCCGACGGTTGGAATCTAAGTGTACTTTGCCCAATTTTCAAAAAAGGAGACCCCTCAATCTGCGCCAACTACCGTGGGATTAGTCTTCTTCCCATTGAATACAAAGTACTGTCAAGCATATTATGTGAACGTCTAAAGCCATTTACAAACAAACTGATTGGACACTATCAGTGTGGCCTTAGACCTGGTAAATCCACCACTGACCAGATTTTCACATTGCGACAAATCCTGGAGAAGCACTATGAGACAGGTATCAACTCCCACCACCTCTTTGTTGATTACAAAGCCGCTTTCGACACGCCGATAAGGTCAAAGTTCTTTGACGCCCTGTCTACTTTTGGTGACGTTGAGAAGCACGCAAAGCTCCGTCAAAATAGGAAAGAACCTCTCCGAACCATTCGATACCAAAAGAGGTTTTAGGCAGGGCGACACCTTGTCGTGCTTTAATCTTCTTTCTTCTTTAATCTGCTGATGGAGTATATAGTACGCCAGTGCCCAAATGCCAACAAATCGGGCACCATCTTCTATAAAGATTTAATGCTACTTGCGTATGCCGATGATATTGATATTATCGGCACAAATGAACGGGCGGTAAGCAGGGCGTTTTCAGAGATTGAGAAGCAGTCTAGACTGATGGGCCTAGCGGTGAACGAGGATAAGACGAAGTACTTGTTAGCCACGCGCAGTGAGTCTACGCGTCTTGGACAATCTGTGGCGATGGGAGGCTACAACTTTAACGTTGTAAAGGATTTCGTCTATCTAGGAACAGCAATAACTATCGACAACAACATCAGCCGCGAAATTCGAAGAAGAATTACTCTTGCAAACCGATGCTACTACGGGCTCAGTAAGGAATTCAAGAGTAGAGCCCTCTCTCGAAGAACGAAAATAGCGCTATACAAGTCGCTTATCATCCCAGTCCTGCAATACGGCGCAGAAGCATGAACATTAACAGCAGCGGATGAGGCGGCAATTGGCGTTTTCGAGAGAAAAATTCTTCGGAGGATTTATGGACCTTTAAAAGTTGGCGATGAATTTCTCTCCCGAATGAATCACGAACTGTACCTAGCCAAACGTATAAAATTGCAGCGGCTACGCTGGCTGGGACATGTCACTCGGATGGATGATAACGCTTCAGTAAAAAAGGTGTTCAGTCGGAAGGCGAAAGAATTAGGGAGACCCCGCCAGAAGGGACGTCCGAAAATGAGATGGGAAGACCAGGTGCAGCAAGACCTTAAGAATCTTGGTGTACACAACGGGAGCCAGCGCGCACAAGACAGAAGCGGCTGGCGTGCATTACTAGCAGCGGCCGTGACCGACAATCGGTTGTGATAATGATATATCAGGCCAAAGAAGAAGAAGAATCTTACCGGACTTATTACCTTAAATGTTATACAAGTTCACTGGAAAAGAATCCATTTGGGGAATTTGGGGGGAACACAACTATAATTAAGGGTAAACAAACTAAAAACGAACAAAAACGGTACAAACAAATAGGTTAGATAAAACACAAAATGCAAAAAAATTACAAAGGAATTAGTTGGTATTAATTTCAGAATATATAATAAAAACCTTGAACTTCAAAATCCATTTCAAATAAATACAATATGTAAACTTATGCCACTGCCAGACCAATTTGAAGTGCCCTTTTGCTTTGACATATTTGACTAGCGCCCAGCTGCGCTTTGCAAGTGAGCACGTGTTTCTGCTTTTAGTTCTATTTTTAGAATGTCTCGTTAGATTTCTAGCGAAAACCGGTTTGCAAATAAGAAGACTGGACATTTGAGAGACGAATTGTTTATAGCAAAGTTCACACGCGCAAATTAATTTACGCAAACTGTCATCTCGGAGTTTGTATGATTTCTGTCCGAATTTGTCTGGGTGTTCACACACGACAAATTAATATGTAAACGCATTTGTCGGAACTTCGAAAGTTTGTAATGAATTTGGCTTAGTGTTCACACTCGCAAATTCAGGTGGCGACAAATTTTGGTTTGCACAAACCATGTGGCTTGTCGATAGCTGCTGATAGTATATCGATTTAGTGCGGTTAAGTAGTTTTTATAAGAAAATGGACAAGGACAATTTTTATTAGATTCAAACAATACAATTAATGGTTTTCTTAAGTCGATAAAAATGTGACAGGTGCGAATTTTTGAATAGGGCTGCGAGCGTATAATTATGTAGCCCTGCAAATGATTGAAAAAAATATATTTATATATATATAATAAATTATATTTCTTAAGCAGATGTAACAAAAATAAAACGACTGTTATTTTTATCAAAGTGTAAATGTAAACTGTGATATGGAATTTTTAATAATGTTGTTGTTAAATTGCACAAGCTTACAAGGTTTAGGACCAGAGAAGAAATCACACTTTCTTTATGTATTTTTGGTCATTGCATTCAAATCAATTGTTAGTTCTTTCCATCTCCTGGTGTTCAAGAGATTTTTGGATTATTAAGTTTATTAAACGAGGAATGTTTACACTTTTTAAGTCCTGAGTGCACATTAAGCAAGTTTTTCAAACAATTTTAATGTTTATGTAAGCTGCTTTGAAAAACAATACAGAAAACCTGAACGCGAAGTTTGGAATTTGTCCATAAGATACTCTTTTTTGTTTTCAATTGCAAAATTTGATGTTTTTTTTTTAGATAATTACTTTTTTGACAAGTAAAATAAATTCTTAAAAATGTTCTACCTAATGAAAAATGCTCGGTTTAGTTTAAGTAATAACCTTTAGTATATTTACTGCACTTCCAGTTTTTCGATATCATCGCGCTTTATGACCAAAAAACTACAGAAATGTACGATTTTATCAAAATAAAATAGTTTTTTTATGTTTACTCTTTTCATTTTAAAAATAGTTATTTGTTTTTTATAATTTAATGTTATGTAAAGTTATTTTGGTTATAATAAATATTAGATAAATAATTCGTAAATTTAAAAAGTTTTTGAACCAAAAATATAGTAAATTCGAAGATACAATACTATCTAAAAGATAACGAACAAGTTTTCAACAAGCAGAAATTAAAAAAAAGAATAGATTTTTATCAAAAACAATACAATTTTCATATTAAGGAAAAAAACTGGTTTCCTTAGAACAAAAAACAAACTTCGCGTTTAGTTCTTCTGTCATATGGTTTGCTGCTTAAATAATCAATTTTGTGTTTTAAATACGTTACTTTATATCTCTTGAACAAAAGGATATGGGGTAAAACGGACATAGACAACGGACAATAGATGACCCGTATTTGTAAACCAGTGTTGTTGTTATATAATTATTAATTGACCTATTTTCAACATTGAATATTAAAATTGATTTACAAACTCACTTGCTGTTAAAATTACTCAAAATAGCAACCCAAATTTGTCACAGTTTGTTCTATCATTTGACTTGTAAGAACAAACTCGGCAAATTTGATAACAGTTTGCTGGCGAGTGTTCACACTGTGTTCAGACAGTACGTAAATTTTATGAAAACTTCACCCTACAAACTCAGCAAACCAGTTTGCACAAGCGTTTGCCTGCAAATAAATATGGCGTTCACACAGAAAACAAACAAATTTGAGCAAATTTCTGTAATTTTTGACAAATAAATATGTGCGTGTGAACTTAGCTTATGTTTTATTACAATATTTTCTGATCGTTTGTTTTGATTTTTGGCCTGTGGGCGGAACCACTGCGCCATGGCAAAGGAGATGTTGCCAACATTCGATGTTAACAACTTCGGCCAAATTTCCTTCAACATTTGGATTGCACAATTGAACACAATTGTCAACGTATTTAGTGATGTCAAAGCTGAAGGATCGCGCTCAAGTGTGGCTGCACTCGAGCGCAAATCTGTCGGCGATACCAATTCAAGAACTCTTGCAACAACTGACCGCAGCATTCCAAACTAAGGAAAGCAAAATTACATCATGCCGCAAGTTCCAAGATCGCAAGTGGCTACCTAAGGAAGACTTTGCTAGCTACTACAGTGAGAAGACACTGTTGGCCGCACATATTCAAATGGATGACGAGGAGCTCATTGATAATATCATTGAAGGAATACTTGATAGCCAGTTACTCCAACAGGCCTACATGCGGTGTTTCACCACATCATCACAGCTGTTACAAGCGTTTTCTAAGGTATCGTTGCCTAAAAAAGCACTTGTATCCGGCCGCCCAGGGGGCATTGGTAAAAACGTAACTAGTGACGTCACTCCGAAATCGTCTTCACGATGCTTCAACTGCGACTCTTTGGGTCATCTTGCAGCTGATTGCCGCAAACCGAAACGTGAGCACCGAGCATGCTATGCATGTGGCAGCCTGGATCACCAAATTTCTCAATGCGCAAAGAAGAAATACACAGGTGGCAACGAATACGAAAAATAGTTTAAGATTTATTTTAATGAAAATACTAAAGACCTTTTACTCCTAGAATGCCTAATCGACTCCGGAAGCCCAGTTAGCTTTTACAAAATATGCTGCTTAAACCAATATTTGAAAAATCTGGAAGAACTAACTGAAGTTGAAAATGTAAAATATTTTGGCCTAAATAAGAGCCCGTTAAACATTGATGGAAAAATATCATGTTTTATAATTTTAAATAAAGAAAAATTTAATTTTGAACTTCTAATTGTGGCAAACGAGTCGTTGGGATATAACGTAGTTTTAAGGAAGAGATTTCATGTATATCTGCAAATTTAAAATTATTTGTGAAAATGATCGAACTAAAATTGATAGTATGCAAAATGATCGAGCTAAAATTGATAGTATGCAAATTGATTGAACAAAAACTTATAGATTACAAAATGATTGTATTGAAAATTCAAAAAGCAAGCAGACACATATTGAAAGCACACAAAAAGATAGAATACAAATTGATCGACCGAAAAAATTAATTACACATAATGATCGTTCTAATTTAAGTTGTCCTGAAAGTAAACAAAATGAGTGTAAAGAAAACAGTCCTGAAAGCAAACAAAATGTGTGTAAAGAAAATAATATTTCAGAAAATAGCGGCAGGTTACAATGTTCTGAAAAATTAAGCAATAATGAAAATCTTGAACTTGATATACTATCCATAGAATTTCCTGAGCCAACCCATACCCTGATCGACGCAACTTAAACATAAATGCAAAATGTAGTCAAAAGGTTGGAAAAGAACTTATAGAAATATTTGACAAATTTTATAGCAAAGCAACGCAGCCCACAGTTCCTGCAATCAAATGTGAAATGAAGCTGATTTTAGAAAACGCAAAACCTTTTAACTATCCGCCGAAACGACTATCGTTTGCTGAAAAAGCGCAGGTGCAAAAACTTTTAGACGAATATATCGAAAAAGGTATAATACGGGCAAGCGAGTCAGAATACGCGTCACAGGTAGTTTTAGTCAGTAAAAAGACGGGCGACTTAAGAATGTGCGTGGACTTTCGGACTCTTAACAAAGGACAACTACCACTTAAGGACAACTACCAAACGCCTTTGATTAACGACTTTATAGACAAACGTTCAGGAAGAAAGTGGTTCACTAAGCTAGACCTTAACGAGAAGGCAAAGCTAACTTCGACTGTGCCGAAGTTTTAATACACTTGAAAAACTTTACTCCAACTGATTTAACTGGAAAAATATATATAGGATATAGATATTTAAAATTTTTGAATCATTGCTAATAACAATTTGATACCATAAAAAAATCTTTTCTTAGTAAAACACATTTTCCGACCGATCGGTCCAATGGCAGCTATATGCTATAGTCATCCGATTTTTATAATTTTTTTTCAAAATTATGTGAAAGCATATAAAGCTAATATATATCAAGATTGGGGACGCTACGATAAAAAACAATAAAGTTTTTCTCACTAGAACTAGTTTTTTGACCGTCCGTTTATATGGCAGCTATATGCTATAGTCATCCGATTTTGATCAATTTTTCCAGTATTGTTTGGAAACATATAAAACAAATATATACTACGTTTGGAGACGCTACGATGAAAATCAAAAAAGTTTTTCTCACAAAGACTTATTTTTCGACCGATCGTTCCTATGGCAGCTATATGCTATAGTGATCCGATTTTGATAAATTTTTCCAGAATTATGTAAGACCATATAAAACTAACATATACCAAGATTAGTGACGATACGATGGAAAACAAAAAAGTTTTTCTAACTAGAACTAGTTCTTAGACCGATCGTTCCTATGGCAGCTATATGATATAGTCATCCGATTTTAATAAATTTTTCCACAAATATGTGAAATCATCTAAAACTAATATATACTAAGAATGGTGACGCTACAATGGAAAATAAAAAAGTTTTTCTCACAATGACTTATTTTCTGACCGATCGTTCCTATGGCAGCTACAAGATATAGTCATCCGATCCGGCCGGTTCCGACATATTAGTTGCGTGCAGTAAAAAGTAGATTATGTGCAAAATTTCAGCTCGATAGCTATAAAACTGAGAGACTAGTTCGCGTAGAAACAGACAGACAGACAGACGGACAGACGGACAGACAGACAGACGGACGGACGGACAAGCGGAAATGAACTCGGCTCGTCGTCCTGATCAAGAATATATATAGTTTATGGGGTCGGAAATGAATATTTCTATGCGTTACAAACTTCTGGGCAAAATTAATATACACTTTTCAAGTGTATAAAAATGGGTTTTTCCATGTTTTCATGCATGAGGACTCAATTAAGTATGCCGCATTTACGATTCCAATGATTCCATTTGGTCTGCGCAACGCCCCAGCAGTTTTCCAGAGATTCGTAATCAAAATATTTTGTGATTTGGTCAAGGAAGATAAGGTGCTAATTTATATGGACGACATTATGATAGCGACTGAAGACAGTGAGAGAGTTATCTTGAAATACTATCAAAAGTATTCATGCGACTAGTGGCAAATAAGCTTGAACTACGGTTGGACAAATGTGAGTTCCTTCAAACTGAAGTGAAATATTTGGGATACTTGATATCAGGATCAGGAATCAAACCAAATACAAAGGGGCTGCAGGCAGTGAAAGATTTTCAACATGACGTACAATGTTTCTTGGGTCAGTGTCCATACTTCAGAAGATTCGTAAAAGACTTTTCGACGAAAGCAAAACCACTATATGACCGAGTGAGAAAAGACAGAAATTTAAGTTTTGGTGAGAAAGAGCTCGAATGTTTCGAGTCGTTAAAAAGCAATTTGCTCAAAGCACCAATTCTTTTTTAAAACAATCCCAATGACCCTACTGAACTACATTGCGATGCTATCGCAATAGGTTTCGGCTCAATCCTTATGCAAAAACAGAGTGACGGCAAGTCACACCCTGTGTTCTACTTTTCGAAGCGCACGACTGACGTTGAGGCAAAATATCACTGTTTTGAGATTGAAACCCTAGCAATAATATATGCTTTACAATGTTTCAGATTTTATTTGCAAGGAATACCATTTAAAATCATAACGGACTGCAGCGCATTTACAATGGCACTCAGCAAAAAAGAACAATGTCCGAGAATAGCCCGCTGGGCACTCGTACTACAAAACTCTGATTTCAGGCTCGAGCACCGAGCTGGTAAACTTATAATGAAAGCAATGAGTACATGATCGAACGACTTTACGAGCTAATAATCTAGCGTTTACAACCCATAATTTCTCTCTCAATAGTGAAATTAGAACCTTAGAATTGGCGTGTAAATTTTGACGATGTAGAGATTCAACGTATAAAAAAGTAAAACGATGGTTGCTTGGGACGATTGCTGGAAATTTCGCATCAAACGGCAGCTCTGATCTGGCTAGCCTTCCACCTACCCTGACCACTTCCACACTAACACAGTCATCTAGCTTCATTTGGTGAATAAACGGTGCAAGGCTTTGCATGCTAGGCTTTAAAGCAGTGTAGGGCATACAATACAATCATATTTTAGCTATGCATGTGTGCGTGGCAACCGATACGAAACTCTCAGCGGCGGAGTAGGCTTATAGTGTCGGTGAGCGACGTCACTGCTACAGCAACCTTTGCCTATGCACACGCTATACGGACGCGCCCAACACTGCTTTAAAGATTTCTTCTTGGATAATAGAGACATGTCTTCACGATAAGCTGCCTGCTGTATGTGCCCTATTAGTCGCCAAAAAGATACGTTTAATTCTTGTGCTGGGACATGTATGATTTCGCTAACCTTGAGAAGACGGTTGGATGAGACTTTGTTAAACACACGATATATGTATATATGACATAATTCGAAGAATGCGCAAATGTGACGATGAATTCTCAATAATCTCGTTTATTATTGAACTGGATCTACTGTTAAGCTCCTCTTCTTGATCCATGCTGTTTGAGAATACCGGCGTTGGCGCGTTGCACACCACAAGAGCTCTTCTTCTGACTTCAATAGGAGCTGGAAGTGGTTCATTTAACAGTGGCCACTCCTCGGGTGACTTTTTCAAGAATTCTGGCCCCGTCAATCACATGTTGGTTTCGAGTTCAGCAGTGCGGCAACCTCTAGAGACGATATCAGCCGGATTCATCGCAGACGGAACGTGTCGCCATTGGATGTCACTGGAGTTTTCTTGTAATTCCGATATCCGATATATTCCGATATCCGATTTGCAACAAAACAATTTAGTTTGGATGAATGCGTTCCCATCCACTGAAGTACAATCTTGGAATCTGTCCAAAATGTGATATTGCTGATATATGGATTTAACTTCTGTTGAAACTTTCGAAATGTTCTATTAAGCAATACGGCTGCACATAACTCGAGCTTCGGCATTGACTGAACCTTGACTGGACCCACTTTGGATTTCGCAATCAAAAGACTCGTATAGATTTTTGACTCAATTTTCATTCGAATATATACGCAGCAACCATAAGCACGCTCAGAAGCATCAGCGAATTCATGAACATCGCCTTTGATAAAGAGCGAAGTATGTACAAACCGAGGAATTTTCAATGTCGACGTTTCTTGAATATCGTTTCTCATTTCAGTCCACAATTGAGATAAGTTATCAGGTACAGGTTCATCCCAGTCGAGTTTGAGGATGTGTAGGTCTTGAAGAAGGATTTTACATCGTATAATGATAGGACTCATCAGTCCGAGTGAAATGATCTTGGTTGGGTTGCCATGATAACCCAAGTGCTTTTGTAACATTTTCGTCATCAGTTTTGATCGAGACTTCAGCATCCGTAGCATCCATAAGATCAATCGAGTTGCTATTGAATTTGGTCATCTTGAGAACTGCTTTCTCTAAAAGTGCTATGATCTGATCCTTTTTAACTCTCAATTCATCTACAGAGTCTGCACCTGTAAGAAGTCAGTTAGTAGAACCAAAGAGCCGACAGGAAACTCTGACTCGAATAGATTAGCGAGATATTTGAGGCAACGAATTGCTAAGAACGGAGCTGATGACAAGCCATATGTTACCGTATTCAATTGATATATTGACGATTTCCTGAGGAAACTTCCACTGCCCAATATCAACATCATTATTTGGTTGATTGCTGCAAATAGATTTGATTACTGCAAATGTTGAAAACCATTGGAAATCGGACACACGAGACTTCAGTGTTGTTAATGGGCTGAGGAGTATCAATGTGTTTGCAGCTGAGTTCCTGGGCAATATGGATGTCCAGCGAAATCTCTGGCTGCCTTGGATTCCAGCGAAGCTCTGGCCAACTTGGCTGTGAGTTGATCCAGCGAAGCTCTGCTGTGCCTGTGACTGCACTGAAGCCCTGGCAAATTTGTTTTTAATTTGGACCGGCGAAGCTCTGGCTGCAGTGTTTGTGTGTGTGTAGAATGTCCTGATGTGTACTTGTTTGTCCAGCGATGCTCTGAGCATCTTTTACGCCGGTTGATCCACTTGAGCTCTGCTGTGTACCACAAGTAGGTTGCAAAATTGGCTGCATAAATAGAGAAATTGTGATCGACGAATTTCGGATTGAAATTAGAACAAACATCTCTAGTAGATATGTTCTGTCCTGTCCACGGTCGCCAAAATGTTTCCAGACCTCGCTCTGGATAAAAACCCAAAATTCCTGTAGCCTTTTTTTTGCTTGAGTTAGACTTGTCTTCTTTTCAGTTAAAGTGCCGGTTGCTTCTATTTATTTTATATGTATGTGTGTGTAATGATAATGCATTATGTACAGAGATGCCAGATGGGCAGAGAAAATACTTAGTAACTAGTGATGTGCATTTAGCGTGACATTTGAACCTTATATATTTGACATTTATACTGTCACCAAAAAGCATGCAACACGTTGATGCACTAAGTAGGAACACACATATTTTGACAATTGATTCAAACTCGTTTGAGAAAAATTTAATAATTTGCCAGAGTAAAGATTCAAATATATAGAAGTTACGCGAAAAGTTACAGGAATCAGACCAGAAAAATTTTGAAATTCGGAATGGAGTCATATACAAGAAAAAAGACAAGGAAACGCTTTTATTTTACGTTCCTGTCGAAATGGAGGACCATGTTTTATTTAAATATCATGATGAAATGGGTCACATTGGAATTGATAAGATGACGGAAATAATATCAAAAAGCTATTGGTTTCCAAACATTAGGTCGAAAGCTAAGCACCACATTAGCAAAAAGTGGGAAAAAAATTAAGTGTTTTTGCATAACATTCCGAAAGAACCAGTCCCGTTTGACGTCATTCATATAGACCATTTCGGACCGGTAGACAAGATTAGATCAAATAAACACGTACTAGTCATAGACGCTTTCACGAAGTTTGTAAGGTTATATCCAGCAAAAACTACAAAATCGAAAGAAGCTGTAACAGCACTTAAATATTATTTTCGAGAATTCAGTAGACCAAAATTCGTGATCTCTGATCAAGGCACCTGTGTTACCTCAAAAGAATTTGAAGAATTTTTAGAAGAAAATTACAATAAGCATATAAAAATAGCCACAGGCTCACCGCAAGCAAACGGTCAAGTAGAAAGAGTGAACAGAATTTTTGGACCTATGATTGCAAAACTAACGCAGACGGACAAAGGGAAATATTGGGATTCAGAGATCAATCAATGAACATCCCAGCAAAGTATTATTCGGTGTTTCACGAAAAGGCAAAATACTCGACGCCCTAAAAGAAAATTTGGAAGAATAAAATAAAAAACAAAAGAGTCAAGAAACTTAGATAGCATTCGAGCAGAAGCTGATAAGCACCAGGAGAAAACTCAAGAATACGACAAGTAAGAAGAAGAAGACTTAGTCATGGTGAAAAACTTCTATTTACACACGGGTGTTTCTAAGAAATTAATCCCCAAATTTAAAGGACCTTATAGAGTAACCAAAGTTTTCAGAAATGATAGATACATGTAGGAGAATGTAGAAGAATCAAGACTTCCCTATAAAGGAGTATGGGCTGTCGCTAATATGCGCCCTTGGTTAAATAGAAAGAAAGATAATATTAAAAGATATTATATAGAAAATAGAATAGATTAAAACGCAATATTTGTAAATATTTTTTATTTTAAGCACATTGTAAATAAATTTAATCCTTTATACCATAAGAGATCAGGAGCTCTCCGGTCAGGAAGGCCGAATTGTAGCAGGCCCCTACTACACATATATATACACACCATATACACATGTTCCACTCTGCACATACTTACATATCCTTTAATGTACATACATTACCCATTCTTTACATGCCCACTCACATATTGTATACTGTACATACTCTTAGCTTAACTCTGTTTCACACTGTATACATACACACTAACACATGTAACTTAGGCTAAGCGCAGCAGAAAAAACGAAATAAAGATCAGTTCTTCTGCAGCAATCAAAGCGAAAGCGTATTTCTCTCTGCCTAAAATTCATTTATGACTATGGGTTATCGATTGATAACCCAGTAAAAACGAAATAAAAAAATGTTTTTTCTCCATCCTAGTAAGCAACTATAAGCCATGGAATTGATGAATATTAAATTAATATTATTAATATTAGTTGAGAATGGCTTGATTGTAAAATTTTTTAGATATTTTCATTTGATATTTTGGTTTGTTCTGTTTTAGATTATTTCATTTGTTCCGGTTTGTTCTATTATTAAAACACCATGAAGCTTCAAAACGGAAAATAAAAATAATAATAAGTTTGTATGAGGTGCGGCATCTTATATATGTATTGTCTTTAATGATAGGCAGCACTACTTTGTGTGGTTCTACGATGTTTACACCAGCCGCATCATTGAATTTTTCCGTTAAACGGAAGGTGCGGAATTAGAAGGCAAAGCTAACTTCGACTGTGTCGAAGTTTTAATACACTTAAAAAACTTAACTTCAACTGATTCAACCGGTAAAATACATATGGGGTATAGATATCAGATATTTAAAATTTTTAAATAATTGATAATAAAAATTTGATACTATAAAAAAAACTTTTCTTAGTAAATAACATTTTCCGACCGATCGGTCCTATGGCAGCTATATGCTATAGTCATCCGATTTCGTAATTTTTTTCAAAACTATGTGAAAGCATATAAAACTAATATATACCAAGATTGGGGACGCTACGATAGAAAACAAAAAAGTTTTTCTCACTAGAATTAGTTTTATGACCGACCGTTTCTATGGCAGCTATATGCTATAGTGATCCGATTTTGACACATTTTTCCAGAATAATGTGGGAGCATACAAAACTAACATATACCAAGATTAGTGACGGTACGATGGAAAACAAATAAGTTTTTTTCACTAGAACTAGTTCTTAGATCGATCGTTCCTATGGCAGCTATATGATATCGTCATCGGATCCGGCCGGTTCCGACATATTAGTTGCGTGCAGTAAAAAGAAGAATCTGTGCAAAATTTCAGCTTGATAGCTTTAAAACTGAGGGACTGAATTGAACTGAGCTCGTCGTCCTGATCAAGAATATATATAGTTTATGGGGTCGGAAATCAATATATTTTTATGCCTTACAAACTTCTGGGCAAAATTAATATGCACTTTTCAAGTGTATAAAAATAAATGATCCGCAAAAGCAAGCCCCATTTCCATTTTGTTGAACGCAGTGCCGTTGCCAAATACACCGCTCGCGACATTTAACATATTATCGCTCATAATTGGCTCTATTTTAATAAATTACATTTGTTCTCTTCTTCTTACTACTTCGATTTGTTTACGTTTGGCATGGCGAACAGCTGTTTCAATGATGCGGCTGCGGTCTAAACGCTTGCTTAATTTTTTCGGATCTTCGACAATGAGCTGCCCTGTATAACTCCGGTATTATATACAAAATTTGACCAAATGTCAAATCTACTTTCCAAATTCTGGTCACCCAGTGTAACTCCGGTATTATATTCAAAATTTGACCAAATGTCAAATCTACTTTCCAAAATCTGGTCACTCTCCACATTAACCAAATGCAATAATACATTTAATTTCTGGCAAAATAAAATATAACACAATTTCTGGCCAATTTCCGTAGAAATAGCTTTGAAACTGGCTGCGTGGCGCAGCTTTTTTGTGGGGCATATTTATACACCTGAAAAGCATCCGAGATATATTACATATATATATATATATATATATATATATTACCGGTTAAATCTGTTGGAGTAAACTTTTTCAAGTGTATTAAAACTTCGGCACAGTCGAAGTTAGCTTTGAATTCTCGTTTTATTTGTTTATAACTTAAAAAAAAAATAATATCTGTGAGTTTACAGCAATCCCGGTAAACACTGAAAAAATTAGCATAAACTTAGGCAATAATTACACAGTGCTACAGTGCCAAATAACCCGGAAAATGACCTAGCGAACGCTGTAGAGGAGGTCGAGTATAGCACTTCCTCATACTTGGTTTCTCTCGGGGACCCCGAAAATCTGAAGATATGGTCCAAAAACTGTTTAGTGCTCATTTTTCTTATAAATATTGAAATAATTCGCGAATCTGATTGTTTATCACCTTGTCAATTCCGATAGCGACGAGAGGAATCTAATTCATATTATATTCAGTGGTTTTATAGATTTACCGCGATGGCTGAGAAATGCGGGTTACAAATCTGGCATTTTCATTTTTTTTTTGTGAAATTTGTACATTGATGGCCATTGGTTTCACATAATTATTCTACATTATTTTTCTTAAGTTTTATAATCAAAGTCCATTTAATTTTACGTTATACAAAGGTTGTCCCGTCGAATTTGGTTACCGTTTGACGACGTTATTCGCAAATTTCTAAGCATACTTCTGCTCTTTAGTGTTTATTATGCACTTGAAAAGTGTATATTAATTTTGCCCAGAAGTTTGTAACGCATAGAAATATTCATTTCCGACCCCATAAACTATATATATTCTTGATCAGGACGACGAGCTGAGTTCATTTCCGCTTGTCCGTCCGTCCGTCTGTCTGTCTGTTTCTCTCAGTTTTAAAGCTATCGAGCTGAAATTTTGCAAAGAAAAAAAAATTTTACTGCACGCAACTAATATGTCGGAAACGGCCGGATCGGGTGACTATATCTTATAGCTGCCATAGAAACGATCGGTAAAAAAATAGGTCTTTGTGAGGAAAACCTTTTTGATTTCCATCGTACCGTCTCCAATCATAGTAAATATTAGTTTTATATGTTTCCACACAATTCAGAAAAAATTTATCAAAATCAAATGACTACATCATATAGCTGCCATATAAAAAACTAGTTCTAGTGAGAAAAACTTTTTTGTGTTCTCTCGTAGCGTCCCCAATCTTGGTATATATTAGTTTTATATGCTTTCACATAATTTTGAAAAAATTTATTAAAATCGCATATAGCATATAGCTGCCATAGGACCGATCGGTCGGAAAATGTGTTTTACTAAGAAAAGTTTTTTTTTTATGGTATCAAATTTGTATTATCAATGATTTAAAATTTTTAAATATTTGATATCCATATCCTATATATATTTACCGGTTAAATCAGTTGGAGAAAACTTTTTCAAGTGTATTAAAACTTCGCCACAGTCGAAGTTAGCTTTGCCTTCTCGTTTTTAATGTGTTAACAGTACGACTTTTGAATTAACATCATTGCCCCTAAAAGTATACTTTTTACTGTGTGGCAGGAAGTTTAAATATAAATGAACATATATTTACATGAGCCGCCTAACATCTACTGTAAAGCACAAATATGTTTAACGATTTTTGGACCAAGATTACTTATGTTCGATTGCTGTTACCCAATTAGCCAAGATAATTTCCAATTGTGCCATCAATTTACGCATCTTAACAGCAGCAGAACCATTTCGTTTTATGTTTCATGTACACAATTTTAATATCAGGTATAGCCGTTTGTTGGCTCGCATCCTTTTTAGTGCAGGCGCTTGGTAGACAGCTTTCTGTATAAACAAACGAATATCAAATCAAATTAGATTACATCCATGCCGCACCGATGCAATTTAAACGAGAGCGTAAGTGGAAGTCGGCCCTGCTCGACTTCGATATACCCGTTACTCAGGGTAAGGTTGCCCAAATTGTGGGAGATATGAGGAATTTTTTCATATTGCGGGGGCGGTAACTCTTCAATCGTTCATCTGATCGAAAAATGATGTAAGGCGGCTCGATAGGTAATGATGATTAAAATATATGTCTAGAAGGTTGGAACAATCAATTTTCAAAATTGTGGGAGATATGAGGTTTTTTCATATTGCGGGGGCGGGAGGGGGCGTGCCAAAAATTTGAAACAAACTTGATCTGCGTGCAGAAGATACAAGTCTACACTGAAAAAATGGTAGCTCTAGCTCTTATAGTTCCTGAGATCTAGGTGTTCATACAGACAGACAGACGGACAGACAGACAGACGGACAGACAGACAGACAGACGGACAGACGGACAGACGGACAGACGGACAGACAGACAGACGGACATGTCTATATCGACTCGGCTATTGATGCTGATTAAGAATATATATACTTTATGGGGTCGGAAATGCTTCCTTCTGCCTGTTACATACATTTGCACGAACTTAGTATACCCTTTTTACTCTACGAGTAACGGGTATAAAAAGGTCTAAGTCTTCTTTTTTTCTAAACCGAAAATCTACCTATACCCTTTCTAGTTATAGACCAGCGATGGGCAAGGCCTTGCTCCCAACTGCTCCCATTGCTCCGACTTATTTTTTGGCAATTGCCGCCAACTTGGCGGGATCGCAATTGCGACGTTCGCAAAATAAAGACAATGCATTAATAAATGGATGCGCTTCAGACAATTGGGCAATTTGAATCAAATTCATAGCTTTTTGGGAGTTTTTATTGGTGGACTAAGTTAGCTTTGTCTTGACTGCATTGGAAATGTGCAGATGACTTTTTGCGTTTTAATATGGTGTCATCGCCTTCTCGCAATAGAGACCAGCAATAGGTAGACATTCGTATTGGACTTTTGCCTTTAACCAAATCTGCAAAGATGTGTTAAAAGCAGAGCTCGCAAATAACAGTTGATCGTTTTTCTCTTTGCGGTCTACGCACTAACATAACCAAAAAAAACCATACATGCTTGCTCTCTCTCTCTGAGCAGAACACTTTGTTTGACTTTGTTTTTGTCTTCGGTTGATTGTTATCAGTTGAGCTATTCTCGCTACGCTCTTGCAATGACAATTTTTAGAGAGCGAATCGATTGAGTGCTCGCACACTGAGAGTCAGTAGATGAGCAAATCAATGAAATGATCAACGTAAACGGTCATTAATTCTTTAATTTGCCTTTTTGACAATACCCTTCAGTTCCAGAATTCACTTCTCGTCAAATTCATCACTTATTCACCATTCTGCTTTGACGCCGACTTCGGCAGAAGAGAATTCTGTATGTGTTTTGTTGTTGGAATTTTGCCTACAGCAACCGAAAAAAAACATGTGCAGTCGCGGCCGGCAAATTTGACGTCGACGTCGGCAAAGCAAAATTCGATGTGTGTATTTGTTGTTGCATTTTTGCCTACTTCAACCCAAAAAAAAATAATTTGCAGTTTACTGAAGCCGAATGATGAACTTTGTATACCCTTAAAAAATGTGCGAGCATTGATTGTTTAAATATTTTTGAATTTTTAAATTAGAGGTTTAGACAGGTAGTTGGATTGATAGTTCTATAATAACTTTTTATTTTTATTACCCCGAAATTCACAATTTATTTATGGGTTATAAATATATTTTACAAATACTTTTAAAAGTCGGATATGCCTTGCAGTACCTTAGGGTATTAAAAACATTTTGGGCGCCGAAAGAGAATGACACAAAGAAAAAAAAGGATTAACGGCGATCGTTGACTGCCGATGTGTTTTGCGTTTGACGCTTGCCCCTTACCCCTCCCTCAAACAATGCGTTTCTTGCATAGAAAAATCTAGAAGTTTGAGCATTTGATTTTTGCTGCCGGCGCGTGAAGTTGTTTTGATTAAAAAAAATATTCATTCTGTTGCATTGTTTGTGTAAAATAATAATTGATTTCAGGTAAGTGAATTTTTTGTCAGCCATCTAAGGTAAGTTTGCATATAAATTATTCTAAAATTAAATTATACTAATACTACTTTATTACAGAAGCAGTTCAGCAGAGCGATTCAACCCAGAAAGCGGAGAAGCTGCAGAGCAAGGCAACGTATTGCGTACAATGCATTAGTTAAAAACATAATAAATAAATAACAGTATTAAATTATTTTATATGATTTTTAATCTTGTTATTTATTTATTATGACATAAATTATTATTATTATTATATGTGTATTTTTACATATTTAATTATTTTGTTTAAAATTAAATATAATTTATTGAATAAAGTGAAAATAAATGTAATATAAAAACTATAGCGTATTTTGAAGTTTGAATAGGGAAAATTTTGAGGTGAATTATTAATGAAAATAACCGAAAAATCTTATATGAATCATCGGTGAATTCATTGCGAAAGTCATCGGTGATGAATGATGAGTGAATCACTCATGACTTTATCAATGAATTCACCATTGATTCACAGATGATTCCTTCATGCGTGACCGCCTAGGACATGCCTGTGTTAAATTCACCACTTCTTTTCATAGCAATTCACCGGTGATTCATCGCTACCCATGAGTGATGCATCGGTGAATCATAAGTGAATCATTAGTGAAGCGAACTGCAGGGTACATACACACAAATACAAACACATAAATACACATACATACACTTACATACATATATATAAAAGAGTTAAACTTGGACTGACTGGTGACCGTCGCAGCACCAAATCCATAGGAAGCTGAACTTTTTACAGTAGTTTAATCTTATTCTGAATGTGAGTACTAAGGCTGGGTTTTAGAAAATTCTGCCGGGAAATGTGGAAAATTCGCAGAAAACTGTTGTATGAAACTTTTTGGTTTTTCATCCGATCAGGTTCAAACTCATTTTAAAAATTTCAAAATAAAAATACAACAATGACTGCATATTAACTTTCCGGAAAATTAATCCACTACACCACCCTGAGTGGAAAATGAATTGAATGGCCGAAAGTTTAATTTTCGAGCTCCAAACTCATTCTCAAAGCTACACATATAGAAATATTACCTTAAATTTTTGGAAAATCACCCACAACAGGAACATTTCTGGAAAACTGTTGTATTAAACTCGTAGGTTTTTCATCCGATTAGCTCCAAATTTAATTGTTATTATTATTTTGTTATGAAGAGCTTCTAAAATAGGCTTGGAGCAGATCGTTTTTCGACTTGCAGGCGCATTTCCAGAATTTGAAATCACTTTGCCTATCAGCAGCCACCCGCCCAAACCCCCAAACAGACGCCTCACTCACATACACGCATACAAACGCAAGTGACTTTTTGATTCTTGCGTCGCGGCAGAACGGTCAGCTACTACCCATTACCAAACAGAAACAAGAAAACCGGTTCTGGGATGAGCGTAGACTGATTTGTTCAAGAGAGCATGTGAACGGTTTCTCTGTAACTCTTTGCTCAAAGAGTCCGAAAATAAGGGTTGTTTTTGGACAACGAAAAATAGTCAATTGTTATTTGCGAGCTCTGGTTAAAAGCTAGAGTTTGAAATGCTTCAGCTGCAGTTAAGATGCGTAAATTGTTGGCACAATTGGAAATTATCTTGGCTAACAGGGTAACAGTACTCGAACATAACATGTGCTTTACAGTAGATGTTAGCCGGCTCATGTAAATATATGTTCATTTATATTTAAACTTCCCGCCACACAGTAAAAAAGTATACTTTTAGGGGCAATGATGTTAATTCAAAAGTTGTACTGTTAACACATTAAAAACGAGAAGGCAAAGCTAACTTCGACTGTGGCGAAGTTTTAATACACTTGAAAAAGTTTTCTCCAACTGATTTAACCGGTAAATATATATAGGATATGGATATCAAATATTTAAAAATTTTAAATCATTGATAATACAAATTTGATACCATAAAAAAAAACTTTTCTTAGTAAAACACATTTTCCGACCGATCGGTCCTATGGCAGCTATATGCTATATGCGATTTTAATAAATTTTTTCAAAATTATGTGAAAGCATATAAAACTAATATATACCAAGATTGGGGACGCTACGAGAGAACACAAAAAAGTTTTTCTCACTAGAACTAGTTTTTTATATGGCAGCTATATGATGTAGTCATTTGATTTTGATAAATTTTTTCTGAATTGTGTGGAAACATATAAAACTAATATTTACTATGATTGGAGACGATACGATGGAAATCAAAAAGGTTTTCCTCACAAAGACCTATTTTTTTACCGATCGTTTCTATGGCAGCTATAAGATATAGTCACCCGATCCGGCCGTTTCCGACATATTAGTTGCGTGCAGTAAAAAGAAGACTCTTTGCAAAATTTCAGCTCGATAGCTTTAAAACTGAGAGAAACAGACAGACAGACGGACGGACGGACAAGCGGAAATGAACTCAGCTCGTCGTCCTGATCAAGAATATATATAGTTTATGGGGTCGGAAATGAATATTTCTATGCGTTACAAACTTCTGGGCAAAATTAATATACACTTTTCAAGTGCATAATAAACACTAAAGAGCAGAAGTATGCTTAGAAATTTGCGAATAACGTCGTCAAACGGTAACCAAATTCGACGGGACAACCTTTGTATAACGTAAAATTAAATGGACTTTGATTATAAAACTTAAGAAAAATAATGTAGAATAATTATGTGAAACCAATGGCCATCAATGTACAAATTTCACAAAAAAAAAAATGAAAATGCCAGATTTGTAACCCGCATTTCTCAGCCATCGCGGTAAATCTATAAAACCACTGAATATAATATGAATTAGATTCCTCTCGTCGCTATCGGAATTGACAAGGTGATAAACAATCAGATTCGCGAATTATTTCAATATTTATAAGAAAAATGAGCACTAAGCAGTTTTTGGACCATATCTTCCGATTTTGGGGGACCCCGAGAGAAACCAATTATAAGGAAGTGCTATACTCGACCTCCTCTACAGCGTTCGCTAGGTCATTTCCCGGGTTATTGAACTTTATTGAAATTTGTAGCACTGTGTTATGTAATATTAATAAGAAAAAAAAAATTCATTAATTAAAATTTGAATTGCCACAACATAATTATATTCATAACAATTAAGAGATTTCTCCGATAAATCGAGCCTGAGATATCAATTTTTTTAATAAACTTTTTTTTTAATTCAATTTTTTGTACTCTTGCAGAATAATTTATATATATTCTTGATCAGAATCAACAGCTGAGTCGATTGTGGAAAAATTAATCTAATCGGATGACTATAACATATAGCTGTCATTGAAACGGTCTGTCAAAAAACTAGTTCTAGTGAAAAAAAAAACTTTTTTGTTTTCCATCGTAGCGTCACCATCTTAAAATATATTAGTTTTATATGCTTCCACACAATTCTGAAAGGTTTTATCAAAATCGGATGACTATAGCATATAGCTGTCATAGGACCGATCGGTTGGAAAATGTGTTTTAATTAGAGAATTTTTTTTATGGTAGAGTAATGAAATTTTAATACTCAATGATTTTGAATTTTTAAATATTTGATATCTATATCCTTTATATATTCTTCCTGTAAAATCAGTTGTAGTGAACTTTTGCTTTTTATACCCGTTACTCGTAGAGTAAAAAGGGTATACTAAGTTCTTGCAAATGTATGTAACAGGCAGAAGGAAGCATCTCCGACCCCATAAAGTATATATATTTTTAATCAGCATCAATAGCCGAGTCGATATAGACATGTACGTCTGTCTGTCTGTCCGTCCGTTTGTATGAACACCTAGATCTCAGAGACTATAAGAGCTAGAGCTACCGTTTTTTCAGTGTAGACTTTTATTGTCTGCACGCAGATCAAGCTTGTTTCAAATTTTTGCCACGCCCCCTTCCGCCCCCGCAATTTGAAAAAACCTCAATCTCCCTCAATTTTGAAAATAGATTTTTCGGACCTTCTACACCCAGAGAAATCTAGCACGATTCGGCAAGACTGAAATCTGCTTCAATTTAGTTTTTTTTCGTCTTGAATTTTCAAGAAGAAATCTGCTTGAAATCGAGAAAACTTTGTGTGTTTGGTGGCAAGGGAGGTGAGACAAAAAAATAGAGCTTGAAAATTCATGCTTGATTTCAGTATTTTCTTCTTGAATCCAAGAAAATTCTGTCTTGCCGAACTTCTGACACGAAATCTGCTTGATATCAAGCACGATCTGCTCGATTTTTTCTCTGAGTGTAGACATATATTTGAATCATCATTACTTATCGATCCGCCATACTTTATTTCCCGATCAGATGAGCTATAGTAGAGTTGCCTCCCCCGCAATTTGGAAAAAACTCATCTCTTCTACAAATTGGGCATGTTGTGATCTAATAAAATATTCTTAAATAAACCTTACCCTGAGTAACGGCTATATTGAAGTCGTTTATGCACTTTAAAAGTGTATATTTAGGGTATTCACTAGCTCAGTCTTAAGTCTTAAATCTTAATTTTTAAACTTCAAAAGTTTAAGACACAACAGCAAAATATTTGAAAAAAATTTAAGACTTTGAATATGCCCTGGGATATGTGTCTTAAAATCTCAAATGTTAAAATGGTGTAAAAATTTGATAAAAGTGTCAAAAACATTTGTTTTGTCAAAACAATTAAGACGACAAATCAGACAGGGTCGTTCACTTGCTATTATGTCTTAAATTTAAGATTTAAGACTTAAGACAGAGCTAGTGAATACCCTAATTAATTTTGCCCAGAAGTTTGTAACGCATAGAAATATTCATTTCCGACCACATAAACTATAAATATTCTTGATCAGGACAACGAGCCGAGTTCAATTCCGTCTGTCCGTCCGTCCGTCTGTCCGTCTGTCTGTCCGTCCGTCGGTCGGTCTGTCTGTCTGTTTCTACGCGAACTAGTCCCTCAGTTTTAAAGCTATCGAGCTGAAATTTTGCACAGAGTCTTCGAATATGTCGAAACCGTCCGGATCGGATGACTATATCATATAGCTGCCATAAAAACGATCGGTCTAAGAACTAGTTCTAGTGAAAAAAACTTTTTTGTTTTCCATTGTAGCGTCACTTATCTTAGTATATGTTAGTTTTATATGTTTCCACATAATTTGGGAAAAATGTATCAAAATCGGATCACTATAGCATATAGCTGCCATAGAAACGATCGGTTAAAAAACTAGTTCTAGTGAGAAAAACTTTTTTGTTCTTCATCGTAGCGTCACTAATCTTGGTTTATGTTAGTTTTATATGCTTTCATACAATACAGGAAAAATTTATCAAAATCAGAGGACTGTATTATATAGCTCCCATAGAAATGGTCGGTAAAAAAACTACTTCTAGTGAGAAAAACTTTTTTGTTTTTTATCGAAGCGTCGCCAATCTTGGTATATATAACTAATATAAACTATTATATGCTTTCACATAATTTTGAAAAAATTTATCAAAATCGGATGACCATAGCATATAGCTGCCATAGGACCGATCTAAGAAAAGTTTTTTTATGGTATCAAATTTTTATTATTAATTATTTAAAAATTGTAAATATCTGATATCTATATTCTATATATATTTTACCGGTTAAATCAGTTGGAGTAAAGTTTTTCAAGTGTATTAAAACTTCGGCACAGTCGAAGTTAGCTTTGCCTTCTCGTTTTTTCTTTATTTTATCCAATTTTTTTTTTTTGAAAAGTCGCGGTATATATTTTTTTTAATAAAATCGAAAATGGTAACTTTAAAATCCGTTCGGTTTCAAAAAGATTGACCCATATGGCAGTGCACTCTTATTCAAATTAATACGATCCATTTAATACATAAAACACAATCTGGAGAATACATTTTTCAAACAAGGATACCCTGCAGTATGTGTCAACTACATCGCATATAAGATATTGACACGCATACTATGTAAAGTCTGAAGCCGCTTATATGCACACAGATTGGACACTATCAGTGGGGCTTTAGACCTAGTAAATCCACCCCAGAAGCAACATGAGACAGGTGCCAGCACCCACCACCTTTTTGTTAATTATGAATCCGCTCTCGACACACCGATTAGGAGAAAGTTCCTTTACGCCCTGTCTACTTTTGATATACCAGCAAAGTACGTTTGACTTAGCATGATGAAGTTAAGAAACTCGCAAAGCTCCGTCAAATCAGGAAAGAACCTTTCGAAACCATTTGATACCAAAAGAGGTTTTAGACAGGGCGACACCTTATCGTGCGGCTTCTTTAATCTGATTATGGAGTATATATACTGCGCCAGTGCCCAATACCAACAGATCGGGCACCATTTATTTAGAGATGTTGGGCTACTTGCGTATGCGGAGTATATTGATACTATCGGCACAAACTAACGCGCTGTAAGCAGGGCGTTTTCAGAGATTGAGAGGCAGTCTAGACTGATAAGTCTAGCGGTGATCGAGGATAAAGGCCTATTCTCAGATACGCGAAAACTAAATTTGTATGAAGAACTCTATATAAAAGAAACAGTCGCGGAAACTTTCCGCCGCGACGTTTATTTTCAGTGTTCTGAGACACGATAATAAAATACACAATTGGCCCATCGATAGTTGACATATCGATGACGGTGTGGATCGTGAGTGAATTGACAAACAGCTGATGCACGAAAATAAATAAATTATATTTTTTTATTTATATAAATTGATTGCTTTCAAGCTGGTTGATAAGTAAAAATAACAATTTAAATTTGGCTACTCTGAGGTGCACGTTAAGCTTAGGGAGGATATAAGGCTAAAAATTTCAAACTTAAGCATGGGGGGATAGGCCGCTCTCCGGCCGGAGAAGCCAACTCCAATTTCGAAGTTTGAAGCCACAGAATCGGTTAACATGGCCCACAGGTGACCCTCCTGTCAAGAGCAACACCTAGATTCGTAACAGTCCAAACCCCGAACCCCGTCCAGGGTGAGCTGTGATTCTTTTACGAAGTGCAAAAGTAGCATTAGCGCCTATATTTCTGCGGAGGCCCAACATTCAAATTCACCTAGAAATATCTGTGCTCGCCTAGATGCAGATCTGGGGCTGGTATTGGTAGCCAGAATCACAGTGATATCCGCATATTTGGCAGTAAGTGAACCTCTGATGTCGAGGGTGGGAGGATCAGCCTTATAAACTCTGTACAAAACAGAACACTTCCTTGTGGAACACCAGCACGAATAGGATGTAAAAGTATTAATAGGCGATTTATTATCAGTTACTTGATTTTGTTGAAAGCAAACGTTTTCCTTTTTTTTTGGAAATAGAAAACAGCTGACCCCCAGTGTGACCGTACCATTATTTAGCCTTTGTGGCAAATATATGATAACACTGGTCGTTTATGTGGATGCGAAGTTTATAAAGAGAAATTCCGCGTCATAAACTTTCCGCACATCTAAGAATTGGCCTTAAGACCACGTACTTGTTAGCCACGCGCAGTAAGTCTGCGCGTCTTGAACTACATTTTTAAGGTTATCAAGGATTTCGTTAATCTAGGAACAGCAATATCCAGCGACAACATCATCTGCCTCGAAATTCGAAGAAGAATTACTTTTGCAAACCGATGCTACTACGGGCTCAGTAAGTAATTCAAGAGTAGAGCCCTCTCTCGAAGAACAAAAATAGCGCTATACAAGTCGCTTATCCTCCCAGTCCTGCAATATGGCGCAGAAGCATGTTCATTAACTGCAGCGGATGAGGCGGCATTTTGCGGTTTCGGGAGAAAAATTCTTCGGAGAATTTATGGCCTTTTAAAAGTTGACGATGAATAGGACATGTCGCTCGTATGGATGATATAGCTTCAGTAAAGCAGGTGTACAATTGGAAGGCGGGAGACTCAGGAAAAGACCGCCAGAGGAGTACTCAACCGGAGTTAAGCGTTCTTTCATGATTTTGTGAACATTCATTTCAATACTAAATTTATGGGTTTATTTCATGGGTAGTACTGAAACAGTACTGAAATCATTGATGAACTCGTGCTAATTCTAATCTTTAAGCCTTAATTTATTACTGCTAAGCTCACTTCTGAGGCCTTGCAATAAAGAAAAGTTCTATTGCATAGAATGTGTGGAATAAAGTTTGAAACGAATGCACTAGGAATTATTTCGAACTACGTTTTAAAAATACCGAAATTGCAAAAATAGTTAAACATTATTTTAAAGTTGCCAGATATGTAGCTAATAGCATTTTCAAAAATTGAATAGCATTTCCACTTTCAAAATTGCTAAATCTACCAACTAAATGGTAAAATGGCAACACTGGAACACCCAGACGGACGAACGGACGGACAGAAGAAGAATATGTCAACTTTATGAGGTCGGAGATGCATTCCTTCTGCATTCCTTCTGCATTCCTATATACATTGGCACTAACTTACCCTTTTTACTCTACGAGTAACAGGAATGATCACTAATGTTTCGAAACGTACAATCAACAAAAATCGGAACGATGTGAAGGCAGTTACGTTAGAGAATCGTGACCGAATACCCTTAATAAAGAGCAAACAAAAACAGGAACTTGACTAATTGAATAAAAAACTCAATTAACATAGAAATTTAGTCTGTTTATATTGTATTTTCTAACACTTTACAGAAAAGTTCTTGAACTGGTTAAGGATGAATCCTTAAAGATTACATTAAGTTAGGGAATTAATCTTATTCTTTGAGTCCTTAATCCCTCAAGGGACACAGGGCATCAAAAATTTATTAAAAATACCATTTTTAAGCCACCAAGCTTTTTTTATAGGTGTATTGATCCACCGAGTAAAAGGATTGTCTTCCAACAACAACGTTATAAAGGTTTTTCACTTGGAGCTGCTTGACCAAATTCGATATGCGTTCAATCTAGCTTACAATAGTTTAGAGAGCTCGGATTACAATGAAATTGGCCGTAAGTTCCGAGATAATTTCAATATGTTGCTGGTGTCACTGAAGTGTCCACTAAGGGTACAGATTGAGCTTTGCATCAATCGCTCGCCTGTATCATCCACCCTATGGCAAAATGAATCCACTCCGCAGCAAACTGTTATCATGGCTAGCCTGAGCTCAAGCTGCCCACATTTGCTGACGGATCACTAAAAAAATATCTAGTGCCAATTATCGTACGGCGTTGAATATTCTTAAAAATTGTTTCAATATCAAGCGTCTTGTTTTCAAGGCACACATCAAAGAGATTCTTGGGCTCAAGAGGGAACAAAACATGCAGTGAAACTCTGCATGTTCTGCATCATCCTGGGTGTTGTTGCAGCAGAAATCGTAAAAAGGATCCGTCTCGGGCTTGAACCTATTTAGGTATGCCTTGAAACATCCATGTCCGCTAAGAATCTATGTGAGGTAAAAATCTACCTATCCGTGTTTCCGCTGAAACCACGGTTGTAGATCCGGAATGCACCTGTATTCCAACTGTCTGATTTAGTGATGTTCCACCTTCTTTGCCATGCCGGTATATCGTGTCCTTGTGCTAGTATTTCTACAGGGTAAAGTCCAGAGATGTGTAATGCTGCCGCCTCGGAGAATTTCCTGAACGCAGAGCATACGCGAAATGCGGTTCTCCTATATACGCTTCGCATGCAATTGATATAAGATGGGATCACCAGTGCTGGCGGCCATATTTGTGCCCCGTATAGGAGCTGACTTCTCACTATCCCGGCCAATAACCAGTCGGCGTTTTTGCTTAGGACCTCTTGCGTTAAGCACCATCCTGGACAGCGCGGAGATTGTTGCAGTAGCTTTGTTGCTGGCGTATTTGATATGCTCGTTGAAGGTTATCCTCTTGTCAAGCATTATACCAAGATATTTAAAGGACGGGCTGGTTGATATCGTGTGTCCTCCTATTCTAAAGCTAACATCTTCCACGCCTTTTCTGCTTGATAGGAGTAGTGCCTCCGTTAGAGCAAGACCCTGTTCTGCTTTGACGCGGATTTCTTTATGTTGTTTGGCCACTATGACGACTGCTATGTCAATCGAGTAGCCAATTATCTTTGTACGGCTCGGAACAGCTACTTTCAGTACTCCATTGTACATGGTGATCCCTGTGGCACTAGTGCTGATATGCTCCGTTTTTTCTGCCCTTCTTATGTGTCGTAAAGCAGCTTCCGATCGCCAAAGTAACTACGAACCATTTTCCGAAGGTGCCTTAGAATTGAGAGGTTAGCCAGTGTATCCAGCGTTTGGGCCCAATTTGCGGTGTTAAAGGTATTTTTAATATCCAAGGTTATGACGAGGCAATACTACTTGGTGCTTTGATGGTTCTAGTGGTGGTTTCCTAGGTTTTAGGATGAGGACAAATCTTTGTCGCTTCCAGACTTTTGGGACAGGCACGCCCTCCGACAGGCACGCATTAAATATGTATTCAAAACGGGCCATCGAACTGCCTAAAGCCATCCTGAGGACTTTATTTTAAACTCCGTCAAAGTCAAGTTGGGTGGCATCTATAGCAGCGGGATAGCAGCTATAAATTTACAGTCCACATGTTTTTGCGCAAACAAAGCCTTGGTCAGAGCTTCAAGGTTCCATCGATAGGGGCAGGAGCTTTCAACTCCAAATTGCTGTCATTCCTCTTGTATCCTGAACCCAGACTTGGGATGGCTTTTCTCGGTAAGATTCGCTAAGTGCACATACATCGATCTTCAACTCTTTTACCGTTTGCGATAGAAGCTCATAAGCTGCCTCGCAGTGGTTCAGGTTCAATTGAAGGATCTTAATACCCGTTGCTGTTTTTGAAAGGCTGCTTGGTATTCCGGGCACTTGATGCTACCAGTAGAGATCCCATCCTTGAGAACTCCGATATCAGGATATTGCTTGCCCAGCTCTTCTCGTAGCTCTTCCAGCGAAGTTACCTGGTCTATATCGGAAATTTCTAATTTTAAGCGTTCTGTTAACTCAATAACTTCGGCTTTTTCACCTAGCACCTTAGCCATCGCCAAGAACAAGCTCTGAGACAAGCGGAAAATGAGGTCCCCTTGGCTGACTATCGGCTATTACTAAATCGCCTAGTTTCTTTAGCGTTGGCTCGCTCATGACAACTTTTAGCACTTCTGCGTTTGAGCTGTTCTCCTTATTGCTTTTAATTAGTAAAGCATCGGTTCTGGGCGGCAGAGACTTCCTCTTCCTTTTTTAGTTCTTTCCCTTGGCCAACCTATTTTCCTCGGTGCCTCCGGCTCACTCCTTTGGAAACCGACTGCTTTCGTTTTTAGACTTTTCCCGTTTATCTGCATTCTCTTTTTTTTAGTCGCTGAAGCCGGCGGTGGGACGCTGTAGTGACGGTGTTGTCTGCGATTGTTGCGGTCTGAGTGGCTGCGATTCGGCGTAAATGGAGTCAATCCACTCAGCTGACTTGCTATATGCAACTTCAATGGCTTTTACAAGGTCTCGCATTGGCTTGTGGATGGTACGCCGTCATTCACCCATCATTGCCTTTACCTCCGCTTTGTCATCTTCTTCAGACTCATCTTGCGCTCTTAGGTCTGTAGCTACACCTTTATCAGGTGAATGCAGCACCTTTGAGCGTCTCTCGAAAGGATTAGGTCCTGGCGTATTGAGATCCTCCATCTCCACCAGATATGGGATCGGTGCCAATTAAATTCTCAATTATGCCGGACTCGACGTGTTTCGAACCTGCGACCTTCTACCTTGGAGACTAGCGCCACTACCTCTGCGCCACCAGGGCAACTGAGGGAAACCTAACTTATGTATGACCAATGCTTGGACGCTGCTTTGGTAATTTTGGCTAGTATACTGCTTTACCGATCTCAAGCTTGCACTATGTTACCGACACTACTCACACACATACGACACCCGCGAAATGAGGGGAGTAGGCAGAATCGCACGTTTGTTTGCTCAACTAGAAATTTACTGGACGATTGTTGTTGCTCAGAAAGAACTCTACGGCTGCAACTGCCAAAAGAAGGCTATCGATGACTGTCGATTTAAATTGTGAAAATTTAATTTGGGTTGTTCCAGATTTTAACTAAGTGATATGCGGCAATGAACACAGATGTGCCCTTGATTGTTTGCCCATCGGGCCAGGGGAGCACTATTTAGTTCACTTATCACTATGATTCGGCACTGTAACGATTTTCAGCTTTTTATGCTGATTTAATACGGAACGATAAGCGAGTGCGTCCGTCCGCTACGAAACTCCAACACGCGCTAGAGTGTGTCTGATCTGACCGTCCTAGTCGAGTGTTATAGGCACAAACATAAATTGCACGTGTCATTTGAGAAGCATGCACATATTTTTGTATATATGTGTGTGTAAGCCGTACGCGCATATATACGCGTACGCAGCCGTGCGTGGATCCTTCAGGTCAAGTGTTAGCTGCACACTGACAATATGTTATGAATGTTCGCCACACCTATTAGATACACCTTGCATGAAACAATCTGTCATATACTATGCTATGTTTATAATTATGGAAAATATTTTCTTTTATATGTATACCTTTAACTGGTGCGACAATCTGAGTAAATGCATAATGTGGATTATCTATAATGCCATAACTGACTATAAATAAATAAATAATTGCAAAAGAAAATAAAGTTTCCATACTTTGAGGAGCAAAAAGCATAATTGAGCATAAACGTAGTAACAGGCAGGTTGTTATCTACTGCCCAGGCACAAGGAATTTGGTGAACAGCTACGAACCGAGTCAGTCCTAATAAAATAAATAATAAATAAACTAAATTCTAAACCGTGTACTACCGGGGTACTATTTTTATGGGTACAGAGTATAAAAATATGCGACGATGCAATAGAACTCTGGAGAGATTCAAAACACACCACTCAAATGGGGCACCTTATAGCATGGTGCTTCAAATCTTTAAGAGGGTCTTCTACCTTTGCACATGGTTTTTTGAGTGGAGAGAAAACTATATTAACTTTGTCAATTTGGTTTTTTGTTATTTATTCATTCATTCAATCAATATTAATAAAAATGTTAGAATTCGAGGGCCGTTCAACTAGTTATCGGCCATAAAAAAGGTGAAGAGGTGGTAGCCATGATTCCGCGACTCTAGGTTATCGGAAATGAAAGCGGTAAATGAGGTTATGATCAGAATTGATGTAATTCTGGTCCGTACCTCAATCAAATTTTTCAATATTTTTTTAAAACTTGGACTTGTCAGAGGAAGAGGATGACGAACAAGTTGAACTTGGACTAGATCAGACGTCGTCGCTTAAGTCACAGGCGTCCGAACATATTCTGTAAATTCACTCAGACACTAGCCGAACACATACCGAGCACTTCGCAAAGAGAGAAAAAAACGGCTTTGCGTGTTCCAGTGCATGCCTAGTCTTCAACGAGGCAGGAGCGAGCC
Source organism: Lordiphosa mommai (assembly GCA_018904225.1). NCBI lineage: Eukaryota > Metazoa > Arthropoda > Insecta > Diptera > Drosophilidae > Lordiphosa > Lordiphosa mommai. The sequence continues at coordinate 1,408,933 of JAEIFT010000021.1, forward strand.
GCTTTGCGTCGCACTATATTCGCACACCAATATACTCTCACTTTTTCGCCTCGCTCTTTGTGACTAAGGCTGGACTAGATGCTATTATTCTAAAGAAGAATATGTTAATTAGAACAGAAATAAAAGAAACCGATTCATCTTTCTGATCTAAAATGTATATTTATTATACTCTTAACCTTAGGAATAAAGAGTATATTGGGTTTGTGCAAATGTATGTAACAGTCAGAAGGAAGCATCTCCGACCCTAAAATGTATAAATATTCTTGATCAGCATCAACAGCCGAGTCGATATAGCCATGTCCGTCTGTCCGTCTATCCGTACGTCTGTCTGTATGAACAAAGAGATCTCAGAGATGTTCAGAGCTAGATCTTTGAAGTGTATGGAACATATAATTCTTATTCCTGCAGGCAGATCAAGTTTATTTTGGATTTTTGACACCCCCTGCCTCCCCCTCAATTTGAAAAAAATTGCATATCTTCCACAATTTTACTCATCATTACTTATCGAGCCCCCATACATTTTTTTCCGATCAGATGAACGATAGTAGAGTTGCCACCCCCACAATTTGAAAAAATCTCATATAACCCACAATTTTACAGATAGATTGTTTGAATTTTCTAGTCATATATTTTTATCGTCATTACTTATCAATCCACTATACATCGTTTAACGATCAGACGAACGATAGTAGCGTTGCCATCCTCAGATTTTGAAAAACCTCAAATCTCCCACAATTTTAACGATAGGTTGTTCGAACCTTCTAGGCATATATTTAAATCATCATTACATATTGATCCACCATTCACCGTGTCCAGATTCGATGTACGATGTTCGAGTTATAAACAAAACAAATAATTACGCTTTACTTGTTTTTAGATTATGGGTGTCTTAATTTAAAACAAACTTATAGTGTATCAAGAACGTCATACAATCTATGGTAAATTGGCTTGGTTGCGTCCAACACAACAAGCCGGTCAGATCGCTTATATGGCACCTATATGACATTGTAATCCAAATCAAACGTAATTGTGTAAGCTGTCTTAGGAGCTAAAAATATCAGCACAACCAGAATTTAAGTTCATTAACTTAAAAAACAACAAAGTTGTTGCAAGTCGGACAGATCGATTATATAGAAGCTTTATAAAATAATGGTCTAAGCCTGAAATGCACCAGAACAAGCCGATCAATAGAATAGAAACGCAATCCATTCTGGAGCCCGAGAGCCCGAATATTGTCGAAAGAAGAACGTATTTGCAATCATAGATTGACGAGAGTTGTCTTCCCCGCAATCATTTTATGTTTTCAAATTTAAAATGGTTATATACGGTCCCTAATATAAATCATTCATTAAATGCTTAGTGCTTATCTGCCTTTGCTAAAGATAACAGCAACTCCGTCATTGCAAACTTGACATTTTGCTCTTCTTTCGGACATATAGAGTTCAACATACTGTCCCTATATTTGAATGCATCCTCATGTTCTTAAGATGGCAGCTCAGCAGCATTTTTGGCCGGTTGTGCAATGACTTAATCTTCTTTCTTTAAAAATTATCGAATTATTTAGCACAACGTCTGTGAATAAACCGGTCCATCTGAATGTACCTTCTTTGATCTGATAAATTGGAAAAAAACGCCATATCTTGAGTAAAGTAAAAGCACAGGTCTCAAATGGGGTACGCCTCCATCACTTCCGCTCCTGGAAAACGAACTTGCGGTTATTGTTTTGCTGCTCAAAGATATATTCCAAACATTTAACCGAAGTGACAAAGCCAGGAGCACTTTTCGTCGCTTAAAAGGGCGAACTTCGTACAGACTGTCTGGCAACGGAAATTTTGACAGCGTTTTTTATACCCTTGCAGATGGTTTATTAAAATTGTGCAAATGCTTGTAACGCGTAGAAGGAAGCATCGACCCCATAAAGTATAAATATTCTTGATCAGCATCCATAGCCGAGGCGATCTAACATTGGTCGACTGTCCGTCCGTCCGTCTGTTTCTGTGCTATCTCCTCCCTCAGTTTTAAAGCTATCTTGAAGAAACTTTGCAAAATTCTTCAAATATTGGCTGCACCTTTGTCGAAACCGGCCGGATCGGATGGGTATATCGAAAAACTGCCATAGAAACGATTTGTCCAAAAACTAGTTCTAGTGAGAAAAACTTTATGTTATCAATGGTAGCGTCTTTTTACTTGTTAATCGTGAATATTATTTGGTACATTACATGGCATGGTCAGCCAAATGTTTGTGGCAACCCAGTCCAGCAGCGCTGCTGCCAGCTGCCTCTCTAACACAACATTAACGTCTCATTAATAGTCGACGGAACGCACAAGATGCGCAATTCTAGTGCGATATAAAATCTGTAAATTAAGACTAAATAAATATTCAATAAAAACAATAATAGGCTACCCAGTTAGCCAAAGTGGTGACCCTCGACATTTAAACCTTCATTTTAACATTTGATATGAGCAGCTAAAGTTTCTTTTTTGGTCAACAAAATTATTTCCAACAATTGTGAAATTCACACATACACGTACACGCACGAGGCAGACACTTACCAACACCTACAAGCAAAATCTTACAGCTTGTATGCACAAGCAACGCTAAAACTTGCGATCGATAACACTGAAAAAAGTAATTTTCATTGACGACAAGAAACTTGAGTCCAAGCAACATGATTACCAACCGAATTTGTGCGACCAAATCCGTGACCCGCAGCAGCAGCTAGAGGCATTTCGGACCAGCGTGCCGGCGAGAGCACATGAGGCTCAGCTCACACACACGTACAAATGCACATTTTCCAAAACTTGCACGTAGTAATCCTTCTTTGTGGTTCGCCCAAGTGGAGCGTTCATTCCGCTTGCATGAAATCATCGACGATGCAGACAAGTTTGATCTAGTTACCCCTCATCTGGAAGAGGACGTTATTATAGCTGTAGAAGATTTTGGTTACGCGCCCTTCTACCGAAAACAAATACCAAGCGATCATTGCGTCGTCTACTGCAAGGAAGGAAATAGTAACCGCTGGGCAAAAACCGACTGAAATTTTTTCCAACATGAGACGTCTTGCCCCTGATCCTGGCGGCGAGAATATAATTCTTACGCATTTTCTGGCTGAGTGGCCACAAACAATCAGCCCGCTTCTTACTGTTTGGGAATAAAAAGATTTGGACAACTTGCCAAAATTGCGGAAAATATGCTTAAAGCTGTTGGCACAAATACAACCTTCGCCATTGGATCAAACTCTTTGGCACCCTTAGAGCCTACTCTAAGTGCTGTCTTTTCCACAGATTCTCTGAAGGATGTTGTCAATGGTTAACGCTCTCTCTCTCAAAAGTTTGAGATTCTTCAAAAAGATGTCAAACACCTTCGATCTCGCAGCCGCTCACGTAACTCATCCTTTAATAGAGTTCCAGCTACTGCTGTTATTACCAGGTTTATGGCGACAAGGCACATAAGTGTCAATCACCCAGTACCTACTCACAGTCGTTAAACTAACTCGGCTGTCGCCCAACTCCCTGGTTAGCGACAGTACAAACATAACTAGCGATTCCACAATTCAGCCCAGCATTGTGCCAGAGCTGCGCCTACATGTAACCGATCCACATCCAATTTCTTATCGATTCCGGATCTGTGGTTTCTGTGATACCACACACATTGGTTAAACGGGTGCATGCAATAACGCCCAGTGCGATAAGGCCCGTGGGCGTTATCGCACACCCAAAAGTGCTATAACGCCCGTGGTCATTATAGCATAATAGAAAGTGCGATTACGCCACTGATGAGTGTGCAATAGCGCCCGCGGGCGTAATTGCACTTTTGAAAGTGCGATAACGCCCGTTCTTTCTAAAATCTCTTAAATTTGCCTATTATTAATCAAAATCAAAACAAAATACAAAAGTGAGTCGTCAATAAAAAACTGTTTATTTAACCACATGCATCTTCCGATCGGCCGCCGATTTTTTTTTAAACTCCTCCAATATATTTATCTCATTACATTTTTATACACTTGAAAAGTGTATATTAATTTTGCCCAGAAGTTTGTAACGCATAGAAATATTCATTTCCGACCCCATAAACTATATATGTTCTTGATCAGGACGACGAGCTGAGTTCATTTCCGCTTGTCCGTCCGTCCGTCTGTCCGTCTGTCTGTCCGTCTGTCTGTTTCTACGCGAACTAGTCTCTTAGTTTTAAAGCTATCGAGCTGAAATTTTGCACAGAGTCTTCTTTTTACTGCACGCAACTAATATGTCAGAACCGGCCGGATCGGATGACTATATCATATAGCTGCCATAGGAACGATCGGTCTAAGAACAAGTTCTAGTTAGAAAAACTTTTTTGGTTTCCATCGTAGCGTCTCCAATCGTAGTATATATTTGTTTTATATGTTTCCAATTCCAACACAATTCTGAAAAAATTGATCAAAATCGGATGACTATAGCATATAGCTGGCATATAAACGGTCGGTCAAAAAACTACTTCTAGTGAGAAAAACTTTTTTGTTTTTATCGCAGCGTCTCCAATCTTGGTATATATTAGTTTTATATGCTTTCACATAATTTTGAAAAAAATTATCAAAATCGGATGACTATAGCATATAGCTGCCATAGGACCGATCGGTCGAAAAATGTGTTTTACTAAGAAAAGTTTTTTTTTATGGTATCAAATTTTTATTTTCAATGATTTAAAAATTTGTAATATCGGATATCTATATCCTATATATATTTTACCGGTTAAATCAGTTGGAGTAAAGTTTTTCAAGTGTATTAAAACTTCGGCACAGTCGAAGTTAGCTTTGCCTTCTCGTTTTTTCTCAATTTACTTATTATCCACCCACCCTCATTCCAATTCAATGTCATAGCAATCTTAATTTTTTCTTCCTCAACAAAGGAAGACATATGAACGCAGTTATACAATTTTGTAAAGAAATTTTGAAATAAAAACTCTTTACTGCTTTGTCCATATGGCAGACAAATAACTAATGACCATATTCAAATATTTCATTAAAATCAATCTGTTAACATTCCTTTCAATGTTCTAATAGACTAGTAATATATTTTCTTATTTATTTTTGAGTATATTGCTTTTGTATCTTTTTCCATTTTCGAAGAGAAATAAATAAATAAGCATATATATATATATATATATGGCCTGTTCCGATTTCGAATGTTGTACATGTTTAATTTTCAAAAAAACGATTAGGGTAATAGGTATCAAACCAATAATTTGTTTTTACATTTAAATCGATTTAAATCGCTTTAAGCCGATTTACCCAATCAATTTTGTACAACAACGCATGTACCTGATTCGAGTTCGAGAAATATTTGTATACCATTTTCTTTTATGATCTTTTAAAATGCTAAAGTGCAATAATGCCCTCCGGGCGTAATCACACTTTCTATTAGACCACGACGCCCTTGGTCAAGCACACTACATATGGTAACCAAAGAGGACGGAACCTGGCGAGCATTCGGCGATTACCGCAAACTTAATTCGGTTACGACGCCAGATCGTTATCCTATCGCCCACGTCCACGATTTTACCGAACAACCTAATGGAATAAACATTTTTTCAACACTTGACCTGTTAAGAGCCTATTATCAAATTCCAATGGCAGAAAGCGATATCCAAAAAACAGCAATTTCTTCTCCATTTGGACTCATAGAGTGTGTGTAAATGCCTTTTGGGTTAAAGAATTCCACTTAATCATTCCGTCCGAGAACTCATAGACTCCATTCTCAACTATGCCCGACCTGAGACCATCAGCGAACTAGGACGATTTCTCGGCGTTATAAACTATTATCGTAGATGCTTATCACACTCTTCTCATATACAGGCGCCGCTGTCAGAATAGTTGTCAAAGCCTTCGAGGCCTGCAAACACAGAGTCGCTGAAGCACTTTTCTTATTTCCCTTACCAAATGCTGATCTTCAATTGCATTGCGATGCATCAAACCTAGCTATTAGATCAGATTGGGAGCAGCGAATAAACGACAACTGGCAACCGCTGGGATTTTTCTCCAAAAAGCTAAGTTTTACTGGGAAAAATTACAGCACATACGACCGAGAACTACTAACTATTTTTGAATCAATCAAATACTTTAAACACTTAATCGATGGTCGCATTTTCGTCATCAAGGCCGACCATAAGCCATTCGATTATGCTTTAAATCAGCGTTCGGAAAAATCATCTCCACGTCAACTGCGGTATTTGGGTTACATTTCCCAATTTTCGACCACCATCATGCATTTAAAAGGATCTGACAACACCGTCGCGTATGCTTTATCAAGATTGTGCTCCACCACAATGCCAACAGCTGTCTCAAATCGAGGATGCACAAGTGGTTGATTCCGAGCTGTCAGATCTTCTCCAAGGAAAAACTTCTCTAAAACTAAAAAAAATCCGATACAATGCCGACATCTCGCTCTGTGTGAGTTTTTTCCTTTATCCTCATCCGAGCGGTCGAGCAACTTTGCAACAGATTTGTCAGAAGTTTGCTTGGCCCTCAGTGTTTGAAGATGTCAACAACTGGTGCAGGAACTGTCTTACCTGCTCGAAAATTAACAAGCACAATTATCTCATACCCGAAAAAATTCACGTACCAATGAAAGGGTCAAATCTTCTATCAATTTGGATATAGTCATTATGCCGTCCTATCAGAACTATCGGTTTAGCTTTACGATAATTGATCGTGACTATAGCCACTGCTTTTTGAATTTATTGGATATCTCGTTATGGTACTCCCAAAACTATAACTACAGGTCAAGGCGCCCAATTTGAGTAATTTTTGTTATTTTTAAGGAATTTGCTCAGCTCGTTGGAAGTGCGCATATCCACACAGCGTGCTACCACCCACAATCAAACGGTCTTATCGAAAGATGGCACAGATCGTTTAAAGAGTCCTTGATGTGTCATAGCGGCACACCGTGGTCCAAACTGCTTCCAACTGTACTGCTTGGCCTTCGTACCTGCTCTGTAAATTAAGGTTGAATAAATATTCAATATAAACAATAATAGGCTACCCAGTTATCCAAATGTTTACAGAAAGTGGCGCCATTTGTTGGTAAGCTCGTGGTAGATTCTAAGCGAAAATACAATTTTTGTAAGTTGGACTTTTCTGTGGAAATACTTATATGTGATAATATGTGGAAATATAAACATTAGGGTGGAGGTAACATTTTTTTTAAGTTGCTTTTTTCTGAGTTATTTATCGATGACCCAGAGTCTTAAATGTAATGTGTTTAAATTTTAGCTTTTTAAAGCAATATTTTTATTAGACTTGATTTTTTTTAAACTGTGTTAGAAATATGAAAAAAATGTTCATATGTGTTGACTTATTTTTTTTTTATATTTAGCTTAATATTAGTTATATTAAATAAGTCAAATCTAAATTTACTTTAACATAACTTAAGGAGCGAAATTTCCTAAATTTAGTTTTTGTTTAAAAAATTTGGATTTTAGTTTTTAATACTTAACCGAGCTTTTGAGCTTCATCAAAGCTTCAATCTATAATATCCATCTATTGTTGAGCTTTATAAGAATAACAATGTTCTTTCCTTCCAACTTTTTATAAGTTTTGAAAAAGGAAATTTTTAGTATAATAAAACAAACAAAAACGCTCTTGCGCCACTTCGAGATAAAATCGTGAACTCTAATTTTTTGACCAGATGATGCTTAAATATAGGGTCATCGAAAAATCATTCAGGAGATCTTTAAAAATAAAAAACGAGAAGGCAAAGCTAACTTCGACTATGCCGAAGTTTTAATACACTTGAAAAACTTTACTCCAACTAATTTAACCAGTAAAATATATATAGGATATAGATGTCAGATATTTAAAATTTTTAAATCATTGATTATAAAAATTTAATACCATAAAAAAACACTTTTTCTTAGAAAAACACATTTTCCGACCGATCGTTCCTTTGGCAACTATATGCTATAGTCATCCGATTTTGATAAATTTTTCAAAAATTATGTGAAAGTATATAAAACTAATATATACCAAGATTGGGGATGCTACGATAGAAAACAAAAAAGTTTTTCTCACTAGAAGTAGTTTTTTGACCGACTGTTTCTATGGGAGCTATATAATATAGTCATCCGATTTTGATAAATTTTTCTTCTATTATGAGAAAGCATATAAAACTCACATATACCAAGATTAGTGACGCTACGATGGAAAACAAAAAAGTTTTTCTCACTAGAACTAGTTTTTTGACCGACCGTTTCTATGGCAGCTATATGCTATAGTGATCCGATTTTGATACATTTTTCCAGAATTATGTGAAATCATATAAAACTATTATATACTAAGATTAGTGACGGTACGATGAAAAACAAAAAAGTTTTTCTCACTAAAACTTTTTTTCCGACCGATCGTTCCTATGGCAGCTATATGATGTAGTCATTCGATCTGGCCGGTTCCGACATATTAGCTGCAGTAAAAACAAGACTCTGTGCAAAATTTCAGCTCGATAGCTTTAAAACTGAGGGACTAGTTTGAGTAGAAACAGACAGACAGACGGACAGACGGACGGACGGACAGACGGAATTGAACTCAGCTCGTCGTCCTGATCAAGAATATATATAGTTTATGTGGTCGGAAATGAATATTTCTATGCGTTACAGACTTCTGGGCAAAATTAATATACACTTTTCAAGTGTATAAAAAACATTTAATTGGCCTCTTTCACTCTATCCGAATGTACAGCACATATGTACACACATATGTAGTAAAATAAGGCTATATACGTAAGTGGCTTTATAACATACATCAAATTATTTTTAGATGTGGAAACACGTGCCCCGACCGCCCGTTCTCTTTGAGTGAAAATAAGCCTTAAGCAATCATTTTCGGACTTCGATTCATTATTATTTTTTTTTATGATTTATTTTTTTTATTTATTTTTAATTTCAGCAACATTCGTCATATTGACACAGTTACAATTAAAGAATATAAAAAGGAGAAAATAAAGAAAATTACTAAATATAAAGTACAGATTCAAGGAAAAAGAAAACAATATAATGAAAAGGAACCCCTTATGATCCGTGGGGGGAAATTTAGTCGTAATAGTACAGCTACGCCCTGACTCGCAGCAAAAGTGAATCAAAGGGGTTTCCTTTAATAGTAGCAAAAGTATGCTATGGACGAGTAAGAGTTTGCAGAATTAAAGATTTGACTAAATCGTCAGAAATGTTACCACTGAGAAGAGGAAAAAAATCATTATAATCCCTGCACAAAACACGAAAGGGACAATTAGCGGCATAAGCCGAAGAAACAATGGGCAGCCATAAGGGAATGTGATTTCTTGTTAGTCTCGATGGGACTTTAAAATTAACTTGACTAAGCAGGCTCGCCGCGTCAATATTTCCATTAATCAGTTTATGTAAAAACATTATACCCAACATTGTACGTCTATGCTCCAGTGTTGGTAAATCCAAAAGTTTCAGCCTGGATATGTAAGGAGGAAGTCTTAATAAAGGGTCCCATCCAAGGTTCCGAAGAGCAAACAACAGAAACTGCTTTTGGACAGATTCGATACGCGCACAAAGGGTAATTGATTGTGTGTTCCAAACACAAGAACCAAACTCTAGATGCGGTCTCACAAGTGATGTAAACAAAAGTTTAGTTGTGTAAGGATCATTGAACTCTTTAGACCAGCGTTTTATAAAACCAAGAGTACCCATTGCTTTATTAACAGATAGTTCGATATGCGTACTGAAAGATAGTTTATGATCTAAGGTAATACCCAGATCGACAAAAGTTACTACATGTTCAAGCTGTTGTAAGTTCAAAATATAAGGATTTGTAAGTGGCGGTCGGCGATAAAAAGTCATCGCTTTACACTTGTCACTATTTAACCGCAAAAAATTGTCCGAGCACCATGTATAAACAGAGTCCAAGTCAACCTGTAGCAAGGCTGAAGCGTTGGGAGAGTTATGACTCAAAAATATTTTTAAATCATCCGCGTACAGAAGAGCACGTGAATGCTTTATCACCTCGGGAAGATCATTCATAAATAGCCCAAAAAGAAGGGGCCCAAGGTGGCTCCCTTGGGGAACTCCAGAGGTCACCATAACTGGTCGAGAAGTACAACTGTTGAAAACAACTTTTTGAGTTCTGGACTGGAGGTACGATGAAATCCAGTTGAGCAGCCCCAACGGAAAACCCTGCAACCGTAATTTCTCAACCAACAGGCTATGAGAAACACTATCGAAAGCTTTACTAAAGTCAGTAAAAATAACATCAGTTTGCATACCTTGAGTAAAACCATTGATCACGCTTGTGGTAAATTCGAGTAGGTTAGTCGTAATGGAGCGACTTCTAACAAACCCATGCTGATAGGGGGAAATGAAAGAAAAGCAGCAATGTTGCAGCTGAGACGTAATTATTTTTTCAAAAAGCTTAGGAATAGCAGAAAGTTTTGCAATACCCCTGTAGTTTGAAACATCAGAACGTGATCCCTTTTTATGCAAGGGAATAATAAAAGATTCTCTCCAAAGCGTGGGAAAAATAGACTTATCAAGCGATTTAGAAAAAAGGATATAAATTGGATAAGCAAGAAAGTTTGCACATTGTTTTAAGATGCACGAAGGAACATTGTCTGGGCCAGGAAGAAGATTAGACTTTAAGGAAAGAAGACCATTTAAAACTGAAGAAAAAGATATTGAGGGGCACCGTATAGAATCATATGATGAGATCTGATAAGGATAGCTATAACTGGGAGCGGACGTTGAATAGGTAGATTGAAAGAAATTAGCAAACATATTAGCAATATCGTTGTCAGACGAAGCTTCTTCATTCCTATAGTGCAATACTGAGGGAAAAGAATTGGAACGGCGTTTAGTATTTACAAACTGGTAAAAGCGCTTAGGATCGGTATGGATGTTACTCTGTACTTCAAGAAGGTAGCTTTTGTAGCAATTACGATTTTGGGTTTGATATTTCGATCTTGCAATCGAGAATTTAGAAAAGTCTGATGCCCGACCCGATTTTTGATAGACTTTGAAAAGGCGAGACTTAACATTTTTCAAATAACTAAGTCTTTCACAGCTCCAAGGTACATTTCCTGAGGTGCATCTTACAGTCTCCTGGGGAATACAACTATCAAATAAGCTATACAGCTTAGAATAGAACATGTTGGTGGCCATTTCAACACAGGAAACATTTTGAAGAAATGACCAGTCTACGTTAGATAGCATACTATCCAACAGAATGTAGTCAGTTTTTTTTATAGCACCGACGAAGTTAGCTTTGAGTTCTCAGGTAAGACCGGCAAATCAAGAATCAGTTTTAGAGTAGGGTGATATGGGTCTTCCGGACTAGAAATAGAAATAGAACTATCTGTAAAAATCAAGTCTAAGGTTCGACCAATTGAATTTTTTACAAAATTTGCTTGAAATAAGGATAAGTCAAGCATACTATCTAAAAAGATATGCTGACTAGAAGGGAGGAAAAAAAATTGAGTCAGGTGAAGAAAACCAAGAAACAAAAGGTAGATTAAAATCACCTGCAACGACTTGAAAATCAGAGTCGCGACAGGCTTTAGCAATAAAACTTATAGCAGAAGCATGTTTCAAATAAATGGACTCATCAGAAGATGGAGGAACATACGAACAGCTTAGGAAAATATAGAAACTTCCACAATTTAGAGAGACGCAGACAAATTCAATATCATCTGTATGAGGAACATGAACAATAGTTGCAGAGAAATCCTGCTTTACTGCAATTAAAACACCACCACCGATGCGAATATTACGGTCAACCCTGAAAATGCAGTACGAATCACACAAAACCTCGCTGTTGAGGATATTCGCTTGAAGCCAAGTTTCAGTAAGCATTAATATATCCGCATCGAAAGCAAAACTATTTAAATAAAGGTATTGAAGCTTACTTTGAAGTCCCCTTATGTTCTGATATTCGATGACAAGGGTGGATTTAGGTTTTTTGATATCTTGGGTAAAGTGGCAATATTTCGCTTAAAGTTAGGGTTAAATTCGTGAATTATAGCAAATTCTGGCCAAAGACTCGGTTCAAGAATCTGGTTCATGAAAGCAGGAGGAACAAAAATTTTAAAAGAAGATATTGGACGAGGTTCGGAAAAGCTATATTTAGACACCGATATGTCCAAACATCCAGTGCAATTGATCAAAAAATTTTTTAAGTCTTTCTCAGTAGTATCAGGGCATAAGCGAGAAATAAAGATTTGTTTCCGTGGAGCTACGGCCACAATAGGTCTAAAAGAATAGCCAGTATTAGCAGACGTAGAAGCAGCATTAGAAGCATCAGCAGTTAGAGCAGCGATATTGCCAGGGGCAGCAGCTCGGGCGTCAACTGAAACAGTAGCAGATGTAGGAGCATTTGTGGGAACTTCCACAGTGGCATGGGTGGCAAATGGACGATTTGCAGAAACTGAAGTAGGAGCATCAGATGGAACTTCGACATGAACAACAGTACGTTGTGCTGCGGGTGCAGAAGCTGGCAGTGGTGCAGGGTTAGCAGCAGCTACGGCAGAAATTGATACTGGATCAGCCTCATGACCAGCAGGCGCACGTGCAGATATCTGATGAGGGTTATCCGAAACACAGACTACACCAACGGTTGCAGCATCATTTGCATCACTAATTACTGAAACTGGGTCCGTATCAGTACAGATATTAGCAGTATCACCAGGAGTAGAGTTATTTGCGAGCATTTCCAAGTCCAAATTTGCGGATACCATGGCAGGAGAGCGCGCGGCTTCAGCATCAAACGATATCAGAAGTGGTTCACTCGCCGAAGAAGGTGTAGGTTCAGAGGTAGGTTCTGAAAAATGGGAAGGATTAGCATGTATTGCAGAAACATTGCGTTTTTTTCGCTTTGGTGAGCTAGCCAGCAAATTCAAACCGAAAAAATCAGACTGCATCTTGAAGAACTTGTCATTAAGTTTCCGGAAATCCTGATGAAGGTCCAAGAAGCTGCCGTGAGTCTGCTTCATAAAAGAATGCATCTCCAAAGCAACTTCACGGCATGATACGCAGCACCAAGTTAAGCCATCGACTTTGGCTAGAATTTCGCTCTGCCGCATAACAAATCCCGCACATTTAACGTGTGCAACATTGCCACAGAGCCAACATTCAACCACTTCTAGTGAGAACAACTTTTTTGTTTTTTATCGTAGCGTCCCCAATCTTGGTATATATTAGTTTTATATGCTTTCACATAATTATCAAAATCGGATGACTATAGCATATAGCTGCCATAGGACCGATCGGTCGGAAAATGTGTTTTACTAAGAAAAATTTTTTTTTATAGTACCAAATTTTTATTATCAATGATTGAATAATTTTACATATCTGATATCTATATCCTATATATATTTTTCCAGTTAAATCAGTTGGAGTAAAGTTTTTCAAGTGTATTAAAATTTCGGCAGAGTCGAAGCTAGCTTTGCCTTCTCGTTAAATTAATAATATATCTTAAAGTAATGATTAAACTACGAAAAAGGCATAAGTTCTCCTTGGCGTCGTAAGGACTAACACTATATCAATTAAATGAAGCAATCTAAAGTTATTTTCGCGCTTACAATTAAGAATTTTGCATTCGTCATACTTGTTAAAACCTTTTCCCATTGCCGTGAAATTAAAAAAAAATATATATATATGCACATATATACTCAGTACGAGAAACCTGTTTTCTTTTTGGTTTTGGTGCATTTGGTGTTTAAAGTTAAAAAAATACCCAACTAGCATGACCTCAATCCCATTAAACTCACAATCTTAACAATAGAACAAACAATTTACCGAGTTTTATATTTATCATTTAAATTTGCACAAGAGCAGACTGCTGTCACTAAAAATTTGTTTGACTTTTTTATATATTGTTTCCTTTTTATACCATTTACGTACGTTCTCTTAATTAATCCTTTTGGGACTTTTTGTTTACTAAGCTGACAGCTGAAGCGCCATCGGACAGTTTCTCTGCCATCAAGGAAACCGTTGGCGAGACATCCTTTACTGAAACGCAGGAGCCATTGACGACGGCAGAAGGAGCAGGAATCGAAGGGTTGCAACCGCAAAACACTGTGGAAATTGAGTCGCTATCGCATTACTTGCTTTCTATTGTATACATGCCATACTCCTTGCGGATGGTTTGCTTGACTAATCTCTTCTGTTGGATGGCGCACGTCTGCTACTCGCTTTATTTTACTGATTTCGTTGGCGAAGCGGTATTCAAAGGCGATCCCAAAGCGATAGAAGGTTCAACAACACAGATGCGCTATGAGGAGGGCGTCCGCTTCGGCTGCTGGGGAATGGCCATGTATTCTCTGTCGTGCGCTTGCTATTCGCTTGTGATAGAAAAGCTAATTCAACGTTTTAGGTAACTAAATGATTTTTAATTTGAATTTTTACCAAGCCTATTAGTTTCACAAAGTACTGAATCAAAAAGAATCGGCCATGATTAGGACGGACTGGTCCTGAAAGCATAGCTACCCCTACATGTTTTCGGTCATGAATTAACACAGGCAAGGCCTACTACTTCACGAGGTTGGCTTCTTTTAGGCATGGATTTCAGAACTGAACCCATAGGTGAGTTTCATGGGTAGTACTGAATACGATATTGAAATCGGTCACGACTTGGAGCAATTCCCAATACTCAGGCCCATATTTGGAATTCATAGCTATGTTCATTACTAATGCGTAGAGCTAAAGGGCTTGTGCTTATTTGTGGAGGCATCACACAGGGCAACAAAATGAACACTTTTGTGAGGTCTGGCCTTCTCGAATGTTATTGTACATTTGTTTGACTATTAATGTAAGAACTATGCTAAATCGAGTAGCCTTTTCATATTTCCTATACACATTTTGTGAATTAATCAAGTAGTCCTGCCATAAAATTTTATTCACTTTTTCGTGAAAAAACGGCTGTAGCTTAGTCCAACAAGCTGATAAAAGTGCAACAAAATTCGTAAAAATAGCGGATGTGTTAGGCTAAAGAGTTAAAAGAGTTGTTTTAATTTTACGATTTATGCACTAGGTTGTGGATGACGGTTTATTTTGAAAAATTTGCTATAAATTGAGAAAAAATTATCTTCAAGGTCCAATTTAGTCACTTTCGGGTATGCTGATGCGGTTCGCTTGATTTTTTATGGCTGCATTGATGTATGTAGTACCGCATAAAACTTATAAACCTACAAATTTGTGCTTGGTGTGACCCCCATTATTTTCCATAAGCTAAAAAAACAGCAAAATGGTTTTCCGCGATTTCTCGCAAACAAGAGCTGATGGAAAAAAACCGAGACCACTTTTGGAATCAGGGCGCAGAACAGGAACAGAATTTTGCATCCAGAAGGCCAGACCGAAATGGCTGTTGCCCTGTGTTATTATATTATTTATTTACTAGTATTATGTAATAGTCTCATTCCATTGGCACATAAATGTACATTTGAATATTCCTTGACTCCATAGCAAATGTACATTCATTGAATAGCTACAGAAGCTGCAATTTGTAAAAAAAACGTTTAAAATTGAATCGAAACTTTATCGGAGTACCGTTCCTTAGGAAGGATTTTATACCCGCTACTCGTAGAGTAAAAAGGGTACACTAAGTTCGTGCGAATGTATATAACAGGCAGAATGAAGCATTTCCGACCCCATAAAGTATATATATTCTTGATCAGCATCAATAGCCGATGTAGCCCGTCCGTCTGTATGAACACCTAGATCCCAGAGACTATATGAACTAGAGCTACCATTTTTTCAGTGTAGACTTGTATAGTCTGCACACAGAACAAGTTTGTTTCAAATTTTTGCTGTTTTGTTTCAAAGATTGCTTGAACCATTTAGACAAATATTTGAATCATCATATATTTTAATCATCATTATTTATCGATCCGCCATACATCATTTCCCGATCAGACGAACTATATAAGAGTTGCCATCGCCGCAATTTGGAAAAAATCTCATATATCCTACAATTTTGAAAGTAGATTGCTTGAACCGTTTAAACAAATATTTGAATCATCATTACTTACCGATACACCATACACCGTTTCACGATCAGATGAACTATCGTCTAGTTTTAAGCAAATCAAATAATTACGCTGGGCATTTTGTGATTTAATAATATATTTTAAATAAACCCTTTGAGTGTCTTCAAACATGGTCGGTAAAATCCATCATGAATTCAGCACTCAGGTATGTTGGGTTTGATCTCCCGAATACTTGCCTTGTTTCTGCATGCTGACAAGTTCATCGGTGCGCTTATTGGAAGCCTCTTCCATAACCTTTTACCCATTTTACTCTTAAGTCTCTTGGCCGCTGGCATTGAGCTCATACTGTTATTAAATGTTCCAGTATTCGAGTGCAGTACGCATTCGGAGGTTGAGCAATCAGAGATTTTTCGTTGCAAAAATGATAACTATTGACCCAAATAGATAATTATCTATGCATATGATAGATTGTTTAACCTATGAAATAAGTGTTTGAAAAGTCGCCTTCATGCTAAAGTAAAAGTTTGTGAAAAAAAAAACAATTTTATGGCAAAAAAAAAAATTATTTTTTACAATTTTAGGTTATTTTTGTTTCATTTATTATGTTTTTATTTTTTGAAATTATAACCACAAAAATTTAAAAAAAAATTATTTGGGTATTCACGAAAACTTTAAACCTGATAAAAAATGAAATCTCCAACAACAAAATGTACTACCGAAAAGTAAGCTGACATCACCAGCCTAGAGCTGGGTCATGTGTTTTGCTGGTTACATTTCATTTTCAGTGTTGGTAAACACTTCTAACAGTACTATCCATTGGGTGCTTAAATTTTAATATTTTGTTGAATAAGCGCCACTGTTGTATAAAGCAAACTAAGCTGGCTATTCCACCTTGGTAGCAATGGTGAAGATGTTAAGGTGTGAGACCAAAAATCAACAAGACCTGAGTTGAAATTACGGTAAGGTTTGTCAATAATTTTATTTTTTGTTTTGTTTTACAAAAACATTTCAACGATTGCAAGACATAAAATGCAATCACATATCATTTTAAGACATTTTCATTATTTGTACTTCAAAAATACCTAACTTAAAATTTTTCAATAATGTTGGCACAGATTTAATGAGTTTTAATAAAACAGTTCTACAAAATGAGACCTTTTGTGAGTATCCCGAACATTTTAAACTAATTACTGTTCATCTACCCATGCTGAATACGAGATGATAAGCCAAAGTCATATCTTAGTTTCCGTTTCCAAGAAATTGCAAAAAAAGCATATTTTCGCTTTTTTGACCTACCTCGAATTTTTGGAGGCCACACTAACCAAAAGTTGATGGAATTATGAAACCTTTTTAATAGTAATCATGTCAATGCAACTGAGAAAAATCAAACAAGCGGTAAAAGTAACGTCAAAAGAATCGGAAATTGCCTCTGAAGTCAAGTTTTTCTATATTTATATCGTTTTTGTCAAACTAAATCATCTGCCACAAGCCATTAGATTGATCGGATATTTTTTGCATCCACATAATCATATAGTTTAACATATGCACTAATTATGGCAATTTTATTAAATTTATGAAAAGTAAATTGGCAACGTTAGAGCCTTTTTAAACCGAAAATCAACATTAAATTTTATGGGAGGACAATTAGATTCCAACCCCAAATTTTTATAGGAATAATCAAATGCTACTTGATATAACATTGACTTAAGTAAATTTTTATCCAAATGTAGACTAATGACATTCATGGAATGCTACGTTAAGATATTGAAAGTAAGTAAATATCGCTCATAATTATCTCAATTTCAATAAATTACATTTGTTCTCTTTTTAAAACTACCTCGGTTTGTTTACGTTTGGCATGGCGAACAGCTGTTTTAATGATGCGGCTGCGATCTAAACGCTTGCATCATTTTTTCGCATCTTCGACAATGCTGAGCCCTGTGTAACTCCGATATTAAATGCTTTGTTACGCTGTACTGCAAAATTGGACTGCCACTGCTGTTTTGTTCTAAAATCCTCTTCTGACTTTTGGGGTTCTGCATATATAATTCAAAGTTTGTTTCACCGTAAATGAAAATCTTTAGGCCCAATAACATCCATATAGAAATGCAAAAAGAGAATTTTCAAGGACCCAGACTTTGAAATGATGATAACATAATAATTTAACAGAATAATTTTCACTCCTCTTATTTTCGATGCTCGTTTTTCTTCTCTTATTTAAAATTGATTTTTATTTTAAAATAATAATAAATAATTTTTGTTTTCCTTCTAAAAGTCTATAACATAATTGAATAAATTTCTTATTTGAGGACTGTTGAAAATACCTTAATTTATTTTAGCTTCATATAATTTTGAGAATTTCTGACTCAAATGTCCAAAAGCAGCACCATATACATACATACATACGTTCACAGCTTGATTACTGTTAACTTTTTATACACTTGAAAAGTGTATATTAATTTTGCCCAGAAGTTTGTAACGCATAAAAATATTCATTTCCGACCCCATAAACTATATATATTCTTGATCAGGACGACGAGCTGAGTTCATTTCCGCTTGTCCGTCCGTCCGTCTGTCTGTCTGTCCGTCTGTCCGTCTGTCTGTCTGTCTGTTTCTACGCAAACTAGTCCCTCAGTTTTAAAGCTATCGAGCTGAAATTTTGCACAGAGTCTTTTTTTTACTGCACGCAACTAATATGTCGGAACCGGCTGGATCGGATGACTATATCTTATAGCTGTCATAGGAACGATCGGTCGAAAATTAAGTCTTTGTGAGAAAAACTTTTTTGATTTCCATCGTAGCATCACCAATCGTAGTCAATATTACTTTTATATGTTTCCACACAATATGGAAAAAATTGATCAAAATCGGATGACTATAGCATATAGCTGCCATAGAAACGGACGGTCAAAAAACTACTTCTAGTGAGAAAAACTTTTTTGTTTTCCATCGTAGCGTCTCCAATCTTAATATATATTAGTTTTATATGCTTTGACACAATTGGGAAAAATTTTCAAAATCGGATGACTATAGCATATAGCTGACATATAAACGGTCGGTCAAAAAAATACTTCTAGTGAGAAAAACTTTTTTTTTCTATCGTAGCGTCTCCAATCTTGGTATATATTAGTTTTATATTCTTTCACATAATTTCGAAAAAATTTATCAAATTCGGAGGACTATAGCATATAGCTGCCATTGGACCGATCGGACGGAAAATGTGTTTTACTAAGAAAAGTTTTTTTTTATGGTATCAAATTTTTATTATCAATGATTTAAAAATTGTAAATATTTGATATCTATATCCTATATATATTTTACCGGTTAAATCAGTTGGAGTAATCTTTTTCAAGTGTATTAGAACTTCGGCACAGTCGAAGTTAGCTTTGCCTTCTCGTTTATAATTCCGTCATGCTTGCACAATCAGCAAAACTTAACCAAGCATTCCACATATGTTATAAGGGTACATTTGGATAAATATTTACTTAAGCCAATGTTATATCAAGAAGCCTTTTGATAATTCCTATAAAAATTTTGGGTTGGAATCTAGTTGTCCTCCCATAAAATAAAACGTTGATTTTCGGTTAAAAAAGGCTCTAACGTTGCCAATGTACCTGTCATAAATTCAGCAAAATTGCCATAATTAGTGCATATGTTAAACAATATGATAAAGTGGTTGCAAAAAAAATCAGACCAATCTACTGGCTTGTAGCAGATCATTTGTGATATTTGTATTGGGCCAATTTGTGTGAATTGTTGATGTGTTACATACTGTGGGTTATGTTGGCCAGTGTAGTTCATGTGAAATAAAAAATGTTTAATTGTTTTCTATTTCCATTTTTCTCCTATGCGTTTCGACGTTTTTAACGTCTTCTTCAGGGAGCCTGCATTTATTGACAAACAAAAAAAAGGGAATGACATGTTCACATATACTTATCGCCATAAAACACTTATTTTCACATATACATACATACATTAAAATTTATTTGTTTTTGTTTGATTGTTTTTAATCCTAATATTGCCGCGTTCCATCCTTCTGGTTTTATCCATCGTCTGTTTTTGAGTTGGTTGAGTGTTTCCTTGTCATCTGTTGATTTGTCCAATTATTGTTTGTTAGCACTGACGCATAAATAAAATTTGTTTGTTCCACGTCTTCCTTGTGGTTAATTGCGTGTGTGCCTTTTTGTTGGATTCTTAAGCTTTCTAGTGTCATCCTAGTTTGCTCTCTTCTCTCTATGTCAAGTACTCTCACTTGATCGAAAACAGCTGTGTCCCGTCTCTGTTAGGTGTTGAGACAATGCAGTGCTAGTTTTTTGTTTTTCGGCGTGTCTTTTGTGTTCCGCTATCCGTCTTGAGAGTGCTCTCCTTGTAGTTCCCACGTGCAGTGCAGTTCTGTCCCTCTCTTCCAGAGCATTTGATTTCATATATGAGGTTATGTTGTTTTTGCTTTTCAATTTTGTCTTTGGAATTTGTAAACAATTTTCTTGTACTTGTATGCGCTTTATAAACATATGTTATGTTGTTTTTTTTTTTGCTGGCATTATTTTCGCAATCGTCTGTTTGTTGGTTAAATTGTCAACATATGGGACGCTGATGAATTGTCGCGGTTCCTCTGCATTTGATTTGTTTATGTTTTTGTTTTCCGTTTTTCTTTGGCTTGTTACGTCCGATATGAGTTTGTTGATCAAGTGCTCTGGGTAGCTATTTTTTAAGAAGGTGGACTTTAATTTTATGTATGTGGTTGGTTGAGAACGTTCATCGCTTAATGTGTATGCTGTTTTTATTATGTTTCTTACTGTGTTTATTTTTTGGGATATTGGTTGATTGGAGTGGTAGTTCATTATTCTTCCTGAGGCTATCTTTTTTGTGTACCAGTTGAACACTAGTTTTCCGTCTTCTCGTAGAAGTTCAAGGTCTAGAAACGCTATTTTATTTAGTTTGACAAAAACTCTATAAATATAGAAAAACTTGACTTAACAGGCCATTTTCCACTCTTTTGGCTTTACTTTTACCGCGTGTTTGATTTTTCTCAGTTGCATTGACATGTTTACTATCAAATAGGCTTCATAGGCTGGTTAGTGTGGCCTCTAAAAATTCGAATAGGTCAAAAAATCGAAACATGCTTTTTCCGCAATTTCTTGGAAATGGATACTAAGATATGACTTTGGCCTATCAACTCGTGTTTAGCATGGGTACACTCAGAGAAAAAAGCGAGCAGATCGTGCTTGATATTAAGCAGATTTCGTGTCAGAAGTTCGGCAAGACAGAATCTTCTTGGATCCAAAAAGAAAATACTGAAATTAAGCATGAATTTTGAAGCTCGATCTGCTCGTTTTAAATTTAGTCGGCTTCATTTCAAGCATGATTTATTCTCCAATTCAAGAATAGATCTTCTTGAATGTTAGCATTTTAGAACAAAGTTGCCAGAGAGTGAGAGAACGAAATGCTCTCGTTTTAAACGCCTCACCTCTCTTGCTTTCAAACTCAAATCGAGCGCACAAGTCTTCTTGATTTCAAGCAGATTTCTTCTTGAAAATTCAAGACGAAAAAAAACTAAATTGAAGCCGATTTCAGTCTTGCCTAATCGTGCTACATTTCTCTGGGTGTAGACGAACATTAATTAGTTTAAAATGTTCGGGATACTTTTGGCTGTTGAACAGAGTAATTGAAGGTATATTCAACGGTCCTCAAATAAGAAATTTATTCAATGATGTTATATTCAAGGCACTTTTAGCAGGTAAACAAAAATTATAAATTTATTTAAAAAACAATTTTGAATCTATTTTTAAATAAAAGTAGAGAAACAAGCATCGGAAATAAGGGGAGTGAAAACTATTCTATTATATATTAAAAATATGTAATCATCATTTGAAAGTCTGGGTTGCAATATGTCCTTGAAAATTCCATTTCTTTATGGATGGTATTGGGCTTAAAGCTTTTCATTTACTTAGAAACAAACTTTGAATTATATATGAAGAGCCCCAAAAGTCAGAAGAGGATTTTAGAACAAAACAGCATTGACAGTCCAAGTTTGCAGTACAGAGTAACAACGCATCAAAACTGTTGAAAGTAAATCGCTGTAAGCTTATTTAAAAATGAACAATTTTTTTGGCATCATAAAACAAAGGGAATTTTTGCAGAATTTTTGGAGGTGTGAAAGGTGTTCAAAAATAATAAAAACAATTCTATGTATTTATTTTTATATATTTAACTAGCATATAACCCGGCGCGCTTCGCTTCGCCACCATCAGTATAGCTGCCACCCCGCCCCCCATTTCCGACCTTCAATTGTTGTATTCCTCAAATTGTTCACACCTCCAAAAATTCTGCAAAAATTCCTCAAATTGTATCTTGATATGACAATTCACCATGTTAAATTCAAATGTGGTACCCCAACTAGAAGTCTAAAATAATTGGTGTTAAAAATTTCGCTAAATTTTGTAAGTCGCGAATTGCATTTTAAAAATTCGAAAAATTATTCTGGGAGAGTGTTGACATGCCAGCTATTGCCATAAAATTTTTGAAAATTTTAGAATGAATAGTTGGCTCGAAAAACGCTTGTGTTGGAATTGATAAAAATCGTTATTAAAAATTCATGGATGGTACTAGAAGTTTAAAAAAAATCGATAAATTACTTTCAGTTGATGTACTTTAAAACTGCATACTTGAAATTTGAATAAGATTGGGGGCCGCTACGCCTAGTAGCCCGGCTATGCCCTTTACTTACTTTCACTTAGGGTATTCACGACAACTTGCGTATTTGATACCCTATTGAAAAATAATATTTAATCTTCATCTGTCTACATTTGGATAAATATTTACTTAAGCCAATGTTATATCAAGTAGCCTTTTGATAATTCCTATAAAAATGTGGGGTTGGAATCTAGTTGTCCTCCCACAAAATTAAACGTTGATTTTCGGTTAAAAAAGGCTCTAACGTTGGCATCGTTACGTTGCCAATGTACAGAGGTACATTGATGAGAGCATCAATTCAGCAAAATTCCTATAATTAGTGCATCTGTTAAACTAAATGATTATGTGGCTGCAAAAATATCAGAACTATCCACTATCTTGAAGCAGATGATTTAGTTTGACGAAAACGCTATAAATACAATAAATAGAGTGAAAACCGGAACTGGCCAAATAATATTTTTTTTATACACTTGAAAAGTGTATATTAATTTTGCCCAGAATTTTGTAACGCATAGAAATATTCATTTCCGACCCCATAAACTATATATATTCTTGATCAGGACGACGAGCTATGTTCAATTCCGTCTGTCCGTCCGTCTGTCTGTCCGTCTGTCTGTCCGTCTGTCTGTCCGTCTGTCTGTCTGTCTGTCCGTCTGTCCGTCTGTCCGTCTGTCCGTCTGTCCGTCTGTCTGTCTGACCGTCTGTCTGTCCCTCAGTTTTAAAGCTATCGAGCTAAAATTTAGCACAGAGTCTTCTTTTTGCTGCACGCAACGCAATATGTTGGAACCGCCCGGATCGGATGACTATATCGTATAGCTGCCATAGGAACGATCGGTCGGAAAATAAGTCTTAGTGAGAAAAACTTGTTTGTTTTCCATCGTAGCTTCACCAATCTTATTATATATTAGTTTTACATGCTTCCTCATAATACTAAACAAATTTATTAATATCGGATGACTATATCATATAGCTGCCATAGGAACGATTGGTCAAAAAACTAGCTCTACTGTGAAAAACTTTTTTGTTTTTCATCGTAGCGTCACCAATCGTGGTATATATTAGTTTTATATGCTTCCATACAATTCAGGAAAAATTTATCAAAATCGGATGACTATAGCATATAGCTGCCAAAGAAACGGTCGGTCAAAAAACAAGTTCTAGTGGTGAAATCTTTTTTTTGTCCCATCGTATAGTCACCAATCTTGGTAGTTTTAGGTGCTTTTACAAATTATGATGAATTGTATGAGCATGATATTTTTTCAAAGCTGTTAAAAATCAGAAACACTAAGAAAGATTTTAAGTAAGCAAATATATTCATGGCAGTAATATAAAGTCAACAAAAGTGAAAGGATTCAATGTATAAAATATATACACCCAGAGAAATCTAGCACGATTAAGCAAGAATGAAATCGGCTTTAATTTATTTTTTTTTTCGTCTTGAATTTTCAAAAAAAAATCTGCTTGAAATCGAGAAGAAGCGCTCGATTTTGAGTTTGGTGGCAAGGGAGGTGAGGCGTTTGCATTGCGGAGAGCGAACGTAAAATCAAGCTTGAATATTCATGCTTGATTTCAGTATTTTCTTCTTGAATCCAAGAAAATTCTGTCTTGCCGAACTTCTGACACGAAATCTGCTTGATATCAAGCACGATCTGCTCGATTTTTTCTCTGAGTGTATATATTCAATGTATTATAAATATTTATATATGCATTATATTACCTAATTATTAATAACGTAATGCTTAATTAAGGCGACTTGGCATGGAATTCACTAGCGATTTCAGATCGGATGAGTTTATATTGGCCCATTCTTGCACTACTGCCAGTTTTAGTTGTTTGGCGCTTTCGAACTGCCTTCCACTCTTGAAAACCAGAGCAGAAAGAATACCCCAGATAATCTCTATGGGATTGAGATACAGACTTAACGCTAGCCAGCTCAGTACTGGCATATTTCGTTTTGTAAAAAAATTAGTCGTCACCTGTGCAAGGTGTATTGACGAATTTTCTTGTTGAGAGATGGGCGCGGGACGGGATTCCCGCGTTTCCCGCGGATTTGGGGGGGTATAATTCTTGCGGGACCCAAAAAATTCAGCGGGACCCGAAAAATATTCGTGTAGGAAGGAACGTTCTGAAAGCTGGAGGTCTGACAAGCAACCTACAATGCATAAATACGCTTTTTGGTACAGAGAACTATTAAATCATAGCTCACAAAATTTATTTGACACCATAGTAATGCCAAAATTAAGAGGCATCTGTAAGACAGCTTTGATGAAGGTCTGTGAACAAACTTATTTTCATTAAATAACACTGTTTTTGAATCCTCCTTTCAAAGAGTTAAGCTTCGCAGAAGCACAAAATTATGTTTATGTAAGTAATATCAATGTTGGAATTAATAAAAGATTTCAAGGTTCAAGTAGCACAGAAAATAACTCTTAGTTAATAATACTATCGATCGTTTCTCAAAAGGGCTTAGCCGGGCTTATTAGGCGTATCGGTCCCCGATCCTATCCATATTTCAAGTATGCAGTTTCAAAGTACGTCAACTGAAAGTATTTTATCGATTTTTAAACTCTGTACCGAAGGTACACAGAGTATATTGGGTTTGTGCAAATGTATGTAACAGCCAGAAGGAAGCATCTCCGACCCCATAAAGTATATATATTCTTGATCAGCATCAACAGCCGAGTCGAAGTAGCCATGTCCGTCTGTCCGTCTGTCTGTCCGTCTGTCCGTCTGTCCGTATGAACGAAGAGATCTCAGAGATGGTAAGAGATAGAGGTTTGAAGTGTATGGAACATTTATTTCTTATACTTGCAGGCAGATCAAGTTTAGTTTTGATTTTTGCCACGCCCCCTGCCTCCCCCGCAAATTTAAAAAAACGAAATAACTCCCACAATTTTCAAGATAGATAGTTCGAACATTCTAGACATATATTCTACTACTTATTTTGAATCGACCCGCCATACATCATTTTTCGATCAGATGAACGATATAAGAGCTATATGTAAAAGAAAATAAAAACCAACGCCAACAACAACACCGTTGCCATTGGTAGAACTTACGAGAAAGAGAGAGCGAGAAGGCAATAGCTAACTGGTAATTTCCCAATTGGACCTTGCTATGAGTGGAGCGATATAATTGAGATGGCCTGCGGTCAGAAATCACGCGTGATTCCCGCGTGACTAATATAGATACGTTTTTGTTAATAGGAAATTATATACAAATTTTATAATTTTACGGGTTTGTACTAGGTACTAGCCCCCATACATCGTTTTTCAACCAGATGAACGATGTTTGAAAGAGTTGCCACCCTCAGATTTTGAAAAAACCTCACACTTTAAAGTTATTAGTTTCGTACAAACAGGTACAGAGTATATTACAGTCGGGTTGACCGACTTTCTTACTTGTTTTATTACTTCTAGTGCCAACCGTGAATTTTATATTACTATTTTTTTCATTTCTAACACAAGACTTTTTCGGGCCAACTAACCATTCTACAACTTCCCAAATTTTTATGGCAATAGCTGGTATGTCAACAATCCCCCACAATAATTTTTCAGATTTTTAAAATACAATCCGCGACTTACAAAATTCCGCGAAATTTTTAACTCCAATTATTTTAGACTTTTAGTTGGGTACCACTTTTATATTAAACATGGTTATTTGTTATTCCAAAATAAAATTTGTATAATTTTTGCAGAATTTTTTAAGGTGTGATTAGAACAATGATAAAATTAATAATAATAATAATAATTTATTTAAAATAGCGTATTACAATGAACATAAAAAAAAATAAATCATAATTTTCAAAAAAATACTAACATATAAAAATATTGTGTTTAATACTAACATTTATTTTGTAACCGACTTGGTTGCAGGAACCGTCCGTCGTCCTCACCCCGTACCCGATTAATACGCCCGACTTCCCTGGTCTTCCCAAGATATCAGACCGTTCGGCAGTAAGGAGATTTTGCTAGTGCGCCTGCAAATATTATTTATATTTAAATTTAATTTTTATTGTACTCTAAACAGTCTCCAGGATCTCCTTCCTAAAGAATAGCGCTTTTTCCATGAATGTTACCAGTCCTTCCCATTTCGCGTCCCCTCTGTCTTCTAGGATATCATGAAGCTCCACACTTGCAAAATATGTTTTTTCCAGGAACGCCCATCTGTGGTCTTTTAGGCAAGGGCATCTTCCTAAAAAGTGTGTTAGATCTTCATTTTCTCCGGTATTACACAGTGGACAAGGCTTGTGTTCTGATCTGTTAAACGTGTTTGATGACAGGCTAATAAGGTCCAGCCGTGCTTTCATTACCCAGGTGCCTTTGCTTATTGCTTATTTCCGCAGTAAGGAAATGAGGCAGTCGACTATCTTCATAAAAAATATAGTTTTTCCTATGTACCCCAGGTGTAAGTTCGAAGTGTAGTAGTGCGCATCATCCACGCAAGTCTATAAGGATAGGGCGTATCCTGGGGAATTTGTTGGTAACCTAAGGATTTTGTTTAAAAAGTACGTCTGCAAACTGTCTACCACATCAAAGTAGCTATAGCTCCATACCTGCGCGGAATAGTTCTGGACTGCCCTTCATACAGCGGTAAAAATTTCCACTTAGCTTTGATACTTACGGAGGGCTTTGTCAAAAAGGAGTTCCATATGCAATTAATACTTGCTTTTGCTTCAACATTTCTTCTCAGTACGTGTTCCTTAAATGTGAGGGTTGGTGTAAAAGAAACTCCAAGATATTTGTACTCGGTTGCAATTTTTATAGCATTTCCTTTATAGGGAAATCTCTTTCGCCACTCGGTGTCGCCGGTTGTGTTTTTTTTTTGTGCTCCGCAAACTTTGTGCCTAATTAATTAATTTGGTCTTTATAAATTGGGCCATATTGTTGTGCCTAGTGAATACTTGGTGGTGTGCTAATCCCGTTTGGTGACTGTGTGCATAAATCTAAATCAATTATTTGTTGATTTAATTACTGCAATTTTAGATTTTTGCTTAATCATTTTCACATATTGTTGTTGCTGTGCTTTAATCGCGCTCTCTCGCTGTGCCTAACTTACGCTCTGCCTACCCTACGCTCTGCAACTCTCTAACTTGCCGTTGCAGTTTCTCTTGCTCTTGCGCTTACATTTGCATACGCGGTCTAACTGTGCTGTGCAATCACTCCTTGGATTGGCATCAATTGTTATTGTTATGTGCGTTAACAATACGTAGCAACTGATCGCATCTCTTAACAATCCGAATTTGGCATATCTTAACGTCTCTCTTACTATAACTGCTCTTACACGAACTCATTTGTTTAATTATTCTCGTTTTCCTAAGTCATTTATTCATTTTTGGTAGATGCACATTTAAAAACAAAATAACTTCTCGTCAGAGTTTTGTTTATTGTTGGTTGTGCCCCAACGTTGCCCATTCCAGTTGTGCTTCTTTCGGATCCTACTCTGGACGTATTATTGACCTAATTAAGGAAGGAATTGGCCTGAACTGGACTTGCTGGAAGTGCAGAGATATTTCTGCAGATATGCGTATTTTCATGCGGCAAACTGATTTGGATTTTCAAGCCGTCTCTGCTTGTTTCCAAAATCTTCATGAAAAGTTTTTTAAAATGGAATCTAATTTAAGACAATTAAAAATTTGAAAAGAATCTCCAAAAAAGAATAAATTCAGTCCGCCAAAGCGAGTTGGAAATACTAATGCTGATTCTTTGCTAGTAGTTCCAGAAACTGAGCCCTTTTACCCGCCTGCGGTGACACCTACACTGCCATTAAGCCATATTGAAGGACTTCGAACTTGGCTTTCAATTTTCGAAAAGCTGACTTCTCCACACTAAACCTTTCACTCCCTCGGTATGACTGGTCTTTCCTTGACCGTTACCAGGATGCGGATTGTGCGACGCTCGCTTTCTATAATGCTTTTTTGTGCATTCTCAATGACTGTGTTCCTTAAACAGCATAAGATAGACTGTTACAACAGTTACCTCGTAAGTTGCAGTCAGGACTTTCAAACTGAGCCCAAAAAATTTTAGGATTTCGTCCGCTCTAAGCGTAATTCCTCTCAGTTCCCGACTTCACTCAATTTCAATGATACCATTGCTGAAAATGATTGCGATATAGCAAGTCTATTTGCCTCTTTTTTTCAACTTTTCTACGCACCACCCGATAGTAATGTTGATGAATATCGAACTTATCCTTACCTTATTTCTCGGTCTAACTGCATGTATTCTTCGATCATTGATCACAATCGTCTTCTTTCGAACTTAAAATCGGTAAAACAGTCGTATTCACCGGGACCTGACAATGTCCCCAGCATTGTGCTCAAATATTGTGCCAATATTCTCTGCGATCCTCTCCTAAAGCTGTTTAATATATCCCTTGATGTTGGTGTTTTCCCCCAATTATGGAAGGAGTCATATATCATTTCTATTCATAAAAAGGGGTCCAGGTCTAATATACCGAATTACAGAGGAATCTGTAATCTTTCTGCAAAACCTAAACTCTTCGAGCACAATATAACGTCCCAATTACAGCATTTTTGCGAACCTATTATTAGCCAATCCCAGCACGGTTTTATTAGAAGACGTTATGTTTCCTCGAACCTTCTAGAATTTTCTTCACATGTGAATCAAGGGTTCTTGAATCGGTATCAAACAGATGTCATTTATACAGATTTTAGCAAAGCCTCTGACTCTGTAAATCACGATTTACTCCTTCATAAATTGTGTTTAGTAGGTCTCCCAAACAATTTTCTTGGTTGGGTCAGATCATCTCTAGTCAATCGGTCCCAGAGAGTGCGTTTCAAATCTGCGGTGTCTGAAATCGTACATGTTACTTCCGGGGTTCCGCAAGGAAGCCATATCGGGCCATTATTATTTAACCTGTTCATTAACGACGTTCCTTCAGTCCTATCGAATGCTAATGCACTCATTTATGCTGACGACCTCAATCTTTATACCTCTTTTAATGATTCAGTCTTGCTTTTATTGCAAAGTGATCTGAACTTTCTCAGTGATTGGTGTCGACTCAATCGTCCTACTCTTAATACTGCAAAGTGTAAAGCCATGACATTTCACCGATCCAAACCGTATTTCTATGAATATAGCATCAATGGGACCCCTTAGATCGGATATATAAAGTAGACGATATAGGTATACTTTTTGAACCCAATATGAGCTTCAACAGCCACATTGCGGTAATCTGCAACAAGGCCAAAAGTGTGCTTGGTTTTATCAAGAGATGGTCCAAAGAATTCAATGATCCCTACATCACCAAACAACTCTACACTTCGCTGGTTCGTTCTAACCTGGAATATTGCTCATGTCTCCGCAAAATCTTACTTACCAGGATCAAATATAATCAGTTCAGAAGCAGTTTCTGCTTTTTGCCCTTTGTGGCCTAAACTGGGATTCAAGAAGGCACCTACCTCCGTATGAAGACAGATTACGTCTGATTGATCTACCTTCTCTAAGATCTCGTAGAATCTGCCATTCATTATTTTTTATCCACAAGCTTTTTTCTGGGGAAATTGACTCCATTGGTCTTTTAAGCCTTATTAATTTAGCTGTGCCTCCTAGATTAACTCGC
This sequence comes from Lordiphosa mommai, assembly GCA_018904225.1. Lineage (NCBI taxonomy): Eukaryota > Metazoa > Arthropoda > Insecta > Diptera > Drosophilidae > Lordiphosa > Lordiphosa mommai. The sequence continues at coordinate 1,439,179 of JAEIFT010000021.1, forward strand.
CACTATACTCCTATTTACCTTCCGCCTCGCCTAACGAATTATGCTCATCATGATCCCTTCCGATGACTATGCCTTGCCTATAATGAGTACTATCACCTCATTTCAATGCATTGCTCAATCTTGGTTGTAAAAAACTCTATCATGAACCATATATCACGTGCAAATATTGGAATTTAGCTGATGCGCTCTCTTACCACCTTTGCTGTGAGTTGGACCATAGCTGGCCTCGTCCAATAAATTCAGTCCCACCGGGTCAGAGATCTTCTCAGCTTGTTTCTACTTAAGTAACTATTAGCTTTATACCTCCTGTTTATGTTTAACTGAACGTTGCTAAACTTCCTAAACAAATAAATAAATAAATAATTTTCCAGTTTTGTGCTGCTGCTAGTCTTCCGCCCTTTCTAAATACCATTATCTAAGATTTTTCTAGGTTGACTTCCATTCCCCATTTGTCGCAGTATTTTTCCAAATTGACTATCATTTCTTCCACCATATCGGCCAAAATAACGATGTCATCGGCATACAAAAGTAGCCGAATATTCACTCCTCCCACACAAAGCCCACGCTGCAGGCTATCATGCAAGTCCTCCAATTATAGCGCAAATAACAAGGGGGAGAGTACATCCTTGTCTAACATCGACTAAAGTCTCAAAATGGCTCGACAGTCCAAACCGCCGCTACCGTTTGGCTGTATACTCTTTCCAGAAATTTACAAATTTGGAAGAGACTCCCATTTTATGCAGTTTATACCATAGAAGATTTCTTGGCACTTTATCAAAAGCTGCTCTAAAATCTACGAAGAAGCCATGTACCTTTTTTGTCTCTTGCAGTTTCTGACTGATAATCGCCGACAGGTTGTAAATGATTTCCACTGTAGAATAGCCTTTTCTGAAACCTGCTTAGTACTCCTTCATCATATTATATAGTTTTATCCATCTGGTAAGCCTGTTGTTCAAGATGCCCATAAAAATTTTTGCGATGCAGTTCCCAAACGAAATTCCTCGATAATTTGATGGTAGATTGGGGTCGCCCTTTTTGAAAATTGGGAATACAATGTTGGTTGAGCAACATTTTTCGGTAGTTTCCATGCTTAGTGACCTATTGATGATACTTGCCAGCGATTTAAGAAATTTTGCCGGGGCATTGATGAAAAATTCGTAAGGTATACGATCCTCTCCAGGGGCTTTTTTTTGTTATGCCTAATTCAGTGCCATTACCACCTCAGAAGTATCACTATCCAGTAGATCGTTCTGAATTAGATTCCTCGCATAGTGCATGGTTCACCCCTGCACGCTAGGGTTCAGCAGATTTTGGAAGTATTGCTTAAAAGCTTCGGCATCAACATTACTTCCGCTATAAAAAGTTTTTCCTTTTCTTCCATTTGTGTTGACCACACACGCCGCTGACTCCAATGGTGCAATAAACTGCTGTATTTCTCCTATTCGCACATTGAGATCTCCAATTATTATAGGGTTTTCAATCGAGGATTCCGCGAAGGCATTTCCGGTTACAGAGAAATCTTCTGCCCCTTTAGAATAACTGTATATTCCGGCCAGATTGTAGGATGTAGTGCTCTAGAGAGAAGGAAGTGATTAAGGAGTATTTTAAAAGTGGAGAAACAACGATTATTCCTAAAACTAAATTTTGATACAGTGATAACTTGCGGGGAGACTTGCAGATTAACGCAGATATGTTTTTTTACATCATGCTACATTTTTGTAGCCTCAGGCATGAGCCGGGATACGAAAACAGATTTCAGTGGAACTATTGCCCTGAGTAGCAAGCCAGAAGTAAGTGATAGAATAGCCTCTGGCGTTAGAGGTCTCGGAGCAACAGGGGCATCATCGGAGATCGCAGCGACTAACGCTGCAACAGGTGCGGTAGCAGTAGCAGCAACAGTCCGCATAGTTGTAGTCAATTTCCATAACATCAGGGGCAGCAGACGGTGATACTTCGATAGAAGCAGTAAAAGCGGCGACAGGTACAGTAGCATGGTCAGTAAGGCCCAAAGTTGGGGCGGCAGCTTCTTGGGATACAGTTGGTAACACCGGTTGAGGAATCCAGATACACGATAGACGCCATATCCTGAGTATCCTTGACAACTGAAAGGCAAGGCATGGACTTAGATAGAGCAGTTTCATTCGGAGATATTGGTGTACGGGGTCGCAACAATTCCAGTCGGAGTCCATAATGATTAAGGTGGATAAGCGGGAGAGGTTGCAGAGGCCCACATTTTTTCCGTTTTAGGGACTCGCTCAATAGTTTTAAACCTAGGAATAGAGATTTCAAAGCAAAAGCAGTAGCCGTCAAAACAGTGGCACTGGATCGCGGGCAGGGAGAAGCACACAGCAAAACTTCTGTATAGTTGCTGAACCACAGCAGCAACAACAATTGTTTGAAGTAGAGTTCAGACTCGCGCACATGCCATTAAACGAAATGTTAAGTGAAAAGAGCGAGCGCACAACAACGAAATCAAAACAAAAACAAAGCGTTTTTTTGTGTCAAATATCGATCACTTTAAATAACTTAATTGTTTTGTTATTCGTATTTCTGGCACTTTATTAACAACTTTTGTCCAGGACTGTGTAGGAGTGAGTAACTTGATCACGTCGGCAGATATTTAGATAATAAGCTAATCTGAAAGCTTAAAACAAAATTGAAATTGCGGGAGCGCAGGGAAATCACGACCATCTTCAGTGACAAGCAAATCAAACATTCCATTAAATGATCAAAAATCACTTTAACCATCATATGACTAAAATTATTAAAAATCCTGACGTGATGTATTTGGCAAACTGATTCGTGTTTAGCACACGAAAGTCATACAGAATCACCACCATTCTTTCTATAAGCTGAAAAAAGATTCGTTGCCTTAAGTAATTATTTATTCTACCAGAAGCCATTGGTTTTTGATTATTATTGATTATTGAGTCAAGGAATCGTGTAATCTTGATTATATTATGGTAAGAGTTTAGCTTGATTAGTGTTTTATCAATATCATCCTTCCTAAACTATTCTAAATAGGTTGTCCACATATTTGGTGAGTAGTCTCTGGTCCGACACATTGTTCAATACTTCTTCCATCACAATGTCAGCAAAAATTGGTGATGCTTGTGATCCTGTGGGTAGCCCTTTCTGGTGTGTATATTTCTTCTCAACAAACTTGAAGTATCTATTTTCCGTGATACAAAAGGTAAAAATGTCTATAAACAGCTTCTTCGGCATCTTTGAGTGTTTCTCAATCTCAAGCCATCTCCTTTGGATCACCTTGAGTGATACTGTCATACACGTTTCTTAAATTCAATTGATTTTTTGACATCATATTTAGAATCCATTGTCAAGTTATTCAAAATTGTAGTCATGTATGAAGGTGAGTTAGTCATTGAGCAAATCGTACGTACACTCAGAGAAAAAATCGAGCAGATCGTGCTTGATATCAAGCAGATTTCGTGTCAGAAGTTCGGCAAGACAGAATTTTCTTGGATTCAAGAAGAAAATACTGAAATCAAGCATGAATTTTCAAGCCCGATTTTTTTGTCTCATCTCCCTTGCCACCAAACACAGAAAGTTTTCTCGATTTCAAGCAGATTTCTGCTTGAAAATTCAAGACGAAAAAAAACTAAATTGAAGCCGATTTCAGTCTTGCCGAATCGTGCTAGATTTCTCTGGGTGTAGTAGCATATTTTCCTTATGTACTAATGTCCAGTTCAAACAGTTTGTCCACGATCGCATTGTTCTTTGTTTGGAGTCTTAAAGTCGGATCCGTCCTTAAAACTCAGTACGTGTTAAGTTCTCCCAACATTTAAACCATTTTTTTTGTTATAATCCTCCTTTCCATCGCTACTGTAACATTTTCCTTATTTAAATTCGAAATAAGGATATTTTTATTTTCGCGTAAGTATTATTGTGTTTTCCCTATTGTGTCAATTATTTTGCTCTCCTTGATAAGTATTTCAATTTTTGTTCTCGCTGTCTCCTGTTCTTTCTTGATTTTAAGCGCTTTCACCAATTCTTTAGCGTCCGCAATACATTTGAAGAGCGAAATGTTTTTTTTAGACGCTGAGAGAGCAAACTTAGTTCCTTTGCTAAGCAGTGCAATATACTATAGTAAACATACATAAAGAATACACACTGTACCCAGTGTCTTAATATCAATCACGTTGTAGCACTTGGCTGTAATGATTACGTAAACCAAAGTCCCAAGCTTAATTCAAGTGCAAAAGTAATATGATCGCAGAAGTATGCAATGGGCAGTATAAGTGCCGAGTCAACATGTTTAGCATGCGCGATCGTCCATTCCTTATGTACGTATATAACATTCTCTCTCGCGCTCTCGCCACTATCAGCGCTGAGCATATAAGTAATACATAACGCATTAACATCTCTGCCGACGTTTACTGGCAGCATAGTCTAAGAAGACATTATATGAATTCTGTAAATTCAATTAACAAAGAGACATCAATCAATAAAGACGAACAAAGAAACATGCATGTGTTTCCTTTATTAAAGATATTTAACTAAAGCTGATTTCAAACAAGATATATATTACATGGCGACCGTGAAGTAGGTCTAAATAGACCTGGACCCGGACCAGTGCGAAAACAATTGGGGATAAAAGGAATGTTGCAACCAACAAGAATATAAACTATGGCGCAAAAACAACAACAACAACAGCAACAGCAGCAGCGGCAACAACAGCAACAGCAGCAGTAACAATAATGGCAATAACGACAGCAGCAACAAGCTAAAACGCATCGGCCAAACGGCTACAACACAGCAGCACACCAAACGAGTACGTACTATAGTGAAGACAAATATTAACGACTTGTCTATGGTTAGAAAACAACAATCAGACAATATCGCTCTGCAAGATTCTGCTCCTGTCGAGCAAAAGGAAGCTCCTTCTTTACAAGAGGCTCTGGAAGTGTGTCCCAACGATGGACCACGCCCACTCACAATAGCTGAATACAGGGCACGCCAACAACCAAAACCGAAATCCAAGAGGAAGAGAGGCGGACGACAACACAAACTACTAGAAGAACGCAGGCTAACGAAGAACATGATAAAAGCATCAAAATCAGAAGAGGAAAGAAGCATCTACCAGGAAAAACTGGAGAAAATCAAAGCCACTTTGCAGAACCGCAAAGTAACGCAAACGCGAATTTAAAGCTAACTTCGACTGTGCCGAAGTTTTAATACACTTGAAAAAGTTTACTCCAACTGATTTAACCGGTAAAAATATAAATATATATATATATATGCTTCTACATATATTCTGGAAGAATTAATCAAAATCGGATGACTATATTATATAGCTCCCATAGAAACGGTCATTCAAAAAACTACTTCTAGTGAGAAAAACTTTTTTGTTTTCTTTTGTAGCGTCCCCAATCTTGGTATATATTAGATTTATATGCTATCACAAATTTTTGGAAGGTTTTTGTTAAAATCAGATGACTATAGCATATAGCTGCCATAGGACCGATCGGTCGGAAAATGTGTTTTACTAAGAAAACTTTTTTTTAATGGTAACAAATTTTTATTATTAATGATTTAAAAATTGTAAATATCTGATATCTATATCCGATATAGATATTTACAATTTTTAAATCATTAATAATAAAAATCTGATCTGATATCTATATCCGATATATATATTACACATATATATATATATATATAGATATTTACAATTTTTAAATCATTAATAATAAAAATTTGTTACCATTAAAAAAAAGTTTTCTTAGTAAAACACATTTTCCGACCGATCGGTCCTATGGCAGCTATATGCTATAGTCATCTGATTTTAACAAAAACCTTCCAAAAATTTGTGATAGCATATAAATCTAATATATACCAAGATTGGGGACGCTACAAAAGAAAACAAAAAAGTTTTTCTCACTAGAAGTAGTTTTTTGAATGACCGTTTCTATGGGAGCTATATAATATAGTCATCCGATTTTGATTAATTCTTCCAGAATTATGTGGAAGCATATAAGACTAATATATACCAAGACTAGTGACGATACGATAGGAAACTAAAAAGTTTTTCTAACTAGAACTAGTTCTTAGACCGATCGTTTCTATGGCAGCTATATGATATAGTCATCCGATCCGGCCGGTTACGACATATTAGTTGCGTGCAGTAAAAAGAAGACTCTGTGCAAAATTTCAGCTCGATAGCTTTAAAACTGAGGGACTAGTTCGCGTAGAAACAGACAGACAGACGGACAGACAGACGGACGGACGGACAGACGGACAGACGGAATTGAACTCAGCTCGTCGTCCTGATCAAGAATATATATAGTTTATGGGGTCGGAAATTAATATTTCTATGCGTTACAAACTTCTGGACAAAATTAATATACACTTTAAAAATGTATAAAAAGGCTGCAGTAATGCGAATGCCCTATTTTGCCTTATTATTATAAAACGAGAAGGCAAAGCTAACTTCGACGGTGGCGAATTTTTAATACACTTGAAAAACGTTACTCCAACTGATTTAACTGGTAAAATATATAAAGGATATAGATATCAGATATTTTTAAATTTTTAAATCATTGATAATACAAATTTGATACCATAAAAAAAACTTTTCTATGTAAAACAGAATTTCCGACCGATCGGTCCTATGGCAGCTATATGCTGTAGTCATCCGATCTTGATCAATTTTTCCAGAATTATGTGAAAGCATATAAAACTTACATATATCAAAATTAGTGACGCTACTATAGAAGACAAAAAAGTTTTTCTCACTAGAAGTAGTTTTTTGACCGACCGTTTCTATGGCAGCTATATGCTATAGTGATCCGATTTTGATCAATTTTTTCAGAATTGTGTGGAAACATATAAAACTAATAGATACTACGATTGGAAACGCTTTGATGGAAATCAAAAAAGTTTTTTTTCACAAAGACTTATTTTTCGACCGATCGTTCCTATGGCAGCTATAAGATATAGTCACCCGATCTGGCCGGTTCCGACATATTAGTTGCGTGCAGTAAAAAGAAGACTCTGTCCAAAATTTCAGCTAGATAGCTTTAAAACTGAGAGACTAGTTCGCGTATAAACAGACAGACAGACAGACGGACAGACGGACGGACAGACGGACGGACGGACAAGCGGAAATGAACTCAGCAGGTCGTCCTGATCAAGAATATGTATAGTTTATGGGGTCGGAAATGAATATTTCTAAGCGTTACAAACTTCTGGGCAAAATTAATATACACTTTTCAAGTGTATAAAAAACCATAAACAGCAAGCGAATGAGTATAATCTCTGCTTGTAAAATACTTAACTCTGTTAGGCTTTTATACTAACAACATATGGCTGGTATTGTTTTATATAGAGCCCATTAATGTAAACCAGTCATATCAGTTCAATCATTTAAAAAAAAAAAAAAAACTAAATCAATGCGAATATACATTTGAAAAATTGCAAGAAAAAAAAAAAGATGAAATTTTTTATTAGTTTCAGTCATGAAAATGGTCAGATAAAGCTAATAACAATATTGCTATTAATTATTGTTGTACTATTGTGTGCTAACACTTTCACTAAGGTCCTCCGCACACGGCTCGTATCGTCATCGTAGCTTCATCGTCTCGTCATGAATTTGCCGATACGATACGATTACGATACGGCTAGTGCTCCGCATACGAAACAATTTTTAATCGTCAAAACACAAAGCGTAAACATGTAAAGCGATGAGCACGAATTAGTTTTGTTGGCATAACTTCGTCAGTAAAAACAAAATAAGTCCAAAAGAAAGTATTGGGTGCAAAAATGCAACTAGAAGAATATTTATTGCCACTAAAGAATTGGCAGAAGACGATATAAAATTTCACACATTTTTCAGAATGTCAAAAAACACATTTAAGGAGCTGATAATGGTAGTAAAACACAAATTTATAAATTTGGTCTGACATTTTTTCATTAAAACATATGAAACTCATTGAATAATTTAAGCAAACAGCAAGCGTACGCTCGAACACGACGAGAAGCGACTGCCACTGCTTGACGACAGTCGTCATGCTGCATGCATGTTGCGACGATTACGCGTAGCAGACGAGTCGTGTGCGTGTCTTCCCTTAAACACACGTGCGCAGCAACAAATCGTATGCCTCTCGTACATCGCGTCGCATACGCTACGATACCGATACGAGCCTTGTGCGGACAACCTAAGTTGTATAAGTTGCACAATAGATGTCTAATGAAGAAATATACAAGTAGATCAGACGACCTTGATAAGATTTAAAAAAAAACAAGTAAGAAAGTCGGTCAAGCCCGACTGTAATATACTCTGTACCTGTTTGTATGTAACTGATAATTTTAAAGTGTGAGGGTTTTTCAAAATCTGGGGGTGGCAACTCTTTCGACTATCGTTCATCTGGTTGAAAAACGATGTAAGGGCTCGATAAGTAATGATGAATAGAATTACCCTAGTACATAACTCGTAAAATTATACAATTTGTATATAATTTCCTATTAACATAAACGTATCTATATTAGTCACGCGGGAATCACGCGTGATTTCTGACCGCAGGCCATCTCAATTGCATCGCTCCTCTCATACTTGGTCTTTGCCTCCTTACACAAATATCTATTGGAAAGAAGGGAGGGGGGAAACTGAAAGCGGCGCATTCCAGTTAGCTAATGTCGTCAAGCCAATTCCAATTGGGAAATTACCAGTAAGCTATTGCCCTCTCGCTCTCTCTTTCTCGTAAGTAGCTGCGGTGTTGTTGTTGTCCTTGCATTAAATTTTCTTTTACATATAGCGCCACTATTGTTCATCTGATCGGAAAACGATGTATGGGGGCTTGATAAGAAATGATAAGTAGAATATATGTCTAGAAGGTTCGCACAACCTAACTCAAAAATTGTGGAAGATATTAAGTTTTTTCAATTTGCGGGGGAGGCAGGGGGCGTGGCAAAAATCAAAACTTAACTTGATCTGCCTGCAAGTATAAGAAATATATGTTCCATACACCTCAAACCTCTATCTCTTACCATCTCTGAGATCTCGCGTTCATACGGACAGACGGACAGACAGACGGACAGACGGACAGATGGACATGGCTATATCGACTCGGCTGTTGATTCTGATCACGAATATATATACTTTATAGGGTCGGAGATGCTTCCTTCTGGCTATTACATACATTTGCACAAACCCAATATACTCTGTGTACCTTCGGTACAATTCCAAACCAAACCAAACAATATAAATGTACGAATTTATGTTCCAATAACATTCAGTTCTGGTAACCACTCAATACTTCTCCCAGCCAGATCAGAAGTTGTCCGAAAAGTTGAACTAACTTCAAGTGAAGATAGTATATTAATCCCAAATCAGGAAATTCAACCAGGTATTTACTTTGCAAACACAGTTGCAACATCTAAAAATACATTTGTCCGATTACTAAACACGACCAATACAGACCAATAAATCAATATAAATAATCTAAACTCTGAACCACTTTCGAACTATCATGTAGTTCAAACTACTCCAGAAAATAAGGAAAAAACAGTAATAGCTCAATTAAGAAAAAACTTTCCAAAACAATTCAAACCACAATTAGAAGAATTGTGCACCAAGTATAGTGATGTATTCGGACTTGAAACCGAATCAATAACAACAAATAATTTTTATAAACAAAAGTTGAGATTGAAGGATACTGAACCAATTTATATAAAAAACTATCGAAGCCCGCATAGCCAGGTAGAACAAATCCAAAAACAAGTTGGAAAATTGATAACCGACAAAATTGTCGAACCATTAGTGTCTGAATACAATAGCCCCCTTTTACTAGTTCCGAAGAAAGCACTTCCAGGCTCAGAAGAATAGAAATGGCGATTGGTTTTTGACTATCGTCAAATTAATAAAAAACTCATGTCAGATAAATTTCCACTCCCTAGAATTGATGATATTCTAGATCAACTAGGTCCAGCAAAGTATTTTTCATGCCTTGACTTAATGTCAGGTTTTCATCAGATTGAACTTGAAGAAAGCTCAAGAAATATAACATCTTTTTCAACGGGCATTTGCTCATATCGCTTTACGCCATTACCTTTTGGTTTAAAAATAGCGCCAAATTCATTTCAACGAATGACGACTATTGCATTCTCTGGACTTGAACCTTCTCAAGCATTCCTATACATGGATGATTTAATAGTTATAGGTTGTTCCGAAAAACACATGCTCAAAAATTTAACAAATGTTTTTGAAAAATGTAGGAAATACAATCTTAAATTGCATCCTCAAAAATGCTCATTTTTTATGCATGAAGTGACCTTCCTCGGTCATAAATGTACAGATAAAGCAATCTTGCCAGACGACAAAAAATTCGAAGTCATACAAAATTATCCAGACCCACATGACGCGGACAGCGCTAGAAGATTCGTTGCATTTTGCAATTACTATAGAAGATTTATAAAAAATTTCGCGGATCATTCTCGCCACATTACAAATTTATGTAAAAAGAACGTAGAATTTCTATGGACACCTCAATGTCAACAGGCTTTCGACTATTTACGAAAAATTTTATGAGCCCATCATTATTACAATATCCAGATTTCAGCAAGGAATTTTGCATAATAACTGATGAAAGTAAACAAGCTTGTGGAGCGGTTTTAACTCAAAACCATAATGGACTACAACTTCCAATAGCTTATGCATCACGTTCATTTACTAAAGGCGAAAGTAATAAAAGTACAACAGAACAAGAACTAGCAGCAATATACTGGGCAATTACCCATTTTCGATCATATATTAATGGCAAACATTTTACAGTCAGAACAGACCACAGACCACTAACATATTTGTTTTCAATGATCAATCCTAGTTCAAAATTAACACGAATGCGGCTCGAATTAGAAGAATACGACTTCACAGTCGAATATCTAAAGGGAAAAGACAATTATGTAGCTGATGCGTTATTACGAATAACCATCAAAGAACTACAAGACATTACCAGAAATATAATGAAAGTCACTACCAGATATCAAAGTAGACAAAAATCCTGCGCAGGAGATAAAGAAATAGAATTGCCTATGCGTTCTATAGAAAAAGCTTCAAAGCCCAACGTAAATCAAGTCATCAACAATGACGAAGTACGTAAAGTAGTGAAATTGCAAGTAAAAAATATGCTATGTTTCTTCAAACATGGAAAAAAAAATTACTGCAAGATATGATGTTAGCGATTTGTATATTAATGGAATACCTGACTTAGGTCAGTTCTTCCAAAGCCATGAAATGCAAGCGCTACTCAACCCGGTGACGCTAATAGAAAAAGAGAAGGAAAAAGAAGCTATATTGTCTACATTTCATAATGATCCAATACAAGGAGGTCACATAGGCATTACAAAAACCTTGGCCAAGGTCAAAAGACATTATTTTTGGAAAGGTATGTCTTGATATTACTGAGTACGTACGAAAATGTCAAAAATGTAAGAAGTCAAAAGTGACAACACACACATAAACTCCTTTAAAAATTACGTAAATACCAATCAATGCTTTTGATAGAGTAATAGTAGACACGATCGGTCCACTACCAAAAACAGAGCAAGGCAATGAATATGCTGTTACACTGATATGTGACTTAACAAAATATCTTGTTGCCATACCTATTCCAAATAAAAGTGCAAAAGTCGTAGCTAAAGCTATATTCGAAGAATTCATTCTGAAATACGGTCCGATGAAGACGTTCATTGCGGACATGGGTACGGAATATAAGAATTCAGTTATAGAAGATCTATGTAAGTACCTTGGTATTAAAAACATAACTTCTACGGCACTCCACCACCAGACATTAGGAACCATGGAACGAAGTCATAGAACGCTAAACGAATTCATTCGTTCTTATATATCAGCTGATAAAACTGATTGGGATGTTTGGGTACGATACTTCGTATATTGTTTTAATACAACCCCATCCACAACGCATGACTACTGCCCCTACGAATTAATTTTTAGTAAGAACCCTATTATTAACAAGGCATTTAATAGTATAGATGAGCACATTAAGCCTTTATAAAATATAGATGATTACGCTAAGGAATCAAAATATAGATTAGAGTTAGCATATAAAAGAGCTAGAATAATGCTTGAACAGAACAAGCAGAAAAATAAATTTATATATGACTATCATATAACCCGGCGCGCTTCGCTTCGCCACCATCAGTATAGCGGCCATTTTCCGACCTTTAGAAATGAGAAAATTATTTTCCACCCGTTTTGGCCCATTGAGCGTACAAACCCTGAAACCACCCCCGGCACCCATTATCCGACCTTGAGGGTGAGTATGCGCAAAGCTAAAAACTTTATCCTATTTAATTGGCCCATAGAGCTTTCAAAACAAATTTAACACATATCTGCTAAAAATCCACCCCCGCACCCATATTTCGACCTTTGCAGTGAACTTCCCGAAATTAAAAAACACGTGTTTCTATTTATTTTGACCCTAGAGCTTACAAAACGAATTTTATTCAGATCGGCTCACATATAGCCATTGTCACTGAACCGAAATACCCCCACCATTATTCTTGCCTGTGAGCGGAAATTCCACCACCGAGAAATCAAATGTCTAATTATTTTCTATAATGTGTTCACAAACCGATTTTAAAGCCAATCGGATTAAAAATAGGTTTTACCATATAGAATTTTCCAGGCATTTCCCCGCTCTTGGGGCGAATTTTTCAACATCGGAAAATCTCATGTCAACTTATTTTGTATACTATCGCTACAAACCGAGTTTGAAGTCAATCGGATGAAAAATAGTGTTTTCTATTTAGAATTTTCCGGACATTTTCCTTGTGGCCACCCACAATCGAAAAATCACATGTCTAATTATTTTGTATACTAAGCTTGCAAACCGAATTTGAAGTAAATCAGATGAAAAATAGATCTTTCCATATAGAATTTACCGGGAATTTCCCGACTTTTCGGGCGAATTTTCCATTATTTGAAAATCACATGTCCAATTATTTTGCATAGTATCCTTACAAACCAAAGTTTGAAGCCAATCGGATGAAAAGTAGTTTTTTCCATATAGAATTTTCCGGAATTTTCCCGACTTTTTGGGCGGATTTTCCAAAATCAGAAAATCTTATGTCTAATTATTTTGCATACTTTCCTTACAAACCGAGTTTAAAGTCAATCGGATCAAAAATAGTTTTTCATATAGAATTTTCCAGGTATTTTCTTTGTGGGCGGATTTTCCAACATTTGAATATCTCATGTCCAATTACTTAGCATATTATCCTTACAAACCGAGTTTGAAGCCAATCGAAAGAAAAATTGTATTTTACATATGGAATTTTCCGGAAATTTCCCGACTTTTCGGGCGGATTTTCCAACATTTGAAAATCTCAAGTCAAATTATTCTGCTTACTATCCTCACAAACCGAGTTTGAAGCCAATCGGATGAAAAATAGTTTTTTGCATGAAGAATTTTCCGGCCATTTTCCTTGTGGGCGGATTTTCCGGAATCGGGGAAATACGTGTCCAATTATTTCGCTTACTTTAGTTACAAACCAAATTTCAAGTCAATCGGATGAAAAACAAAATTTTCCCCATAGTAGCTTTTCCGGGAGTTTTCCACCCCTTAGGGGTGGAATTTTCCAAAACCCCGCCTTAGTGCTCACTTTCAACTCACAAGGAAACTTCTGTGAAAATTTCAGCTTTCTATCTCTTACCGTTCAGGCTCTACGTTGATTGCCAATCAGTCAGTCAGTCAGTCAGTCAGTCAGTCAGTCAGTCAGTCAGTCAGGACAAACTCTTTATACCCGTTACTCGTAGAGTAAAAAGGGTATACTAAGTTCGTGCAAATGTATGTAACAGGCAGAAGGAAGCATTTCCGACCCCATAAAGTATATATATTCTTGATCAGCACCAATAGCCGAGTCGATATAGACATGTCCGTCTGTCCGTCTGTCCGTCCGTCCGTCTGTCCGTATGAACACCTAGATCTCAGAGACTATAAGAGCTAGAGCTACCAAATTTTCAGTGTAGACTTGTATTGTTTGCAGGCAGATCAAGTATGTTTCAAATTTTTGCCACGCCCCCTCCCGCCCCCGCAATTTGAAAAAAACCTCATATCTCCTACAATTTTGAAAATAGACTGTTCAAACCTTCTAGACATATATTTTAATCATCATTACCTATCGATCCGCCGTACATCATTTTTCGATCAGATGAACTTTAGTAGAGTTGCCACCCCCGCAATTTGAAAAATACCTCATATCTCCCACAATTTTGAAATTAGATTGTTTGAACCTTCTAGACATATATTTTAATAATTATTACCTATCGATCAGCCGTACATCATTTTTCGATCAGATGAACGATAGTAGAGTTGCCACCCCCGCAATTTAAAAAAAAACCTCATATCTCCCACAATTTTGAAAATAGACTGTTCAAACCTTCTAGACATATATCTTAATCATCATTACCTATCGATCCGCCATACATCATTTTTCGATCAGATGAACTATAGTAGAGTTGCCACCCCCGCAATTTGAAAAATTCCTCATATCTCCCACAATTATGAAAATAGATTGTTTGAACCTTTTAGACATATATTTTAATAATTATTACCTATCGATCAGCCATACATCATTTTTCGATCAGATGAACGATAGTAGAGTTGCCGCCCCCGCAATTTGAAAAATACCTCATATCTCTCACAACTTTAAAAATAGATAATTCGAACCCTCTAGACATATATTTTAATAATTATTACCTATCGATCAGCCATACATCATTTCCTGATCAGATGAGCTATAGTAGAGTTGCCTCCCCCGCAAATTGGAAAGAAACTCATTTCTTCCACAATTAGGACATGTTTATATCCTGAGTAACGGGTATATCGAAGTCGAGCAGGGCCGACTTTAACTTACGCTCTCGTTTATATATATAGAGATTAGAAAGTAAATGACATATAATTAAAAATAGGGGATAAAGTTATATTAAGAAATGAAACAAGGCATTAGATAGATTTTAAATACATAGGACCATATAAAGTAGAAAAAATAGAAGATAACGATAAAAAACGAGAGCGTAAGTTGAAGTCGGCCCTGCTCGACTTCGATATACCCGTTACTCAGGGTAAGGTTCCCAAATTGTGGGAGATATGAGGAATTTTCCATTTTGCGGGGGCGGTAACTCTTCAATCGTTCATCTGATCGAAAAATAATGTATGGCGGATCGATAGGTAATGATGATTAAAATATATGTCTAGAAGGTTCGAACAATCTATTTTCAAAATTGTGGGAGATTTGAGGTTTTTTCATATTGCGGGGGCGGGAGGGGGCGTGGCAAAAATTTGAAACAAACTTGATCTGCGTGCAGAAGATACAAGTCTACACTGAAAAAATGGTAGCTCTAGCTCTTATAGTTCCTGAGATCTAGGTGTTCATACAGACAGACGGACAGACAGACAGACGGACAGACAGACAGACAGACAGACGGACATGTCTATATCGACTCGGCTATTGATGCTGATTGTTATGTCTCATAATAGTTAGAATTTATTCACTGATCTTTATTCGTAGTTTTCATGAATGGCGCATTAACAAGAATGACGCTAGAGATTACAACGTGCTTAAAACTAGAGAGGAGATTTCATATTCATCGATTACAATATCGTGATTTCACATAAGTAACAATATAGTGACTTCAACATAAAATAATAATATAATGACTTCAACTTAATACATAACATTTCTTCCCCTTCTAAGGAGATGGTGAAAATAAAACTTTTGGTCGGCGCACTCTTGTTGTTCGACGTAGAATTGGTTCATTTTGTATTTGTGCTTCCAATGGTGTTGATGATACTTTTGGGGATGACCACGAATAGTGCTGATTTTCAAACTCATTACTTTCAGATGTTCGGGAAGCTATAGGCGTTCTAAAGTCATCAATTTCGGCCTCGTTACTTACATCTATGTTATGTTCGCTTAAATTCTGACTTGATGTGGTGTTATCAGTTAGAGGACCCACGGTGCTGCTGGTGTCAACTGGTGCATAGTTTGATTCGTTCTCTTCTTCCCTGCGTTGAGATTGTGGTTCATTTTTCATCTTAACGCCTCGAATCTGGTTGATGTGCCTCTTGAAGTATCTGTTTTTGTGTAAAATCTGGTAGTGCAGATCACCCATGCGTCTAATTATCTTTCCCTGAATCCACTTGTCCATTCGGGGGTTTCCCGAAATGAAATAAACCACATCGCCACAGTTGAGTTCCCTTAAGTTGGTTTGAATTTCATAAATTGTTGTGATGTAACTTTTTGCTTTGTGCTTTCAGGTCTTATCAAATCCAGTCGCGTGCGTAGTTTACGGCCCAAGAATAGTTTTGCGGGTGGCTCACCAGTTGTACAATATGGAGCGTTTCTATATTGTCGTAGAAATTCGTTTAAATTCATCTTCAAAGTGCTGCTGGTGGATTCCATCGCTTTCAGTGCCATCTTTACTGTTTGTACGTTGCGTTCCGCCTGACCATTCGTCGCAGGGTGATAAGGCGCTGTTAATTTGTGGTATTTAACGCCAACAGAACTCAGGAACTGTTTAAACTCTGTTGACGTAAAGTTTGTTCCGTTGTCTGAAACTATCATTAGCGGGACCCCGTAAGCTGAGAATAAATCATCAAGTATTGCGATCGTTGCTGATGCGGTGATTGATTTTGTGATTTTTACTTCTAACCACTTAGAGTATGCGTCTGTCACAATCAGCAGCATCATACCTTCAAATGGACCAGCGTAATCGATATGAATGCGTTCCCATGGCGATTTGGGATATTCCCAATGGTGACCTGTGCATTTTGGAGGTCGGATCGCATGTTTAGCACAGAATTCGCATGATTTTGCTGTGCTTTCAATATCCTTGTCAATACCCGGCCAGTAGACGAACGATCTTGCGATGCCTTTCATTTTAACTACACCTAAGTGCGCTCTGTGCAGTTCATCAAGAACTAGTTGTTGTACCTTTAAAGGGATGACGACACGATGCTCAAAAGTTAGGCAGCCCGATGATACTTCATACTTGCATTCTGGTGATTTGTATCCATTTTTAGTTAGACATTGGCCGCTCTCCAAAAGTTGACTGATTTTGCCAAGATGCTGGTCTTTTCTGGTTTCCTGTGAGATTCGAGATGCTGTTACTGGTAGTTGGCTTATTTGTCGAATTATAAATTGATCAAATTCGTCAGATTCTATTAAATTAATTTGGTTCGAGTTTCTTGAATTTGATGGTAGCCGAGACATGTAGTCCGCATTTGCATTCTCCTTTGATGATTTCGTAATGACAGTGAAATTAAAGTTGCCCAAAAAATCTGCGTAGTTGGCCATTCGAGATATGCATAACACCGGTAATGATTTAGTTGGATGCAATATCTGAGCAAGAGGTTTGTTATCTGTGATTAATGTCCAATGTCTAGCGTATAAGTATTTGAAGAATCTTTGTACTGCCCACACAATCGCTAGAGCTTCCTTATCGATTTGTGAATATCGCTGTTCCGTTTGACTCATTGTGCGACTTGCGTATGCAATTGGGCGTTCTGTGTTATTGCCCAAACGATGCGATAGTACGGCACCAATTCCTGTTTTGCTGGCATCCGTCGCCAAAACTAATGGGAGCGATGGGTCATATGGCATCAACACCTGTTGTGATACCAAAATATTCTTTACCTTGTTGTATGCTGACTCCGTTTCTGGCGACCAGTAAAATTTACCATTCTTAACAATATCGCGAAGTGGTCTTTCCAGAGTAGCTAG
This sequence comes from Lordiphosa mommai, assembly GCA_018904225.1. Taxonomy (NCBI): domain Eukaryota; kingdom Metazoa; phylum Arthropoda; class Insecta; order Diptera; family Drosophilidae; genus Lordiphosa; species Lordiphosa mommai. Next base: position 1,456,942 of record JAEIFT010000021.1, read on the forward strand.
GTTTGGAATGAAATTCGAATAATATGCTGCTTTTCCCAGAAATGATTGTAGGTGTTCGATCGTAGTTGGTTTTGGTGCCTGTAGTATGGCCTCAATATGCTTGCTTGACTTGTGAATTCCATGGGAGTCGATTTTATGGCCTAGAAACTCGATCGAAGATGCAGCAAATACACACTTTGTCTTATTCAACTTGAAGCCCAATCCCTGAAGTCTTTCTAATGTTGTTTCTAAAAATCTCAGCAGTTCATCTACATTTTTCGCATATTTTAAAATGTCATCGAAGAAATTACGTACGTTAGGTATGTCACGCAATGCAGCTTCCATTGTTCTCTGCCAGATCGCCGGTATATTTGCAGCTCCATAAACTGCACGTGTTGGTCGAAGTAAGTATGTGGCGAATTCATCATCGATGCGCAAATGTGAGTATGCATCGGTGATATCCAAGTGAGCGAAAATTGTAGCTCCTTTCATTTTGTTAAACAAATCCTCTGCCCGTGGAATTGGGTGTTCATCAATTATCATTTGACCGTTTACGGTCGGTTTGTAATTTCCAGTAATTCGTATGCCTCCTGTTTTCTTAGTAACCACGTGTGTTGTGGATGCCCACTCTGAGTAGTCGACCCGTTTATAGATGCCTGCCGCAATTTTGGCATCAATCTCTTTGGCGTACGCATCTCGTAGAGCAAACGGCACATCTCTCGCTCGTGCAAACACGGGCCTAGCGTCCGCCTTTAAATGTACCTTAACTGCAGGCCCTTTGAACGTACCTGCTGCTGAGTCAAATATGGAATCGAATTTCGTTAGAATCTGCTGCAATTGATCTCTTTTACTTTCTGAAAGTCCTGCCGCCTGCACAGCAATTGTATTCACCGCCCCTCCCTTTGGGGGGAAATTATCCATTGAGCCCATGGTGGGATCGTCAGTAAATAATTCTGCGAAGTTAATTTGTTTCGCAAAATGTGAGATCCACTCGCGTCCGCAAAGTGAATCCAGATTTCCCCCCACTACATAAAGGTTAAGTTTGCGAGTAGTGTTCCCATAAGTCACGTTGACAGCTGCTCGTCCGACGCAGTTAATTTTATGACCCGTGTAGCTTGCGAAATTACGGTCAGTTTTCTTTAATCGAGCTGATGGAATAATTTTACGAAATGCTATTTCGTTCATAATGCTGCAAGGAGCGCCTGTATCTAGTTCCATAGGCACTGGCTTGCCATTGATGTTCATAGCCATGATTTTTCTGCTTGTCGAATTAATTGAATTGATGGCGTTCGTCGGCTGCACTATTTGGACTGATTCCTGTTCGTCTGAATCTGTCTCTTCGGATATCTGTCTGGTCTTGGATTTACATACCTTACTTATATGTCCAACTATTCCACATATAAAGCACTTCTCTTTCTGAAATTTGCAGTCTTGACGAAGATGTTGGCCTCCACAGCCGTAGCATTTGCTTCCATATGTCTCCTTACTCTCCGGTCTCTTTCTGATTGGTGCGAATCCCAATTTGCATGTAGGTTCAGTCTCTGTAGTTTGATTTTCATTGACCATGTTAGTAGAACGTAGTAATAGGTCTCTCGAATATGCAGCTTCATATGCATCTGCGAACGTAGTTGGTTGTTTTGCGATCACCTCATCACGGATACTGCGGCTCTGCATGCCGAACAGCATTTGCTCTGTAAGCATTCTATCTAAGAAAGAGCCGTAATCGCAAAATGTTGCTGCTTGCTTCAAGCGTAGCACGAACGATGCTAGTGGTTTCTCTGGCTCCTGGCGTAGTTGGCGGAATTTGAAACTCTCTGCATAAATGTTTCGTTTGCCATCGAAGTGGTTAATTAGCACTTCCTTAATCTCGTTGAACTGTAAAGACTCTGGTAATCTCGGGCTTATTAGAATACGTAGCGTTGTATTCAGCTCTGCACCCATATGCACTCGTGCGTAGTTATGGTGCTCACTAGCAGGAATCTTGCTCAATTGAAGTGCCCATTCAAATCGAGTGAAGTAGTCTCGTACTGTGGAATCCTCTCCGCTTTTGTAGTTTGGCATTGCAAACTGCGGTGTTTTTGTGGGCGCCCCTGGTGCCCCTGCATTTTGACTCGCTTGTTCCACTGCTGTGCGGATTGCCACAGCAAGCGAATCAATGATCTCCGTTATTGCTTCGTTATTGGTAGCCATTTATCCGACTTCTGACACAACTGTTATGTCTCATAATAGTTAGAATTTATTCACTGATCTTTATTCGTAGTTTTCATGAATGGCGCATTAACAAGAATGACGCTAGAGATTACAACGTGCTTAAAACTAGAGAGGAGATTTCATATTCATCGATTACAATATCGTGATTTCACATAAGTAACAATATAGTGACTTCAACATAAAATAATAATATAATGACTTCAACTTAATACATAACACTGATCAAGAATATATATACTTTATGGGGTCGGAGATGCTTCCTTCTGCCTGTTACATACATTTGCACGAACTTAGTATACCCTTTTTACTCTACGAGTAACGGGTATAAAAAAAAAACAGAAGGCAAATAAGGATAGACTAAAAATGTTTACTTCATAGTGATTTAGCTTGGCCATACATAAGTAATAATTAGCATTGGTCTATACGTAACAAATCAAAAAAACTAAACATTTTTAATATTAAAAAAAAAAAGAACAAACAAATTTATTTTATAAAAAAAAAGAAAAAAAAATTAGTTTTAATTTTCATTCAAAAATATATTCGCCTAAAATATAAAAAGAAAACAATTAAAAAACGAGAAGGCAAAGCTAACTTCGACTGTGCCGAAGTTTTAATACACTTGAAAAACTTTACTCCAACTGATTTAACCAGTAAAATATATATATGATATAGATATCAGTTATTAAAAAATTTTAAATCATTGATAATAAAAACGAGAAGGCAAAGCTAACTTCGACTGTGCCGAAGTTTTAATACACTTGAAAAACTTTACTCCAACTGATTTAACTGGAAAAATATATATAGGATATCAGATATTTAAAATTTTTAAATCATTGATAATAAAAATTTGATACCATAAAAAAAAACGTTTCTTAGTAAAACACATTTTCCGACCGATAATTCCTATGGCAGCTATATGCTATAGTCATCCGATTTTGATAATTTTTTTCGAAATTATGTGAAAGCATATAAAACTAATATATACCAAGATTGGGGACGCTACGATAAAAAACAAAAAAGTTTTTCTCACAAGAAGTAGTTTTTTGACCGTCCGTTTATATAGCAGCTATATGCTATAGTCATCCGATTTTGATAAATTTTTTCAGAATTGTGTGGAAACATATGAAACAAATATATACTACGATTGGAGACGCTACGATGGAAATCAAAAAAGTTTTTCCCACAAAGACTTATTTTTCGACCGATCGTTCCTATGGCAGCTATATGCTATAGTGATCCGATTTTAATACATTTTTCCAGAATTATGTGAAAGCATATAAAACTATCATATACCAAGATTAGTGACGCTACGATGGAAAACAAAAAAGTTTTTCTAACTAGAACTTGTTCTTAGACCGATCGTTCCTATGGCAGCTATATGATATAGTCATCCGATTTTTATAAATTTTTTCGAAATTGTGTGGAAGCATATAAAACTAATATAACTACGATTGGAAACAACGAAAAAACAGAACTAGATTTTTCCCACCACAGTAGGAGCTATGATTTAGTCATCCGATTTTGATAAATTTTTTCAATTATGTGGAAGCATATAAAACTAGCATACACCAAGATTTGTGTCGCTACGATGGAAATCAAAAAGTTTTTTTTACAAAGACTAGCTATGACAGCTATATGATATAGTCATCGGATCCGGCCGGTTCCGACATATTAGTTGCGTGCAGTAAAAAGAAGACTCTGTGCAAAATTTCAGCTCGATAGCTTTAAAACTGAGAGACTAGTTCGCGTAGAAACAGACAGACAGACAGACGGACAGACGGACAGACGGACAGACGGACAGACGGACAGACAGACGGACGGACGGACAAGCGGAAATGAACTCAGCTCGTCGTCCTGATCAAGAATATATATAGTTTATGGGGTCGGAAACGAATATTTCTATGCGTTACAAACTTCTGGGCAAAATTAATTTACACTTTTCAAGTGTATAAAAATATATATATAATGAGAAGTCAATGGTTTGGGTTAAATAAAAAAATATAATTTCTTTATTTATCATTAACAACTTATATTTGAAGAATTACAATCTTAGGATTAAGATGTGTCGCGGTTGCGATATCAAGTAAAACTCAATGTGTGGTTCTGCCGCTGCTGCTTAGCAAACCTCGGTTAATAGCTTTTTTGGGAGTCAAGATCAAAAAGCTTTTCTCTCTTTTCTCATTTCATAATTTGAGAGTGGATTGCATCAGCCGATAGTTTGAGCTGCATCAGCGTTTTGTTCTTGGTGGGAATAACGATTGGAGCGGATGTTAATGCTTGCGTTTTTATGTTTATGTCTGAGCCGCCTGAATTGTTATTGTCACCAGAAATATGGAAATTTATTTGTTTGAATTTTTGGGTTTATGTGTGTGTCTAGTTACTACTTAAGTGTTGGATTATGATAAATGTATGGGATCTTGTATTGGATTGTGGAGGGTTGGATATGTGACTATATATATATTATAATCATATACAATTTACTGCTAAAATAACTTCACAATATTACGTTATTCTTCAAAAGGAGGGAGATGTAATATACTGTAGTAAACATACATAACGAATACACACTGTACCCAGTGTCTTAATATCAATCACGTCGTAGCATAGGCTAAAAAGACATTATATGAATTCTGTAAATTCCATTAACAAAGAGACATCAATCAATAAAGACGAACAAAGAAACATGGATGTTTTTATACACTTGAAAAGTGTATATTAATTTTGCCCAGAAGTTTGTAACGCATAGAAATATTCATTTCCGTCAGTAGTCATCCGATTTTGATAAATTTTTTCACAATTATGTGGAAGCATATAAAACTAGCATACACCAAGATTTGTGTCGCTACGATGGAAATCAAAAAAGTTTTTTTTACAAAGACTTATTTTTCGACCGATCGTTCCTATGACAGCTATATGATATAGTCATCCGATCCGGCCGGTTCCGACATATTAGTTGCGTGCAGTAAAAAGAAGACTCTGTGCAAAATTTCAGCTCGATAGCTTTAAAACTGAGAGACTAGTTCGCGTAGAAACAGACAGACAGACAGACAGACGGACAGACGGACAGACGGACAGACGGACAGACGGACAGACGGACAGACGGACAGACGGACAGACAGACAGACAGACGGACGGACGGACAAGCGGAAATGAACTCAGCTCGTCGTCCTGATCAAGAATATATATAGTTTATGGGGTCGGAAACGAATATTTCTATGCGTTACAAACTTCTGGGCAAAATTAATATACACTTTTCAAGTGTATAAAAATATATATATAATGAGAAGTCAATGGTTTGGGTTAAATAAAAAAATATAATTTCTTTATTTATCATTAACAACTTATATTTGAAGAATTACAATCTTAGGATTAAGATGTGTCGCGGTTGCGATATCAAGTAAAACTCAATGTGTGGTTCTGCCGCTGCTGCTTAGCAAACCTCGGTTAATAGCTTTTTTGGGAGTCAAGATCAAAAAGCTTTTCTCTCTTTTCTCATTTCATAATTTGAGAGTGGATTGCATCAGCCGATAATTTGAGCTGCATCAGCGTTTTGTTCTTGGTGGGAATAACGATTGGAGCGGATGTTAATGCTTGCGTTTTTATGTTTATGTCTGAGCCGCCTGAATTGTTATTGTCACCAGAAATATGGAAATTTATTTGTTTGAATTTTTGGGTTTATGTGTGTGTCTAGTTACTACTTAAGTGTTGGATTATGATAAATGTATGGGATCTTGTATTGGATTGTGGAGGGTTGGATATGTGACTATATATATATTATAATCATATACAATTTACTGCTAAAATAACTTCACAATATTACGTTATTCTTCAAAAGGAGGGAGATGTAATATACTGTAGTAAACATACATAACGAATACACACTGTACCCAGTGTCTTAATATCAATCACGTCGAAGCATAGGCTAAGAAGACATTATATGAATTCTGTAAATTCCATTAACAAAGAGACATCAATCAATAAAGACGAACAAAGAAACATGGATGTTTTTATACACTTGAAAAGTGTATATTAATTTTGCCCAGAAGTTTGTAACGCATAGAAATATTCATTTCTGACCCCATAAACTATATATATTCTTGATCAGGACGACGAGCTGAGTTCATTTCCGCTTGTCCGTCCGTCCGTCTGTCCGTCTGTCTGTCTGTCTGTCTGTCTGTCTGTCTGTCTGTCTGTTTCTACGCGAACTAGTCTCTCATTTTTAAAGCTATCGAGCTGAAATTTTGCACAGAGTCTTCTTTTTACTGCACGCAACTAATATGTCGGAACCGGCCGGATCGGATGACTATATCATATAGCTTTCATAGGAACGATCGGTCGAAAAATAAGTCTTTGTGAGAAAAACTTTTTTGATTTCCATCGTAGCGTCACCAATCGTAGTATATATTAGTTTTATATGTTTCCCCACAATTCGGAAAAAATTGATCAAAATCGGATGACTATAGCATATAGCTGCCATAGAAACGGTCGGTCAAAAAAATACTTCTAGTGAGAAAAACTTTTTTTTTTCTATCGTAGCGTCTCCAATCTTGGTATATATTAGTTTTATATTCTTTCACATAATTTCGAAAAAATTTATCAAAATCGGAGGACTATAGCATATAGCTGCCATTGGACCGATCGGACGGAAAATGTGTTTTACTAAGAAAAGTTTTTTTTATGGTATCAAATTTTTATTATCAATGATTAAAAAATTGTAAATATTTGATATCTATATCCTATATATATTTTACATTTTAAATCAGTTGGAGTAATCTTTTTCAAGTGTATTAGAACTTCGGCACAGTCGAAGTTAGCTTTGCCTTCTCGTTCCTTTATTAAAGATATTTAACTAAAGCTGATTTCAAACAAGATATATATTACATTAGCGGGAACACAGCGGTAGTTTTGTTAACGAACCATTTGTTGTTAATATGATTTGTAAGATGGAAACGAACAAAACATCGTTTCGCAAATTCTTACAGTATTTTCAATGTGTTCCCTGAGAGCGTCTGTTCACTCTCAAGAAATGCTGCCGTGTCTGTGTAGTTTTGTTTTTGTTCTGCTAGGCTGGTTTTGTTCTTTGTTGATTTGTTTGGGTTTTAATGCCATAAGAGAAAGCACTAGGCGCGTACTATACCTGCAAAAAGACCTTCGGTAGGAGATGGGGACTGCAACCGTACATCATTCATTGGTTGTACGCAGCGGTCGTCAGGCCTATCCTTACCTATGAAGCGTTGATTTGGTGGAAGACTGCCAACACCAAATCCCTCCTAAACAACCTTCACAAGGTACAAAGAGCAGCTTGCCTGGGAACAACCGGATCCCTGCGATCCACCCCCCAGGCAGCTCTAGACGCAATTCTGAATCTTAAGACTCCGGGAACTGAAACTCTTTAAAACAACTGCATCTGGTCACAGCAACATCCTGCTGGAAGTGGGAATAAATGCTGAGATAAAGGGAAGTGACTATTGTATCAAGACTCAGAAATGGAAGTACAATTTTAGAACGGTTTTCCCGAAGAGAGAGGATTGGAAGCGAGAAACTCCCATCAGGGAGAACGAGCTTGCCACGACGGCTCCAAGATGGAGGAGGGCACAGGGGCAGGAATCTTCTCAGAAGAACTAGCAACATTACAGAACAGGATTAGGATAGTGATAGGAGTCATTACGGGACACTGCACCATAGGTCATATGGCCGCCAGGATGCACGTACCCCACAACGACTACCGTCGCAGCTGCAGAAATGGGGAGGAGATAGAAAGCATAAAACACCTTCTATGTGACTGCCCTGCACTTCATAGAAAACGAAATCAGTACCTGGGTAAACCATTCTACGAAGATCTGGGCAAACATACCCGTAGGGGACCTGGCTCTTTTTATCGACTCCTCAAAGTGGTTCTCATAGTAGTAAAGTTTTTTGCGTAGTCCAGGTCGTTTGTAAATATGCTATGAAGTCGAGTAGTGTTCTGCACGGATGCAAACCACTCGGGAATTAAGACTGGTTCGGTTCAGTGGATAATGTAGCCTTTAAACCACCGTTTCGGTTTATAACTCATCTTTGGATCAAACGATACCGCGGTTTAGTGGTTAACTCTTAGTTTTCAAGCATTTTTCTTTCTAATAAGACCTTATGAATCTTTTAGGTATTATTCTCGCAATTAAAGTCGTAAAAATACTTTAAATATAAATATTCACGTACATAATTATATATAGTCGTTCATATAAGATTCAAGATTACCGAGAAGAGCAGGAATGCAATAAATATCATATTTATTAGATTCTCAACCACCAGGTCATCCTCAGGGGCAAAATATGGGATATCATAGCCAAGTAGGTGCTTGGAAATTCTTTTTCTAAAAAGATAACATTCCAGAAGGTAGTTAGAAAAACTCTACATCAATAGAATGATGCAATGCTTTGTGAATAGTTGATTTTTCTAAATTTTCAAATCATCTTTGACTTAGTTAGGCATCTTACATTATCAAACCGAACCAAACCGTTTTCATTTTCGATTTTCAGTTCGGTTTAGCATTATTAATCAGACACGAGTTCGGTTCGCGGGCACGATTACGAGCACGAAATAGCGGTTCGGTACAATTTGGTTCGGTTCGGTTCAGAACCGACTTGCATCAATGGTGTTCTGCATGAATTTCTGTATTAGCTTATGATTTCTACATCTAAGTAAGAATTCTATGTGTGAAGAAAGTCTAGACATTTTGGTTGTGTTTGACTGGAACTTCCTGATCGTCGTTTTTATGTTAAAGTTGTACTTTTGTTTCATGTTTGCATAAACCATCCATTTACGGCGAGCCTTCCATTATATGATTGTTGTTGGTATAGCGACCTGTTCTTATTTATTTAAGAAATTGGGGAAAGCCGGCTCAAGGTCGTGAGTGTTTCGTGTGGTTCCGTTTTTATATGTAAAGCACAGGGATTTTTAGATCTCCAATATATTTCGAATTCGCCGTCGCCAATCGTCATCAGGGCTATTTAACAAAAACACAAGAAACACTCCAATACGAAAAATTATTTACTTGATACGGAAAATTCACTTACACGTTGAAGAAAAATATTTAATTCTATGACGAAATCTTTAAAACTGTCAAACCCAAACTTCTCTGCGAACGCCGGTAACTCTTCTTTGCTGAGAGAGTATACCAACCGCACCCCGACGCCTTTATGTTATATAAAAGAAATGGACCGACACTCACCAGAATTTATGATAGTTATCTCGGAGCTATATGCAGTTCGAATTTTTGTCGGATCACACTGTATAAGGCTTTGCGTTCACTTCCTGTTCCGCGACTTAAAAGGACTCGAACTGACAGTTTTAAACACTGTATTAAGGTCGGCTTAATTCACAGAGTTAATTCCTTTCACTGTATCATTATAACTTGTATTTGGGTGACTTTTCCTACCGTTTATTTTAACTTCACTGCACTTTTTCCGTTTTGAAATACTCAACGGCCGGGAGAATGTTCAGTCGCAGCTATTTAATTGTAATAAATACATTTATTAATTATGTAATAATTAATCACAAATATACAAAACAGAAACATTAAGGCAGGTCAGAACATTTAGCGACACCGTTGACCGCTGAGTCAGATATAATGCATATGCAATAAGCCAAATTGTCAGTAGAATTTCTTGCTGACACTGCAATTGACACTCACAGGGCAAGCAACTTGTAGAATTGCTTACCATTACAATTACCTAAATTTCTGCACACAATAATTTCTCTAAGTCAACACTTTTACCAATTGTAACAATAATCAGTTTTTAACTATAAGCAATTTTGACCCATTGTTTTTGATATAAATAGCAGTAAGTTTGATCAATAAAATCAGTCTCAGTACAACAATCAACTGTTACTCATTTCTTCCATCGCACCCAGCAAAGAATCTGTCGCTGTGTCTTCAGATCCTTAATAGTGCGCAACGAAGAAAACCCTCTCCGCAGTCCAACTGGTTCAAGTTCTAGTTGCGACGACCACTTGCAAACAGTTTTATGTACTGTATGCATCCCAGCTTCCTACACTTACTTACAAAGTCAATTACAGGCAGTTTATGTACTGTCTGTAGAAACACATACACAAACATTTTGGTGACCCCGACAACGTTGAAGATCCTTGAGAAGTTGTCAACAAGGCGACATTAAGGACTTCAACTGTTCACAACACTAAAGTTGCCAACCCAAGGCAACTACGCAGCAACACTACCATAGTGTGGGTCTGCAACAAACCTCACCAAAAAACATTTTGGTGACCCCGACAACGTTGAAGATCCTTGAGAAGTTGTCAACAAGGCGACATTAAGGACTTCAACTGTTCAGAACACTAAAGTTGCCAACCCAAGGCAACTACGCAGCATCACTACCCTAGTGAGGGTCTGCAAGAAATCTCACCAAAAAACATTTTGGTGACCCCCAACAACGTTGAAGATCCTCGAGAAGTTGTCAACAAGGCGACATAAGAAGGATTTCAACTGTTTACAATACTAAAGTTGCCAACCCAAAGCAACTACGCAGCAACACTACCATAGTGTGGGTCTGCAATAAATCTCCAACAAAAAAAAAAAACATTTGGTGACCAAGACATCGTTGAATGATCCTATAGTCAACAAGGCGACATTAAAGGACTTCAACTGTCAACAGCCAACCAAGGCAATTACGCAGCAACACGATCTCGTGTGGGTCTGTAAATAAACAAAAACAAAATCACTTCCAAAATTTTGTTTAAGAGAGAGCCTTACGAATTTGTCAACTGGGCGACATTAAAGGACTCCGAAATACTAAAAGATTCTAACTGTCAACTTGGCGACATAGAATTCTTACCCTAATTGGTCAAACATTGGTCATTTTGGCGACCAACAGACGGCAAACACTTTCACATGTACATTTACATAGCAGCACAAATTGTGTAGGTCTGCACAAATAATTGTCAATACATCAATTTGTTGGAATATATATAAAACATACGCAAAAATTTATATAAAATAAAAACGTTGGGTTCAGTACACTTTTGCTGTGGAATCGACAACGTGGTCAACATTGGCTGTTAAAAACAAGTTAAAGCAATTATTTATTTTCAAAACTCGAATTGTGATTCTTGATCTATACTTCTTCGACCAATATCGGTTGCGAATAGAAGCGTAATCCAGTCTAAGAAATTAGCAAATAAAACACTTCCAACGGGTCAGAAGTAAGACAAGATAATGGAGTTTGAAAAGGAAGATCGTGCTGCCGCCCAAAGGGCATTGGACTCACAAATTGATATCGGCCAAGAATTGACTAGAGTCATAAGGAATTACAAAAAGACTCAGTAGAAAGAAAGGCCCAAGCATTATATTTCCAATCAAAGGCAGCAGCACTTGAGAACGTTTGGGAGAAATATCAAGAGAACGATCGCATTGTTCGGAAAATGGTCAATGTAAGCGAAGAATACGTAAATGAATATGAGAACATTAAGCAATCGTATACAAAATACATTGCTGAGTTCAAAGAAAATGTGGATAAACAGAAACAATCCACAAGCCAACGAGTGGTAGAAAAAGCCACACCAAAGCCAAGTATAATCAACTATCAGCCTACGACGGCAGATGATAAGTTGATCTCCCTATATCGCCGACAAAAAGCGATTATAGCGTCACTAAAACGCTCGCTCAAAGAACAGACGGACGGACAAAAGTCAAGAGAATTGATAAATTCTCTTTGGGCCCAAACACAAGAGGTTCACTTCCGCATTCACGAGGAGTGTGATGATCCAGAAGAGGCTGGGTACGACATGGAATCCTATCTCAAACTGGAAAAAGAAGTACAAAAATCGTTAAAGGTAAATGCACGCACAGCCGAAATGCATTTACCGCGGGTTAGCGTCCCAAAATTCGACGGGGATTTGCTAAAGTGGACCCAATTTTTCGATTTATTTTCATGCATGGTCCATGAAACCAATATGCCCACGGTGCAAAAAATGTGGCATCTCAAAACCACAGTAACCGGGGAAGCTGAGAGATTGATTCGACATATCGATCTCAAGGAAGAAAACTACATGAGCGCATGGGGAATATTGAACGACGCGTACAATAATCCCAGAGACGTTGCAAATACGGTACTTAACCGGTTTCTTCATCATAATACCATCAATGACGATGTTAAATCATTGAAGGAATTATATATAACAACGGTCGAATCCCTGGCATCATTAAAGGGATTAGGAATCGACATATCCACTTGGGATCCCATTCTGTTGGCTATTATACAGAACAAGTTGGACACTAACAACAAAACCTTGTATGAGCAATCTCTTGGAAACTCAAAGGAATTACAAGCGTTAGACACCATGCTCCAATTTTTAGAACAAAGAATAAGAGTTCTAGGGGCTGGAAAAAAGACACAAGGCTCCAAAAAAGAGTCAAGGGGCACGACATGCGCGTCGGCTGCCTCTGATAAGACACACAGATGTCAGTTTTGCAAAAAGGAAAACCATGGGCTGTTTCGATGCCCGGACTTCCGAAACAAATCAGTATCCGAACGCTTAAATTGGATACAAAAACAGAAGTTATGCGTCAACTGCTTTAGAAGTGACCATAGATCACAGGCTTGCACAGGGCGTACGTGCTTCAAATGTAACAAAAAACATAACACTCTGTTGCATTTGGAACCCATAGCACCAGCCGCAAGTCCTCAGGCACCAGCCGTTGGAGCGGCAAGCCATAATAATTACAATCTACTTGCCACAGCAAAAGTGGCAGTACAAGGAAACAACGGGCAGATTGCTACCTTTAGAGCACTGCTAGACTCAGGATCACAAATAAACTTGATATCTGAGAGGTTGGCCTCCATGCTGTCCCTAAAAATCCACAATACAACACTACGAATTGAAGGTATTGGAGGGCAGCCACGAACCAGCAGATCACGAGTGAATGTGCTAGTAAAATCTCTGCACAGTGGTTTTACACAAAGAATTGAAGCGTTTGTATTACCTCATATAATATCAGACCAACCTGCACAAGAACTCAATTCGGCAAATTGGAAAATTCCAAGCAAGTTGCCACTGGCAGATCCAAATTTTGATAAGCCAGGAAAAGTAGACATGCTCATTGGTACAGAGCACTACTACTCATTGCTGCGTCCAAATCAACGTAAGATTTCGGCCGGAGGTCCAGTACTACAAGACACTGAATTTGGATGGATCGTGGCAGGAAAAATAAACGCGTCAACCGATTCTACAGCGATTTGTGCAGCCGCAACCAGCGAAGATACAAATGCATTAATTGAGCGCTTTTGGACTCTAGACAACATGGAATCAGAAGAGAAACCACGCACTCCAACAGAAGCACATTGCGAAGCCCACTTCTTACAAAACCTACAGTTGGCAGCAGATGGCAAATTTATCGTTAAACTGCCATTTTCTGAGCATGCTTCAGCCCTGGGGGCGTCTATGGAAATCGCTACCAAAAGGTTTTTTGGCACTGGAACGCAGGACAACAGCTGACAATTGGACAGGATATGTAAAGTTCATGACAGAATATGAGGAACTTGGACACATGAAGCAAGTGCCAGCATCCCAGATTCCAACGAACCATTATTTTATCCCGCATCATTGCGTCCTGAAACCGGAAAGCAGCACATCACCACTACGAGTTGTCTTTGACGCATCATGCAAAACGTCGACCGGCAAATCGTTAAACGACATATTACACAACGGGCCAACTGTTCAAAGTGAATTAATGTCGATTTTGCTACGCTTTAGGCTTCACAAATACGTCTTCACAGCGGACATAGAGAAAATGTACCGTCAAGTGTGGGTGAACCCAGAAAATCAATTTCATCAGTTAATTGTCTGGAGAAACAATCCATTAGACGAACTAAAGTATTATCGTCTAAAGACTGTCACATATGGTACAACGTCAGCACCATTTTTGGCTACTAAATGCTTGGACCATCTGGCAATCCAAAATAAGGACAAACTTCCAGTAGGATCATCTGCATTGAAGGATGATTTCTATGTAGACGATTGTTTGACTGGTGCTAACTCCATTCCGGAAGCCAAGCAAGTTATGCAGGAGCTCGTCAAGATACTCCAACCTGCTGGATTCAAACTAAGGAAATGGTGCGCCAACAATGACCAGCTGGTACAAGGAATTCCCAAAGAGGACATTGTTAGCGATGTGAAACTGGGTGACACATTGGATCATCACAGTATAAAAACTCTTGGCGTCATCTGGAAGCCAAAGGAAGACCAACTTTGTGGACGAGCACAAAAGAGTCAAGCTATACATATTACCAAACGAGTAGTGTGTTCAGAACTCTCTCAAATCTTTGATCCGTTGGGATTATTTGCCCCTGTAGTGGTCAAGGCAAAAATATTTATGCAACAGCTTTGGGAGTTAAAACTGGATTGGGATGACGAACTGCCAACTAAACTTCAAAATGAATGGAAGGAATATCGCAATGACATGCAGAAACTAAACTCAATGCAGATTCCAAGGCATATTCATGATGGCAAAACCCCAGAAACTGTAGAAATCCACACTTTTGTAGATGCATCAGAACAGGCATATGGAGCAGCAGTCTACATACGGTCTACGTACAAGAACAAACAGATTTCTGTCCGCCTAATGTGCTCAAAGTCTCGTGTGGCTCCAACAGCAAAGCAATCTCTTCCTCGACTAGAACTTTGCGCTGCACTGTTAGGAGCAGAGCTCACCGCCAGAGTCCGGAAGGACTTGCGTATGAATCCTGAGACAGTTCCAGGATTCTATTGGACGGACTCTACAGTCGTGATTGCTTGGATTAATGCCACTGCGTCTTCATACCATACATTTGTCGCAAACCGGATAGCCAAAATTCAGGCATTGACAAGCCAAATCCAATGGCGTCATGTTTCATCGGCCAACAATGCAGCCGACGTTCTGTCACGAGGAACCACTGCGCGACAATTGGCGAGTCATAACTTATGGCTTTATGGACCATTATTTTTGCATGGTCCACGGGATAAATGGACAAGTTCTCCACCCATTTCCCATAGTAACCTGGAACGAAAGGCAAAACACGTCAGTCTGCCAGTTACACCAACAGCAAAAGGAGAAGAGCTGTATATGTGCAAACACAGCAATTCTTTCCATAAGCTACAACGCATTGTAGCATATATGTTGCGCTTCTGCAAAAAGAATAACAGAGCAGCAACAACAACACTACGGATGGAGGAATTGAATGAGGCGCGAATGTTGATACTACGGAACATACAACACGTAGAGTTCGCGACGGACCTCAAACAATTACAACGCCACAACACAGTGGACAAGAAAAGCCCGATTACTTCATTGTCTCCCATACTGGGATCAGATGAAATCGTCCGAGTCGGTGGGAGATTGGAGCAATCTGAACTTCCGTACAACTCCAAACACCAGATTTTGTTGCCATACAATGATCCAATAGTAAAGATGCTACTAAGAGAAATCCATGAAGACAACATGCATTGCGGCGCCCAGGCACTACGCGCCATTGCAAGACAAGAATATTGGATTATAAACGACAAGACCATGGCAAGAAGCATCATCCACAGTTGTGTCAGATGCAACAAGGCGAAGCCGAAGTTGATGCATCAAATCATGGGGAATCTTCCGGTAGAAAGAGTCACTCAAGCCCGTCCATTTCTCAATGCAGGCGTAGACTACTGCGGACCAATTTGGATTCATCACAAAATCCGCGGCAAAAGGCCTGATAAGGCATACATCGCCGTGTTCTGTTGTTTCACAACAAAAGCGGTGCATCTGGAGTTGGTGAGTGATCTAACGACCGACGCATTTCTGGCTGCTCTTCGCCGATTTTTGAGCCGACGCGGGAAATGCCAAACCATTCACTGCGATAATGCAACCAATTTTATTGGTGCAAATAACAAATTAAAAGAATTGGAAGATGTCATCTTTACTGACAAGGCTCAGGACCAAATTATAAGTCACTGCAGCAAGAGACAAGTGGCATTCAAATTCATACCTCCCAGAGCGCCATCATTTGGCGGCCTTTGGGAAGCTGCCGTTAAATCTGCAAAACGATTACTAGTTACAACGACAGCAACAGCATCTCTGACATTTGAGGAACTAAATACGGTCATCGTTGAAATTGAAGCAATTCTCAATTCACGACCCATTACTCCGATGTCAAATGATCCTACGGATACAACCGCCCTTACTCCAGGACATTTTCTGATTGGTGAACCATTAACCGCTTCACCCGACCCTAATTGTGAGCGTGATGAAAAATCATTAGCAAAACGCTGGGAATTGGTGTCTAGACTGAAGCAAGGATTCTGGAGACAATGGTCGCAGGAATACCTGCAAGAACTCCAAGTTCGTCACAAATGGAAAACAGCCTCCCCAAATATTAAAGAGGGATTACTTGTCTTGGTGAAGGAAGACAATCTGCCGATAATGCAGTGGCCAATGGGTCGTGTCATCAAAACATACCCCGGAAAGGATAACTACGTACGAGTAGTAGACGTGAAAACAGCCTCAGGCGTATACAAGCGTCCCATAAGTCGTCTGGCGCCATTATTTCCAGAAGATTTGGCAATCAAGCGTCCCATTAATCTTGATAAAGACTTAACGGAACCCGATGAACCACCTGCACAGAGAAAAAGATTATGGTCACCCACAATTACCTCAACGCTACTAGTGTTATTGCTTATGATACCACTAGCACTAGCGCACCCAATAACTGTGACCCAATTTACCAACAAGCCAGGAATATTTTTCGAAAAACTGGGCACTACAAAAATGGCTGTATCTGAATGGACAATGGTAATTTACTATGACTTGGGCCCATACTGGAGCGACATGAGAACATTTTCTTCAGGTATTATGGAACTTGGTCATATGTGCTCCGAATTGCAAAATAGACAAGCTTGCGAGTCAATGCTTCTACACTTTCAGCATCTTCACAACGAATTACATGCAGAAAGTAAGATAATGACAAATTCGCGATCACGTAGATCTCCACTAGATATTGTAGGAAATCTTGCGAACAGTCTCTTTGGGGTACTAGATTCTAATTACGCTCAAAAAATGTCCGAAGTCATCGAAAAAGTAAAAACCAATGAAGAATTCTTACTTCATTTACTCCAAAATCAAACATCAATTGTTGACTCCACAATAAATGTAGTCAGGAAAAGCAAAAGCGACACTGATAAGCGCCTCAAAATATTGGAGAAGCAATTGGATGCATTCAGTAAACAAAGAGGAAAATACACCGGCGCCCACTTAGGACAATCCTTCTTGGTTCTTACAGCACAACTGACGCTGCTATCAGCGAGTCTGCAACGTATGCAATCAGAAATTCTAGATGTGATAACCGGCATCCGCCACCACACAATAAGTCCAATACTTGTGTCTCTTGAACAATTAAAAGAGCAACTTGATCAAATTCGGGATCATCTGCCACCTGATCAAATGCTGCCAGTTACTACGGCAAATGCAATTCAACTATACAGAATCATGAGAGCCGAAGGAGCAATTACTAATACTCATGCCATATTCAGATTGACTATGCCACTGGCATCAACTAATCAACTTGAAGTGTTCAACATCGTCACAATCCCTGTGTGGGACACAACCAATTGGAGCTTATTTGAACTAGAAACTCCAATAATAGCAGTCAACAAGCATAGAGATCAGTTCATGGGCCTTACTCCAGATGATCTGCGACGCTGTCTCACACTACCTCATAACGAATACATCTGCTTTGATCAGCAGGCCGTATTTAATGTCGACAGTCGTTGCGAATTTCAACTGTTTAACAACAAATCAAATACAATGTGCCATACAAGACACACAACAACAAAAATGATCTGGTCTAAAACCCATAACCCGAACACCTGGATCTTTGCAACAAACTCAGCATTGGAACTTCAGGCAGTCTGCAGCGGAATTCCATCAACTATACGACTTATGGGAACTGGCCGCCTATCACTGGCCTCTGGATGCACGGCTCGCAATACAGAAATTAGTATCAGCACCTTTGGTACCACAATCAGTGAAGTAACAACGACATATGCTCGCTTTGGCGACATCAGCCAGCCTGACATATCTAAAAATCCAATATTGGAACCAAACCCTCGCCCAACAGAGCAAGGCTATGCGGAGCTTGACGATCTACAACAACAACTAGCAGAAGTCAAATCTCAAAATCTACCAGAACAGCTCGACACGGTGCAGCACCATCATATCGCTGCATATATTGCTCTAGTGATGTCAATTTTATTAATCATCACCTATGCCATCCGGAACAGACATCTGGTATGGAAACCCAGGACTACCACAACCACTGCAGAGGAAGTCTGCGAATCATCAATGCCTACACCCACTCCACGCCGATTTACATTAAACGTAAGCGATGGTTGAACAACTGTTCAACGGCCGGGAGAATGTTCAGTCGCAGCTATTTAATTGTAATAAATACATTTATTAATTATGTAATAATTAAACACAAATATACAAAACAGAAACATTAAGGCAGGTCAGAACATTTAGCGACACCGCTGACCGCTGAGTCAGATATAATGCATATGCAATAAGCCGAATTGTCAGTAGAATTTCTTGCTGACACTGCAATTGTCACTCACAGGGCAAGCAACTTGTAGAATTGCTTACCATTACAATTACCTAAATTTCTGCACACAATAATTTCTCTAAATCAACACTTTTACCAATTGTAACAATAATCAGTAATTAACTATAAGCAATTTTGACCCATTGTTTTTGATATAAATAGCAGTAAGTTTGATCAATAAAATCAGTCTCAGTACAACAATCAACTGTTACTCATTTCTTCCATCGCACCCAGCAAAGAATCTGTCGCTGTGTCTTCAGATCCTTAATAGTGCGCAACGAAGAAAACCCTCTCCGCAGTCCAACTGGTTCAAGTTCTAGTTGCGACGACCACTTGCAAACAGTTTTATGTACTGTATGCATCCCAGCTTCCTACACTTACTTACAAAGTCAATTACAGGCAGTTTATGTACTGTCTGTAGAAACACATACACAAACACTCAACGTTTACCTTTATCACGACTGCCTGCTGGGTGGCTACGATACCGAACCGAATATACTGTATTACTCAATGTGATAGGAGTTGGCCGGAGTTACTGATCTTCGACTGTCCCTTTAGTCAGACAAGAGGCTCTTTCGTATTTCTTTTGTATATGGTTTTTCCTGGGTTATTTATCGATGACCCATAGTATTAAATATTTTGTGTCAAAATTTTAGCTTTCTAAAGCAATATCTTCAGGATGCGCATTCGACTTTTTTTTTAAATCTGTGTTAGAAGTAAAAATTAAAAAAAAAGTTAATATGTGTTTACTAATTTTTTCTGTGTGTTTAGCAATTTTTTAGTTTTATTAAATGAGTCAAATCTAAATATACATTAAAATAACCTAAGGCGAGGAATTTTCGGAATTTATTCTTGGTTGAAAAAATGCAGATTTGGTTTCGAATACTTAACAGAGCTGCTGAGCTTCATCAAAGCTTTAATTTTAAAGATCCATCTATGGTTGAGCTTTCATAAGAATATCAATGATTCCTTAAAATTTTTTTTTGTTCAAAAATAATTAAATTTTTGGTATATTGTAACCAACAAAAACTCTCGTGCGCCTCAAGATAAAATCGTAAAACTGTGATTTTTTGACAATCGGTCATCGAAAAATCATACAGGAGATTAAAAAAAGAACAATCTTTTTTTTAGCCTGTTTCCCTCCACCCTAATCGACATATCCAGTCCAAATGGATATGAAAATCATCCAATCTAAAACCGATCATTTAGAAACGGGGTTTTAGAACGAAAAACTTCGCGTCTGCAGCGACGTCAGTGTGTTAGTCAGTGTAGAATATTAAAGTAGGTATCCTGTGACTAGCATTTTAAGCATTGATGCATTTGAAGCAATATGTATCCGTCTTCGTTTTGGTACGTTTGGCAGTTCTTTTCTGTAGATCAATGTAATATAACAAAACGAAGTTGTCAAATTCCAAACAAAAGCATAACAAAACAATTAAGAAAGTCGGTCAAGCCCGACTGTAATATACTCTGTACCTGTTTGTATGTAACTGATAACTTTAAAGTGTGAGGGTTTTTCAAAATCTGGGGGTGGCAACTCTTTCGACTATCGTTCATCTGGTTGAAAAACGATGTAAGGGCTCGATAAGTAATGATGAGTAGAATTACCCTAGTACATAACTCGTAAAATTATAAAATTTGTATATAATTTCCTATTAACATAAACGTATCTATATTAGTCACGCGGGAATCACGCGTGATTTCTGACCGCAGGCCATCTCAATTGCATCGCTCCTCTCATACTTGGTCTTTGCCTCCTGACACAAATATCTATTGGAAAGAAGGGAGGGGGGAAACTGAACGCGGCGCATTCCAGTTAGCTAATGTCGTCAAGCAAATTCCAATTGGGAAATTACCAGTAAGCTATTGCCCTCTCGCTCTCTCTTTCTCGTAAGTTTTACCAATCGCTACGGTGTTGTTGTTGTCGTTGCATTAAATTTTCTTTTACTTATAGCGCCACTATCGTTCATCTGATCGGAAAACGATGTATGGGGGCTTGATAAGAAATGATGAGTAGAATATATGTCGAACAACCTAACTCCAAAATTGTGGAAGATATTAAGATTTTTTCAATTTGCGGGGGAGGCAGGGGGCGTGGCAAAAATCAAAACTAAAGTTGATCTGCCTGCATGTATAAGAAATATATGTTCCATACACCTCAAACCTCTATCTCTTACCATCTCTGAGATCTCTTCGTTCATACGGACAGACAGACGGACATGGCTATATCGACTCGGCTGTTGATGCTGATCAAGAATATATATACTTTATAGGGTCGGAGATGCTTCCTTCTGGCTGTTACATACATTTGCACAAACCCAATATACTCTGTGTACCTTCGGTGCAGAGTATAAAAATATGTTTCAATAAGGACCGTTATTCCTGAATCAGGCCGACTACAGGCTCTTGGAAAATGTGTAAATGTTCATATATATATATACTAATTCACCTTAAATGTTTCTAATTTTAATTATAGAGCTAAGTCGGTATATATTGGAGGACTTGCATTCTATTGTACTGGAATGACTCTAATGGCAATAACTCGGGCTAAGCTTAGTGTCATAGTATTTAGCTGGACTGCAGGTGTTATGTACTCCACGCTCTTCACTATGCCGTATCTGCTGGTGGCGCATTATCACTCTTTGGGCACTGTAAGTATGTTTTGCAGCAACACTCAAGTAATATGAATATGTAAATCACAGCAACAGCTGAGGTGTTGTTGAACATCTAGCAGGGGCAAAGCTTGTTACAAAATGTAACAGCCCTATAAATATGTAGTTGGTTAAAGCTTAGTCTTTATGCGCCAACTCATCGCGTCTTAATAAGCGTACACTTTGACTTTAATAAGGGACTAGAAAATTATTTTATTTCGTTTCTTATAGAGTAAGTTCGTGCATTTGTACGCAGTACGTCTTCTTCCATGGTCTGCACTTACGTCTTAAATTAAAAATAGTTTTAAAATACAGCGTTGTGTAATTTAAGTACAAAACAACCTCTCAAATGGAACACCTAGATCTTCACAATTGAAATTTGTAATTGTTCCAGGAGTTTGATTGGTTGGACGGACGACATTCGTCCGATCAGTAGAACTAAGAAAATCGTACACGATTCTGCGCGTGGGTGGGTATGAGTTACTAGCGCGTGTGTGTGTAGGGTGTGCGGTGTTTATTTTTTATATATATATATAGGTTGTAAATCTTGAAAGCCGATTAGTATGGGACTTGAAATTACCTCACCCACTAAATTCAACCACCTCTGCTAGAAGATGGTCGTCAAAGAGTGGCCGTCATCTGTTGGTAATTTTGCCGGACTCCAGTGTATTGAAGGTGGTGTTTTAACATCAGCATGTGGTTCACTATCATATCTAGTTATTTTAGGGCAGGCTTCCACCTTATTGTGCAGCCATCGACTTGTACTGTTTCTGCCTCCACAACTTTCCTTATGCTTATTAGCACTGCTTCTGTTTTTTGGGACTATCGCAATGTCATTCGAGTTACTTGCTGAGGATGGCTATATAAATTTTAAGGAACAGGACCGTCTGGAAATTTGGCTGGACTAACTTAATAGAACGCTTTATTAGTGATTTCTGGTAAGTCGGCCAGATCCTGATAAGCGTGCTGTGTCCCGTTTTTGTGCTCCAAATCTGATACATATGAAGCAGTTTGATTCTATAGTGCAGCCTTAGGATGGGTGGTCATGGTCGCCGCAGGTAAACATTGTTAGGAAGCGTCAATCTTGCTTCTGCATCTTGCTTCTGTATGTCCAAATAATTAATTTGAATGATTATATATTTTTTATGTAGTTTTGATAGATGTAACATATGCCAAAGAAAACAAAGGAACTTTTCTATCGTTCATCTGATCGATAAATGATGTATGGCGGATCAATACACAGAAAAAAAAACTGTGCCATTCGGGCTCAACTCAACACCAAACGGGCTCAATAATGGGTTGATCTCGGAATGGCTTAAACTGAGCCCTAGTCGGGCTAGGTTCCCGACAAAAGGTCAATTCACAAAAGTCTTCTTTAATCTGAAACATATATAATAAATTAATAAGAACTTACATTAACATGCCTTGTCTGGGAATCGAACACGGGACCTCGGGACTGACGAACAGGAACGTCTGCGTTTCAGCGCACTCGACCGCGCCGCGCTTGCCAGACAAGGCGTCCAATTACATACAAGAGCGTTTGCTCCAGACGACAAAAGAGAGAAGCCAAGAGAGCGAATTTGCTATTGCTCTCAGCTTGTTCTCTCTCTCACTCGACATTTAAGCCCGAATCGGATCAAAAACAATCCCGAAAGGGATCAATCACGGATTATCAATCCTGAACGGGCTTAAAATTTCAATCCTTCCTCGGGTTCAAATCAAGCTTTTTAGGCTTAAAAATATCCCGGCATTTTTATACCCGTTACTCGTAGAGTAAAAAGGGTATACTAAGTTCTTGCAAATGTATGTAACAGGCAGAAGGAAGCATTTCCGACCCCATAAAGTATATATATTCTAGATCAGCATCAATAGCCGAGTCGATATAGACATGTCCGTCTGTCCGTCCGTCCGTCCGTCTGTCTGTATGAACACCTAGATATCGGAGACTATAAGAGCTAGAGCTACCATTTTTTCAGTGTAGACTTGTATTGTCTGCACGCAGATCAAGTTTGTTTCAAATTTTTGCCACGCCCCCTTCCGCCCCCGCAATTTGAAAAAAACCTTATATCTCCCAAAATTTTGAAAATAGACAGTTCAAACCTTCTAGACATATATTTTAATCATCATTACCAATCGATCCGCCATACATCATTTCTCGATCAGATGAACGATAGTAGAGTTGCCACCCCCGCAATTTGAAAAATACCTCATATCTCCCACAATTTTGAAAATAGATTGTTTGAACCCACTAGACATATATTTTAATAATCATGGAGGTTAAAAAAATAGAGTTTCCAGAATTACTTTAATGCTAACATCAGAGTTTCTATAAATAATCGGAACCCTCAACCTAATATTAATGCCAAAGATAAAACCAAAAGTGACGGAAACAATTTTTTTAGTTCGTTTTTCAATAAACTATTTAAAGTTTTTGGCTTTTTTAAACATGAGCGTTTAATTAACATACTATCGAAAACTACCGCGCACTATCAATGGTTTCTAAAAAACTATCGTTGACTATTAATGCTGCTGACTGTCGATAATTATCCACCTCTAATACAAATGGCATTTAACACCAATTACACATAGCCATTATTTTTTAATGATGTATTTTGGAATGCTTCATTCAAAAATTTTTGTATAGATACGTTTTTTAGTTAAAGTTTTTTTTTTAGTTTTTCGGTAGGTACCCATACCTTTTAAGCCATATCTCCAGTTACAAACTTTAGATGGAGTCAAGAAAAGTATCAATCAAAAGGGTATGCAATTCCTAATAATCTAGTTGCAGTTCATTTTCCAATCGGTTTAGTAGTCTAAAAGTTAGAAGCAAAAATATTTCGAAAAAAATTTTATTTCCTTAAATCCTTAAATCTGTAACTCATGGACTCGTCCATGATTTTTCCGTCCAATTTTTTCTTTATATATCCACTTTTATTGTCGTTTATTTTTCAGTATTTGCTTTAATTCCTTTTCTGATTTCGGCTATAATAGTATTCGTCTTTTGACTTTATTTATAGTAGCGACGACGCGTCGTTGCAACACTTCGCCAGCATATCAACTAAATTTCAGATTTTAAGTTTTTTACAATTCATTCCCTTTTGAATGCATGGTATTTATTATTTTTTTTTCTATCAAGTTTGTCATTACTACTCAAAAACAATTATATTAAATTAATTAGTAATTATTATAAGAGAATCTGTTTTTTTTGCTGACAACAGCTCTTTGCCAATATAATTTTAATATTATTGATGAGTAAAATTAGTTATAATATTACGGCTAGGGTATCTAATTGTCGACGTACACTTTTACACTTACAAATAACACTGCTGTGTTGGTGTGTGTGTAAACACATGTACTTGACAAAAGAGCCAATAAGCAAAGTCAAATCATAACCAAAAAAAAAAATAAAAAATCGTAATCAAAAAGTTTATTCCATTCCATTGGAAAATCATGTGCTTAAATATCTCAATAAACACTACGCAGGCCAAGAAAATGGGAGCTGATATCAGCTCCCAAGAGCAAACGTTTTTTGTTCGACGCGCTTCATCTATGATAGTCAAAACATCTTTTGTATTAAAGAGTTTAACATTTTCCTGTTTTAAGACCGGTTCCAGATTGAACCGGCTCAAAAACGGCTTAGAGCCATTTCTTTGAAATTATTTAAGCTATAAACTTACAATTTGATGTTTGGTTTAATAACACAGGGCAACAGCCATTTCGGTCTGGCCTTCTGGATGCAAAATTCTGTTCCTGTTCTGTGCCCTGATTCCAAAACTGGTCTCCGTTTTTTTCCATCAGCTCTTGTTTGCGAGAAAAGAGCTGATGGAAAAAACCGAGATCAGTTTTGGAATCAGGGCGCAGAACAGGAACAGAATTTTGCATCGAGAAGGCCAGACCTCACAAAAAGTGGTCATTTTGTTGCCCTGTGTAATATAAAGTTATTATTTCTTGGAGACAAAACTGTTCTGAACCAGTATTAAATTATCTCAGAAATTATTTAAGCTATTAACTTGAAGTTTGGTGTGTAAGTTGATAATTTGGAGTAAGAAATGTTATTGTTTCAAAACAGGTTCCAAACCAGATTAAACCGGTTCACCGGATCTCTCAAAAATTATTTAAGCTATTTATTTACAACTACGTGACTTCATGTTACCAGATGAAGTAAGTTATTTTTCGGTATAAAAACCGGTTCTGAACCAGTCTTAAAAAGTGGTTCAAAATTGATTCAGAGTTCAGAAAGTGTCAGAAATTATTTATCTATGAACTTTAAATTTGGTTTTGGATTGATAACACAGGGCAACAGTGATTTTGGTGCAGCCCTATCTATAACTGTTCTTAATTTATCTGGCCTATCGCGACACATATCATGGTCTGTAAAAATCAAACGCCCATATGATCATGCAAAAGCTCCTTGTCTCTGAGTACGCTCGATTTATGGCTATTTTTACAAAATAAGACGGTTGTTTGATTCTATTTATCCATTTCGGCATATAGCCTAACATCTATTCTAATTGTATTTAAATTTATGGGAGGATAACTAGATTCTTACTCCAAATTTGTATAGGAACTGTGAAGAGGCTACTTTAATCATCATAAAATTTTATTTATTTACAAGCAGTTGTACATTTTTTATAAATTCTGTGTGGAATCAAGTAGCCTTTCAATAGTTCCTATACAAATATGGTATAGGAATCTAGTAGTCCTCCCATAAATTTAAATGTGTGTTTTTGGCTTAAGCAGGCTGTAGCTTCGCCAAATAAACTGGTAAATATGCGAATAAATTCACATAATTAGAACATATGATTGGCTACAGGCTCAAATGGCTAAAATTTTAATACACCAACCACTCTTGCTTAAAAGGGATGATTTATATTGTAAAAATAGCCATAAATCGAGTAATGTCTGACTTCAGAGACCAATTTAGACCCTTTTGAATGATTGTATATTGCGCATTTGATTTTTTACAGAAGCATTGATATGTGCTCTGTCGAATAGGCCAGATAAGTTATGAAATTTATGCCTATTGTGACCAGAAGAAATTCGATAGGGCAATATTTACTAGAAATCCGTTTTTCCGTCATATCGAGGAAACAAGAGCTGATAGAACAAAACCGATGATGCAGTTTTGTTCAGTGCACATAAATGAATCATAATTTTTTTATCAACAAGGCTGCACCTCACAAAGTTGGTCATTTTGTTGCCCTGTGTAATATGAAGTAATTTATTTTCCCGGAGACAATCGGGGTTTGAACCAGATTTAAAAGTGAATAGGAGAAATATCTTAGTAATTATTTAAGTTAGGAACTTGAAATTTAATGTGTAAGTTGATAATTTGAAGTAAAACATTCAACCACATCATAACCGTTTTTTTTTCTTTTTTTTTTTCCGCAATATACCGCTGACCAGGTCAGACGTGTTTTTCTTGTGCTCCTCTATAAAACAGTCTAAAAGTGTTTTTAAAAAAAGTGAATAAATAAATCACCTACCTACCGCGACAAAAGACGCTAGTGGGCATACATAGGCACTTTTGCTTATGATGTCCAATAATAACTAATAGTTTAAATTTAATTTAATTAAATTAACTAAATGACAACGTGTAGAAATACAAAAAGTGCAACTGGTAAAAGTACCAACAACACCATGAGTCAGAGAGACCTCAATGTTCAATTGCAACAACAGCAAGACGAACGCCGACTTTCTGTCCAGCGCAACAATGCTTACTTTGCAATAGTTTCCCCGAGCCCACCAGCACGCTAAAACCAACTAATAATGCAAGCGTAAGCTCCCTTACTACCTCTCCGACTTGAGTGCCCAATGCGCCTCCCTCTCCTCAACCCGCCCTGATCGCCGTTTCATCAAGTGCAACAACAAGTACGGTAACTCTTACTACCGCTCAATCAACATCAACCAGCACAACAACAAGTATGAAGACTGCAGCGATTACCACGAATCAGTTTCCAATAATGTCAACGCAGCACGCACTTCCACTAACACATACCCAAGGTACCGCCACACCAACAACAACCCGCTCATATGTGCAGACTGGCATCGATCGGTATGTACAAATAAACAAACGAAAATTAAGCCCACAAAACAAAAAAAGCGGCAACACCCCGAAAATCAACAAGACAAGCGATAAGCCTATGGACAAAGATCCCCTCTCTGGAAATAGGTTCCAAATTCTTGGTCAACAGCTTGACGCTGAGAGCAATAAAGTGACTCCACAAGTCACAAAACTAAAGCCACCACCAATCTACATAAGGGACAACAATTGTGCAGCCCTGGTAACAAAACTTGTCCCGCTAATAGGCAATAATAACTTCTACGTAACATCCGTCAGCAAAGGAAATATTCGTGAAACAAAGCTCCAAGTTAATACTGAGGAAAATTATCGCGCAGTCGATAAATACTTAAGAGAAGATAATAAAAGCTTCTACACTTACCAACTCAAAAGTAGCAAAGGCCTACAAGTCGTTATCAAAGGAATTGAATCAAGTGTACCATCAGAGGAAGTTGGTTTTGCCTTGGTTGAACAGGGTTATAAGGTAAAATCCGTAATAAACCTTATGAACAGGGACAAGAAACCTCAACCACTATTCAAAGTGGAACTAAGCCCGGAAGACAAAGCTCCCAAAAAAAATGAGGTGCACCCAATTTACAAACTACAGTTTTTGTTGCATCGCAGAATTACTGTAGAGGAGCCGCACAAACGTACAAGTCCAGTGCAATGCACCAACTGCCAAGAATTTGGGCACTCTAAAGCCTACTGTGCTTTGCGATCAGTTTGTGTTGCATGCGGAGAGCTTCACGAAACTGCTTCGTGCCCTGCAAACAAGGAGGATCCGACCGCGAAAAAGTGTAGCAACTGTGGAGGTAACCACACTGAAAACTACAGAGGCTGCCAAGTCTACAAAGATCTGAAGAGCAGGATTAATACACGAATAGAAACAGCCCGTTCGTATGGAAACGAAAATCTGTTTACACCCTCAAACTCGACACCGGGTGTTTTCTTCACCAAAGCTGCTAGATCGTCATTTGCCCCAACAAGCACCACCCAAGGCGTTTTCTTTGCAAGCGCCCTCAAACTCGGAACAGATAGATCCGCACCCACAACTAATATTACACACGAAGCACAAACACAGCCGACTCTGCAAATTGAACAAAACCAAGCGGAACAATCATCAATCTTTAGTAAACTAGAAACAATGTTTCTCTCGTTGCAGCAAACTCTGAAAGATTTTATTGTATATACGCAAAACGCAATGCAAGAACAAATGAGAAATCAAGGCATTCTCATTCAAATGCTCGCTGCGCAACAATCAAAACATAGTTCCTCCTAAAAATTTCTCTCTGGAATGCAAATGGCATTTCTCGCCACAGACTGGAGCTTTTAAAGTTCCTACAAGACAATGAAATAGACATAATGCTGCTTGAAGAAACTCATCTTACGGAAAGATACAATTTTCAATTATCGGGGTATGCCTTTTACGGCACAAATCACCCAGATGGTAAAGCTCATGGCGGAACTGGCATCCTAGTCAGAAACCGCATTAAACATTACCAACTACCTGGATTTGCGGAAACTACATGCAAGCTACATCGATATGCGTGGAATCAAAGCGAGGAAATATTACTGTGTCGGCAGTGTATTGTCCCCCACGTTTCGCAATATCGGAAAATCAATTTATAGACTTCTTCAATACACGCTTCCTAGCTGCAGGTGACTATAATTCCAAATATCCCCACTGGGGCTCTAGACTAACTAACCCCAAAGGAAAGCAACTATACAACGCACTCACGCGAGCATCGAACAAACTCGACTTTGTATCACCGGGTAGGCCTACATATTGGCCAGCAGATCCAAAAAAAATTCCCGACCTTATAGACTTCGCCATAACAAGAAAAATTCCACGTAACTTGGTTACTGCAGAAGCATTAGCAGATTTGTCGTCAGACCATTCCCCAATTATTTTTACCCTTCTGGAGAGCCCTCTGATCATCGAATATCCTCGGCGCCTGACATCCCACAAGACGAACTGGCTTAAATACAAAAAATATATTAACAGTCACATCGAACTGAGCCCAACCATCAACAGCGAAGAAGACATCGAAAATTCCGTCCAAACAGTTAACTCCATCATTACAGCTGCAGCTTATCACTCGAACCCTCAAACAGCAAAAACAACAACATCGAACGAAGGTATAGATTAACCAACAGCTACATAGAGCGGCTCGTCACTGAGAAACGCCATGCAAGAAGAGAATGGCAGAGCTATAGGTCACCTGCTGCAAAGAATCGGCTGAGAGAAGCAGAACGCAAACTTAGCAGAGCCCTCGAAACTGAAGAACAAAAAGCCCAAAGCCGTTACATAGATAAGTTGTCGCCTACAAGCACAAAATTTCCTTTATGGAGAGCACACGAGAGCATAAAGCCACCTGTAAAGATAGACACGCCTTTGAGGGATGAGAGAGGAAGATGGGCCCGCAGTGACGAAGAAAAGGCAAATGTATTTGCACTTCACCTTACAAATGTTTTCATGCCTAATCCACCAACAAATGGATTTGCACTCCCATCAATTTCAACTGCCGCACAAGCTGACCCAATCAAAGTTCACTCGTCTGAAATAAGAAACCTAATAAGAGAACTTAATCCGAGAAAAGCACCAGGACATGATTTCATTACGCCAAAAATGATTATGGAACTTCCAATTCCAGCCATTAACTATATCTCCAGACTTTTCAATGCTGTTCTGCAATGTGGATACTTTCCAAATCACTGGAAAAAGTCCACAATCATAATGATTCACAAACTAGGAAAGGATAAAACACAAGCGTCGTCTTATAGACCCATTAGCCTGCTACCTTGTTTATCAAAACTATTTGAGAAGATCTTACTCCGCAAAATTGATTCTCATGCAAAAAATATCATTTCATCTCACCAATTTGGGTTCCGGGCAAAACACGGGACCATTGAACAAGTCAACCGCCTAACTTCAGATATTCGGACGGCGTTTGAGCACCACGAATACTGCTCCGCAATTTTCCTAGATGTTGCCCAAGCATTTGACCGTGTCTGGCTGGAAGGTCTTATCTTCAAAATTAAGACACTGCTTCCGCCGAACACACATAAACTCCTCGAATGCTACGTCAGTAACAGAACAGTACAGTAGCTGAAGTAGAAGAGTGGCTGGCCAATTGGCGCATAAGGATTAACGAGCAAAAGTGTAAACATGTCACGTTCACATTCAACAGAAGCACCTGTCCCCCACTATACCTAAACGGGACCTTGATCCCACAATCAAGTGATGTTGTATGCCTTGGTATTCACCTCGACAGAAGGCCAATAGCCTCCACTGGCTTATTAACTCCCGTTCCCCATTAAAACTGGAATATAAAGTCTTAGTGTATAAAACCATCATAAAGCCTGTTTGGACGTATGGCTCCCAGCTATGGGGAAATGCCTGTGCGAGCAGCGTGGACATCCTCCAAAGAGCACAATCACGAATTTTTAGAATCCTCACTGAAGCGCCATTGTACATTCGAAACGAGTGTATCCACAACGATCTCAACATCCCATTGGTCGATACTGAAATAGCCCGAATAAAACGCAAATATTTCGAGAAGCTCCATGCCCACCCTAATCAACTTGCCAAATCTCTCACCCTGCAAGCAACGCATACCCGACTCCGAAGAAAAGACCTCCCAACAAAGCGATTGTACTAAAGGGCCGCTGAACACAAAACTACATCCAATTGAAGATAGTTTTCTTATAAATAGTTTTTAGATTAAGATTTGCAAAATTATTGTTAGTCTCATTTAGAGAAGATTCAATAAATACCAAAAAAAAAAACAAAAAATGACCGATTTCGAACCAAAAAGAACCGGTTCAAAAGCGCTTTAGGGATATTTTTCACAAATGATTTTAGAGTTAGATGGATTTAAAAAGTTGATATTAGTTTGAACGGCAAATTTCTTGGTAAAATTCTACCATGAATTCGCAAGATCCCTTCAGAATCGCCAATTGCATTGAAAAGGTAAATTCGTAAAAATTTGCATCAAATATGAGAGGGAAATATGAGGCAAGCCAGACTGCGGGCAGGATAAGGACTAAATATATAAAATGCAATTTGGTTCCCGAATCTTAACCGCCTACCATTTTTTTTAGCGTACACACGTATTTTGTGCACCCAGATAAAATTTGTTTTAATTTTTTTCCACGACCCCGCCAGAGAAAAAGTTGAAAAACTCCTACAATTTTACAGATGCATAAAATTGTTAAGTAAATATATATGCTCAATATCTAAATCTGTGAAATTTTTAGAAAGATCGCATAATATTTTGCTGAGATATACAAATTTTAACTTGTATCATGATTGAGAACAGTGAACTCGATGTAGAGTTATCAGCTGCGGAAGTCAAGATAGCGATTGGAAAAGGCAAATGCGGAAAAGCTCCCCCACTTTTCAATGACTGCCTTACAAATGTATACAAATATATTTTTCATAATTTAGACGCCTATTAGCCTATTTACAAGAAAGGGTACCCAGGTCAAGCAGAAAATTATTGAGGGATTTCATTTCAAAACGCTATGGTAAAGGTGTTCTCTTCCGTTATTCTAGCCCGCCTAATTGCTTGGGTGAACCAAAAGAACCTCAAGGCTATTTAACGGTTGATAGTATTTTCGTTTAATCTAGCTTCGCACAGCATTTCTTGGAACAGAGCAAAAAGCTTTAAAGCTGTTTTTGTGGATTTCCGCGCAGCGTTTCAAAACAGGAATGCCCTCTTTTACAAACTGTGTAATTGAGGGTTATCGTCACAAATGCTTGCTGTCATAAAGAGCCACAGTATGGGAAAGCAAAGTCACAGTATGGGACGGCGACCAATGCTCAAATTGGTTTGAGACAAACAGAGGAGTCGAACAAGGGTGCCTATTGAGCCCGATGCTGTTCGCTCTATTCATTGAGGACCTGCATGACTACCTAACCGGAGGAGCAAGACTTGGATTTGTCACATGTAAGATACTTATGTACGCTGATGACATGGTTCTACTGGCTGAAAGTGTGAAAGAAATGGAGCTTTCAATTGACAAAGTAGACGAGTATTGCACGCAATGGAGCCTGATTATAAACACGGAGAAATCCCAAATCATGGTAGTTCGAGATTGATGAGAGCGGCCTGTAAAAGCAGAAAATGGTACCTCACGAAAAACAATTAGACACTGTCAAAGAATTCAAATATCTAGGAGTCACACTTACGTACAACATGCGGTTTGAGATACATCTTTGAAACAAATTGGCAGAAGCAAGGGTTGCAACTAACAGCACATAGACAAATTTTATCTCAAAAAATGGATATAAAACCAAGTGCTAAATATCAACTTTTTGAAGCTACAGCTAGTGCAATTATGCTATATGTATCAGAGGTGTAGGGATATATAAACCTGGAAACTGGCTTACCCACACCCATACACAAAATCATAACTCTACCTGAAAATAGACTCCCTAAATTAGTCGCTCTACAAATACTAGGAACAAATCGCAGTGCTTCGCAGAATGACAACAAAAGAACACACGATATAGCACTAGAAAAAACTGATGCAACCCAGCGAAAAATCTTTGAAGACACTGCGCGGAGGAACCAAACTCGACTTTTATATAAAAGCTTCAACTTCAACCTGGGTCAGGGAAATTATTTTAGAGATGATCTTTCAAAAGATGCCATAAAGGTTATATTCCAAGCGAGATGAGAGTTCATGCCTCTCAAGACCACATATAAGTGATGAGAACCAGGGTTCGTAAAATAACACTCATTTTTCTTTACATGCATGATATTAACACTAAAGTAAAATATACAAGCTGAAAAAAATAATAATTTTCAGACATGAAAATAAAATAATTTACATATGGCAAAAATTATTTTATTCATGTAACTAACACGCGCATTTTTGCCACGCCTGTATTATACTTGTGTGTGAATTATTTTGTCTACCAAATGTTAGCAAAAAATAAGAAAAGATACTTGTCACAAAATTTTTCATGCCCATGTGAGAAATAAATTAAATTTCTGAGTTTTGTTATCATTGCATTTGTATTGGTGTGTATGTGAGAGTCGCTTTTGCGCGGCCGTCAACGGTGGTGGAAAAAAATAGAATACGTCACGACGAGTCGCGATCGTCGTCCCTTTTTTATGAGGGCCATAAAATTTGACTACCTCCTGTTTTCGCAATGACCTGCAGACTAGTTATCAAACTGCAAATCGAAGTAGGTTAGAGTTAACCCCTTTAATGAAGAATAAATGTATATTCTGCAGGTACATATGCGAATTTATGGGTGCTCCTTTTCTATTGACCTGCCGTATATTTTAATGTCCTGGTGTTTTGCTATTGACCTATCTTAATATATACACATTTATCCTTCATTACCTACTTTGATTTGCAATTTGATCATTGGTCAGCAGGTCTTTGCGAAAACAGCAGAGTGTCAAATTATTTTTTATTATTTTTATTATTAAATTATTATTTTTAGCATTGATGTTATTTATCATGGCATGAAAATAGTTTTTGTGCATTTTACGAACCTTGATGAGAACTGCACGTTATGCAACATGAAAGTACGGGAAGATAGCTCCTATTTCCTCGCAGTATGTCCAATTCTTGGATAACTAAGATGAAAATTCTTTGGAGAAGGGTCACTTGTATTATTAGAACTGTTCAAAGATTAGATTGCGATTTTCCATACGCCTGTTTCATTTTTGTTTGTCCCATATAAATCGACCCGCCCTATTGACCATATTTTTTATAGGTCAAAAGACAAATGAGAAGGAAAATCTAACTTCTACTGTGAGGAAGTTATAATACACTTGAAAAACTCGCTCGACCGCCCTACCATCAAAATCAAAAACGTTTTTTTCCTCAGACCTAGTTTCTGACCGATTGGTTCTCTGGCATCTATATAATGTAGTCATCCGATTTTAACCAAATTTTGCAGAACTTTTTGAAAGCGTATAGTATTCATAATTGGTAAGTTTACACAGAGAAAAAAGTCAAACTAAAACTATGATTAAAAATCTATATTTCAATGTTTCTTTTTTTATTGAAATTGGGTCCTTTACAATTTTTTTGGTCACTTGTTAAAGATTACATCGACCAAGTGACCACCTCCAGATGCCAAACACAAGTCGACTCGTTTTTCGGCATTTTCCATCACTTTTAGAGTGTTTCGACTTGAATGGCTGCGATTTCTAGGCGTAAGTTGGCCTTAAGTTGTAGGAGAGTGGCTGGTTTATCAACATAAACCTCTCTCTTTAGGTATCCCCACAAAAAAAAAAACAGATGCGGTCAAATCTGGCGAACGAGCTGGCCAGTCGAAATCACCATATTTCGATATCAATCGTTTCAGGAACATTCCACGCAGTAAATCCATGGTTAGACGGGCTGTATGGCATGTTGCGCCATCTTGTTGGAACCAATAGTCGCCCATGTCATGCTCGTCCAACTGAACGATGTCCAACGATGTCAGACCGAAACTTGTGCCGCGACTTCGGCGCTTACGGCTGCTATTGCCTCCAAACTCCGTCTGGTACGCGGTGTATTCCGTCGAATAGAGGTTGCCAAAGATCCTGTGGCATGAATTTTGCCACCAAAGCACGAATAGTCCTCGGTGTAGGCGCATTCTGGCCACGATACTGCGAATCAGAGGAAATAAAAAATGAAAATAAATTTTCACAATTTTAGCACGTTGTTGCGGTGTAAAGTGGTTCACGGTTAAAATTTAACTGAACTGACGTTTCCAAAACATAATCAAACATGGCGGTCACCGGGTTGTCAAGTTATTTAAAAAAAACATCGGGTACCACTATAAGATACACCCTGTACAAGACAGAAATATACTAATCATTATAATACATTGTTTTTAACAAACTCAATATACCCTTTGTATCTTTGGTACAGAGTATAATAAAGTTTAGCACACACACATATCGATTGGTACCTGTCTTGCCATTTTAGTTACTAGTTTTAGCAATTTTAAAAGTGGAAATGCTATTAAATTTTTGAAAATGCTAAGAGCTATAAATTTGGCAACTTTTAAATACTGTTCAGCTATTTTTGCTGTTTTGAACCGAAGTGCGAAATAATTCCTAATAAATCCGTCTCAAAGTTAATCATTCATTGCAATAGAACTTCCCCTTAGTACAAGGCCTCAGAACTGAGTTTAGCAGTAATAAATTAGGGCATGAGGATTAGAATTAGTACCAGTTCATCAGTTATTTCAGTTCTGCTTCAGTACTACCAATTAAATTATCCTATAAATTCTGTGTTTGCCTTGGTCCAATGAAAGTGTTGAACGTTTCTTCAGCCAGATGAACCTGGTGAAACTAAACTAATTATTTACTATTTATTCATGAATTCTTTTCTTCCCAATTATTCGGTTGAAATAAATGTATTCTCCATCACTTCTTTTGCTCATTGTACATTGAAAATAATGAGACTCAAAGCAGCGCTGACCTACTACATCGAACTCTGACCAGCGACTAAAAATTGTTTGCTCTCTTGGTATGAACAGCCGAATGGGGCTTTAGTTGACAAACACTATTCTAATTAGACTAGGTCTATATATACATAGCAGACTTTGCAATGACTTATCGGCGAAATATTTTTGAGTTTACCAGTTAGGTACCTTAATCAAAAAATGTTTGTTTAGAACCAATTCATTTTGAGTTTTTTTGTTTTTTAACTACAGTTGAGTTTTGAGTTCGGGCAGGAGTACTAATCATATATAGGTTAGGCTCAGACTCAGAAGTTATTCCCACCTAAACCTTTTTGTTTCCATCCACCAACTCGTTGTGATGCCGCTTTGGGACTTATTTCTTGACCATAGGAATTTGTGGGGCCAATTTCCAATTTCCTGAGTTCCTTTGTTGTATGAATCTTTTATGTGGCTAGGTCCATTCTGCTGCCTTTATGAATCCTGAGATTTGTCTTGGCGATATATCCGAAAGCTCGGCATAGGTTTCGGCCGATTCAGTCGCGCTGTCCAGCAGGTACAAACTGACTGCCATTTTGGAGTAGCTTTCAGCTTGAATAATTCTTTAATAATGAGCCGGCACGTAGCCGTGGGCTTACCTATATTTATCGGGAGGGAGTTTGAAGATAGTGCCTTGTCACGCGAGTTTGTCTGCTTTGCAATTGCCCTCTATGTCTCTGTGTCCTGCGACCCAACTAAGGCTTATGTCAGACAGTTCTGCCATTTCTTGAAGAGATTTCCGTCATTCGTTAACCGATACAAAATTGGTGGATATTGAGCCAAGTGCTTTAATGGCGGCTTGGCTGTCCGCCTGAAAGACACTACAATGATCTGGTAGTCTAAAAGAATGTGTGATGCCGAAGTCGTCGGAGTATACACCGCCACCCATTCTATTGTCGAGTTTAGAGCCATCAATATAAATTTGTATAGATTTCTGCAGTCCTGGCAAACCCTGATTTCAGTCTTCTCTAGAAGGGATAAAGACTTGAAAAGGGGTTAGAGAGGTGTTTCGAATAGCAGATAGCGGAGCTAGTCCGGAATGATTCCGTCCGGTCCAGGGGTTTTGTAGGGCTTAAAACTCCTTATAGCACAATTGATGTTGCTACTTAAGATTAGTTGAAGCATTGATGGGTGGTCAATTGTTGTTTGGGGATCGTAGTCTTGCTTTGCTGACATTCCGGAAAGTGAGTGTTCATGAGGATACCTAAAGATTCCTCTCAGGAAGTTGTCCAGGAGTTATCTGTTTTCTTTTCTCTGCAGAACTTCTGCCAGGATGACCGCTTGGAATTTTTTAGTTCTTTCTTGAAGGTGGATAGACCGACTTTGTAGTTCTACCAGGCCTGCTCGTCTCCACTCGCTTTTGCAGAATTAAATAGACGCCTAGCCTAGGTTTTTACCCTTACCCTTAGAGGTACTAAGAGGGCAGGATCGTTTTAGAGCAGTATTATACGCACTCGTGTATTTTGCTGATGAGGGACATAGTACGCTCTGAACTGTTTTCTCTAGTTGGAGGGGTCTTCGGTAGAGTTCGATTTAGGATTTCCGTATATTTTACTCATTTGGTTTGCGTAAAGTTTCGGAAATGAATTGGTTCAGGTTAAGAAAAAGTTATAACTGTTTCGATTGGTGGTCGGGAAAGGAATGGTCCTCCAAGACACCACCTGCTCTTGAAGGGAGTGGGAAATAAGTGTGAGGTCCAGGACCTATCTTCCTGGCCTTGCTATCCGCGATAAATGCTCGAAGGAGTTCGTGTGGTGGTGTGCCCTAATGGTCGTGGGCCATACAGGTTGCGCAGTATTTTCTTCATTACTGAAGTATTTTTCGCAAAGATTGCGCGTACGGGTTTCACCTTAGTTGGGAGCTACCATTAATGTGTAGTCCGATTTTTTTGGACCAAGGACAATGCCTCCGCATACCCAGGGTTCCTGAATTCGGAGCAGAAAAGCAGCTGCAGCTGCTTTACAATGGTGGAGGTTTATCCGGATGGACATCTTCAGAGACCACCTCCACCAATGTGTGGTTGCTATCGCCGTAGGGGTCGGCAATTAAGATGTTCTCCTCTTCCTCACCAGCGTCAGTGAGGACCTTGTCCCGATACGTATCCAGCTCCTCGACGTCCGTTAAGTCGACGTGTATCTCCAAAACAAGTTCCTCAGTAACCGATTTCTCTGCTGAAACAACCAAACGGAACATTCGAACGTTTACCTTGCGATAACCGTACTTGACTGTACCGTCCGTCTGCTTTAGCAGATCCACCGACTCCTTGTTCAGGATAAGGATGATCTGGCGCGATGTGCCTGACGCCTCTTCCGCCTTTGCCAGTCGCCAGTTGATCTTGGGTAAATGAGGGTTGCATAACTGGAACATCTCCAAAATCTCCCCTTTGTCCTGAGGTTGCGCAGAGACCCAAACGCGTGCTCGAGGTCTAACTAGAAGGTCATTTCATTCAACAGCAACTAGTTCGGCGTTCGGATATACCTCTCCAGAGGAAGATTCCACACCCTTGAAGATTTCGGCCGAGCGCGCATCATCGCACATGATCACTTTTACGAAACTTTGATGCCACTTAGTGTCCTCACAAGAGTGTGGAGCTCTCCCGCACGCCTTTGCATCCTTGAGGAACCTTTTCTGCAGCTCGATCTTCAAACAGGCAGGCTGCCCTGGCTATTGAGGGATTAATATACCCATTCATTTAACTTTGGGTAGAGCCGGGCTTCCCTTTAGGTTTAGGTACCGAATTCATTTTAAGAAAAATCGCTCACGACATAGCCCGCAGTGCAGTGGGAAGCCTTAGTGAGACTGCAGGTCGGCAGGTATCGTATCGGTACTGCAAGAGATTTCTGTGGCACCCTCGTTAGATACCCTTTATATTATGATGTTCTTTTTGAAGCTTTTGGTACCTGTGTTCCCAAGTGGAGTCCTCCAGTTGTTACTCGCGCTCCTCCCTAGTCTAACAGAAGCCTTGCAAATCTTAAAAATGTAAAATCCAGACTTTTCAAAAAATTCAAAAAATCAGGTCTACAATTTGATTATACACGCTATTCTATAGCGCTATCTCAATATCGGTCACTTAACGCTTCGCTTTATAACAGTTATCTGCTTAGATGTAAGACTAATTTCCAACATGATCCAAAACAATTTTATAATTTTGTTAATTCAAAACGAAAATCCCGTCAGTATCCATCATCTCTTTATCTAAACCAACATAGTTCGGAAAATGACTCAGACCTTCCAACTTTAAAAAGTCGTAGAGTTTGCAATAGTGTTATATTCCTTCAAAAAACTCTTCTCTGGATTAAATGACTCTAGTGCCCTTTTAGGCCTTATTAATCTGCACGTGCCTTCACGTACAAGAAACTATGTTCCTATTCGCTTAAACTCATGCACGACAAACTATGCCTTACATGATCGGCTGCGTTGCCTTTGCCAATACTTTAATGATTTGCACCACCTGTTTTCCTGGGACTGTCCTCCACACATTGCGAGCACCCTAATCTTGAGTTTCTTAAGCTCTAGGTAGTAGCTTTACTCCCAAACCACCTTGTGCTGTGAGTCGGACCATAGCGGCTAATATCGGCCAATAAATTTTGTCCCATCGGGTCGGAGTACGGCTGCTATCTTTGTTACTCACAAATTGTTGTAATTTTCGTAATACTATTTTATGTACTCATTATCATTAAGCCATATATATTTGACAGTTCTTTGTTAAATTTAATTAAATAAATAAATAAATTATGCGCACTACGGGATAAGAATAAAATCCGGTCTGAGATAAGGCTGAGCTAGCGTTGCATCAGTTGTCTATTGCAGACTTGGCGGACGATGTAGAAAATGTTAAAAAATACGATTGACGATGGGGCTGAAACCTCTGTCCCTGGGTTCGGTACATCTGCTCATTCTCTGCAATATATGCTGAAATTAAATATATTTCATTCAGATTTACTATATAACAATTTTATATGCTCTAATTAAAAACTTTTTCAGTTTGAACTGGACGACAGCGGCTGTGCAAAGTTAGGATCTTCAGTCCGTGGTCTTGGCACTGACATTGCCATTGTAAGCAGCATGGTCTTTCTAGCCCAATTTATTTTATCGATTTGCATGGGCACAATTGTAAAAATTTCGGGAACAACAACAGCCGTTATTAGCACCGCCAGCTTTCTAAGCTTCTGTGGAGCTTTATCAGCAACAAAAATTATGTATTTAGACTTATAAATAAAAAACAAAGAACATGACATTTAAATTAAAACGTGTAATTTATACAATATTATGTATACATATGTATTTATCTAGCTATAAGCCAATATATGCTTGTTTTAAACTAAGGTCACAAGCCATAATGTATTTTCATCAGTCTCTATGAATGTATCCTACAAAAATTAAACACATGCAGTGAAAAAGTATTTAAATGTGCTTCTTGATTTATTAAAATTTGTTAAAGTACTGTGGAGACCGGACGGGCAGTATTTAAGCTCAGGTCGAACTAAATAAGTTAAAAGAAGTTTTGTGGTTTAGGGATAACTAAATTTCTCCGACCAATTTTGACCATTCGCCCAATCAAAATTAGAGGATATGTGATGATTGAAGCCCAATTTTGGATCAAAAAGAACTCCAAAATCAACGACTTTCGATATTCGTTGCGTTTAAAAGACATACAGGCCACATACAGGTTCTCGTTTCTGAATCCTATCGATCGGATTTGGTAAGAGATCAGATTTCCAAGAAAGGATTAGATAATTCTGTTCAAACTAATTGTCAACAAGTCAGTTGAATAAAGATAAATGGAAATTGACAGTTAAGGGCAGAATCACTCAATCAGTTTATGGAATAGGGAACATTTAGCAATTCAGACTCCGCATATGATAAACATATATTTTGAACAATTTTCTTGTGTAAACGATTAACCAAGCACCAAAACTGCATGGAGTCTAAATCATCTTGCAACTTAATAGACTGCCGCGAGATTCTGGAAGGTAAAATGAGTTCAATGTCATCGGCATACATAGGTATCCGAGAATGAGATATTATCGAGGGAAGATCAAGTATCCGAGAATGTAGTATCCTAACCCTACGCTTGGCGTTCGGTTCCACAACCAGTTCCCTTCAAATTGAGAACCGGGGTTCTGGTTCGGATTTGGGGTTTCATATTGCGTTTTACAAAGGGCGTAGCCGGATTCCCATGGGCAGCGGCCCTTGACCGAAATTAAATTTTTGGTATGCAGATTCAAAGTTGGGTATCTAACAAAAATTCGCCCATCTTTGGTTTTGTCCTAGCGCTCATGGTGTATTTTTAATGAAGAGTTAAACTTTTTTGATCGTAAGCTGTTTTAAGACAATGGGCCATGCTAAAATTCTGAAAAATTCAAAATAATTACTTTGAACCGTCGGAATTCGATACAATAATACCCCTGATTTTAACGAGGCAAACCGCGACTTGTATAAATCCGCGAAATTTTTAACCTTATTTATTTTCAACTTGCAATTGGGGTTCCACTTTGCTTTTTTTTGGGTATATTCGCCATGGTTTGTTAAAGCTCTTATAATTTTTCCACATTTTTAAAAAATGTGAAAGGTGGTTAAAACGCTAAAAGCAGTACATTGCAATATTATTATGCAGGCCAATCATGTTGAAAAAATACTAAATATACTTATGGAAAATCTATAGACCGATCTTATAATTTTTCAGATTTTTAAAATGCAGTCCGCGACTTTTAAAAATCCGCGAAATTTTTAATCATTTTTTTTTTTTGTTGTGGATTAGGTGCCACTGTCCTAAATACCCCATATTTTGTTAAAGTAAAAAGACAGTTTGTATTCATTTCTTAATACTTTTTAATCATCCTCGCTGTCTTCATTTATTACTGGATTGGCAGAAACCGTAGTAAATAATTTGCTCAAAATTTCGGCAGGTCTAATAATTTTCAACAAATATCGACCGTGAGCTAAAAAATATACAACAGCGGCAACGTGAGAGCAGCATCCCGTTTTCATCTTGTATTTCCGCTAAGTAAGAAACGGCTTGACTTAATTGGTATGAGCCCGTAAAAAATATTTGTAAGTCATTTTCGGTTTTTTTTTGGAAAATCCATGAGGTCGGTGGAGCATATTTCCTGAAAAGGGACTTTACGTCTTCCCCAGCCTTTTTCTTCAACTTCTTTGGCAAGAAAGTTCTCAGAGCACTTGTTTTTTTCTATTTGGCTGAGAATAGCCTCGCTTAATTCCTCGTCGCCGTCTAAACGTTTGCCAAACTTATTGTTCAAATAGCTTGCTATCCTGCACAAAGATGATAACTTCGGTAACATTTTGTTGTCCATTTGTTGGTGAAGGATTCTAGAGAGGAGAGCTCCAATCAACTGATACACACAAAGTAAAAACAGTAACTTTTGAAAATAGAGATGATATATTATATAAGAGGTTTATAGATTTTCCATAAGTATATTTAGTATTTTTTCAACATGATTGGCCTGCATAATAATATTGCAATGTACTGCTTTTAGCGTTTTAACCGCCTTCCACATTTTTTAAAAATCTGAAAAAAATGTGCTTGTTTTATCATATTGGGACAAGTAATCACACAAGGAATTACAGTGGTACCTTATTCACAACAAAGAAAAAAAAATGATTAAAAATTTCGCGGATTTTTAAAAGTCGCGGACTGCATTTTAAAAATCTGAAAAATTATAAGATCGGTCTATAGATTTTCCATAAGTATATTTAGTATTTTTTCAACATGATTGGCCTGCATAATAATATTGCAATGTACTGCTTTTAGCGTTTTAACCACCTTT
This sequence comes from Lordiphosa mommai, assembly GCA_018904225.1. Classification (NCBI taxonomy): domain Eukaryota; kingdom Metazoa; phylum Arthropoda; class Insecta; order Diptera; family Drosophilidae; genus Lordiphosa; species Lordiphosa mommai. The sequence goes on from JAEIFT010000021.1 coordinate 1,499,697, forward strand.
CACATTTTTTAAAAATGTGGAAAAATTATAAGAGCTTTAACAAACCATGGCGAATATACCCAAAAAAAAGCAAAGTGGAACCCCAATTGCAAGTTGAAAATAAATAAGGTTAAAATATTTCCCCGATTTATACAAGTCGCGGTTTGCCTCGTTAAAATCAGGGGTATTATTGTATCGAATTCCGACGGTTCAAAGTATTTATTTTGAATTTTTCAGAATTTTAGCATGGCCCATTGTCTTAAAACAGCTTACGATCAAAAAAGTTTAACTCTTCATTAAAAATACACCATGAGCGCTAGGACAAAACCAAAGATGGGGGAATTTTTGTTAGATACCCAACTTTGAATCTGCATACCAAAAATTTAATTTCGGTTAAGGGCCGCTGCCCATGGGAATCCGGCTACGCCCTTTATGTACATATTATGGGAGATGTTGATTTTAAAATTTAATTGAATTCGTTAACGAGATACCTTATAATCGGAAGTTTTTGGAAGATCTGTCTTGATTGACTAGACTATCAGAGATTGTATGTATGATAAAAAGAATTGAGTTAATTCCCTTTCACAGTAGAGGGATTTCTGAAACCGATGTCATTTTTGTGGCCATGAAACTTGCAGAAAATACGGAGATAAGCTTTATCTGCGTACTGGTGATTTAGTAACTGTAATTGGCCATATCGGCGGAACTGTGATTAAGTCACATTGACTTGTAATCACCAAACCACGGTATGTCTCATCTTTAACTTATAGTGTGGCCGAACACGACATACAAAATTTCAGCGAATCGCTTTCAGAATTCTTTTTTGAGACCGGTCACAGCAGGGCTTTGACTGGCATATTGTGAAAGGGAAATGATCAAAGTATTTTTGTTGAGACTAGGTTATAGAATTTCGAAAATGAAAGGACGTGCAACACCAAAAAATACCCAGAAACACGGCTTTAGATGAAATTCGAATTTCTTTGCTAGAGGTTGTGTTACATTTTTCCAGTGTTTTGTTGCGGACGGAAAAAAGTGTCGCCTTGTTGTTCATGGGCATATTAGGAAACAGGGTTAGGGTTAGGGTTCTCGTGATTATTTCCAATAGGGTTCGGTTCAGGCATCACAAGAACCTGGAATGAACCGGTTCTGAAGGGTTCGGTTCCGGACCGGATAATATTCTCGACTTACAAGCATAAAAATGGTATCATTGAAAACGACAAAGTTTTTCCAAAATTGTATAGATGCATATAGAATACATAAATAACAAGTTTGGAAAACCTACCGTTGAAAACAAAACAGTTTTCTCACTTGAATTTTTGTTTTGATCAAACTTTACAGAATTGTGTGGATGCATATTGAATTAATATATACCAAGTTTGGAGATGCTTCCATCATAAACAAATAAGTTTACTCAGTAAGACACATTTTCCGACCGCTAGGTTCTATGGCAGCTGTAGAATATAGTCTTTCGATTTCGACCAAATTTTGCAAATCGGTTTGAAAGAATATTATATTGATAATTCCTGAGTTTAAGAACGCTATCCTAGAAATGAAAAAGGTTTCCTAACTAAGACCTATTTTTCGACCGATCGTTCCTATGGCAGCTATAGGATGTAGTCAAAAAAGATTATGTACAAAATTTCAGCTCGATAGCTTTAAAACTGAGTTTCTAGTTTGCGTAGAAACAGACAGACAGACGGACACATAGACGGACGGACAAAGCTCAATGGACTCATCTCAATGGACTCAACTCGTTGTCCTGATCAAGAATATATGTTCAAAGATAGTTGAACAGTGCGTTTGAGTTCAGGTACCTGCAATGCTGGAGGCAGGGCTGTAAATGAATCAATCATTTTGAGATTGATTCACGATTCAATCTCAACCTGATTTTAAAAATAAAGATTTCATTCATTTCGGCTTTAAATCATCAAGATTTAAATCTGATTCAATCATTTAAGATTGCTTTAAGGTGATTTATAAATCATTTTAACGCAATCAGATTGTTTACATTTTGATTTAATTCATTTGATTTAAATCATTGAAGATTTAAATCTCCCAGATTTAAATCTTCAAAGATTTAAATCATTTGATTTAAATCAAGCTATTGAAATCATTGATGATTTAAAATAATTAGTTGCAATCTTTTTTGAAAAGATTTAAATAGCTTGATTTAAATCAAATGATTTAAATCTTTGAAGATTTAAATCACAAAATGATTGAAATCTATGAAGATTTAAATCTTTAGTGATTTAAATCCCAAAATGATTTAATTCAAATTTTTAATCTGTTTAGATAAATATAAAATTTAGACTTAAGGTAACTGCGAAATCCATTAAAAAACTATGATTTAGTTGAATGCTCATGTATTTGACCATGTTTTAATGTGTTTGGTTAAACGATTTTGTTCACTTTCAAAAGTAGCAACTGTTCAAAATGTTCATCCGTAAGACAACCTCGCCTTGGTGTATTTAGAAATGAAGCATGCGAAAAAAGTCTCTCCACTGCTGCTGAAGATGGCAGCGGACAATTAAATTTAAGAAATGCTTTCTTCATAAAGTAATAGTTATTTAGCATTTGTAAGCCTTTTGAGTTATCGGCAACGTAAGCATATAACTCCGATTGCCATTCATGAGAACCGGATTGGGACTGCTCGTCGGGGGTTTCTAGAAAAACATTAGGTTACAATTTTTAAATATTTTTGTTGGATAAAAAGTTTTAACGAACCTAATATTCCAAAATCAAAATATTTAGATGCCTCCGAATCATCAATCTGATTTACCTCTTCAGATACCGCATCCTTAAAAAAGTTTTTGAGTGCCGTCTTCACAGTTTCCATCACTTCGGCTTCTTTATAGCTATCGGAAGCTGGATTTATTGCCTTGATCCATTTTAGTTTGACTGAAGGGCAGAGAACGGAAGCAACAACAGCTGATTCCGACCCCTTTTTAAAATTAACATATGTGTCGAATCTGTTGTCCAATGCTGATAGCAATCGATTTGCCATTTCAACAACATAATCACTGGATCTTTTCAGCGTCAGCCTCACATATTTTGTCTTCATTGTTGCCAACGTTGGAAGCAGAAATCCATAAAACATTCCGCTTTGCGATTGTAGAAAATCGATTGCCTCAGCCACAGGTTTCAACAAAACTACGTACTCTTCTAAATATTGAAAATCGCTGTCTAATAAAGCCTCTATTTCTAATTCGTGGCAGAGTTTGTTGATTTTTGTTTTGTGAAACAATATATTTTTGATCGAATCGTATAATGAATTCCATCGCGTGATGACTGGATATATCAACTGTGATCCCAAAACAGAAATAATTTTTTCAGATGATTTGGGTCGATTTATTTTGTTCCATAACCCAGAACATTTCTTCAAAATCTATTGTGAGCAAATAAAAAAATTAAGTTTTTAGAACTACAAATTAGAGATGGCCGCGAGACGGGATTCCTGTGGGAATCCCGAAGTATCCGAAGTCCGAACTTTAAAAAATTTATTTTCAGTAGGAAATCACATGTAATTTTTTAATTTAATAATTATAAATTCACCATGTGTCTTTCCAAAGATTTTAAAATAGTTTTGACCTGCTTGAGGAAGCATATCATTTCGGATCGCGCGGGAATTCCGTTCCGCGCCCATCTCTACTTCAACTGTGACGTTTAATCTTACATTTTTATGTTTTTCGTAGAAACGTTTGTTAGATTTTAAAATATTATTAAAATCCGAAGTAGCGACCAAGTTTAGCGTATGTGATGCGCATCTCACGTGGTTCGGCAGCAGAAGCTCTAAAGATTGATTTGATATTTCGGAACTTTCTTCTAAGACTTGCCATTCTTCTTCCAATTCAGTATATTTTACAATGCTTTGTGGATTGGATATGCCGAACTCTTTAAATGCTTTCACAAAGTTTGAGCCGTTATCGGTCGTGGTTGCTACAACATTTTCCACGGTGAGACCAAAATCTTCATGAAGATCAGAAATTTTCCGATGGATGGCGTCATGTGTGTGACTTCCACTAAATCTTTTGCATGCCAATGCGACTGATTGCCTTTCAAATTTTGCATCGATCCAATGGCACGTATAGCCAAAAAAACTACGATGCTTTGTTGACCAGATGTCTGCAGTTGTGCAAAAAAAGTGACCAGACTTAATTATTTCCCTAAAGCTTTCCTTCATACTAAGAAATGTTTTCTGCAATAGTTTCATTGCAGTTGGCCGGCTGAAAACTTTTAAAGTTGGATTGGCATACTCAACTATATCTTTAAATGATTCCGATTCAACAATTGATAACGGCAGCATATTTTTAACAATATGTGTTAAAATGAGCATATTGAAATGAGTTTGGCTAGTTTTTATAGCTGGTTGAACCTTTTTACCTTTTTCGTAATGGTTAAATTTCTCAGGGTGCTTCTTGCGGAGATGTCGGAGAAAATTTGATGTCACAGTCAAGTAACCTGTTATTACGACCTTGCAATTACGACACTTTGCAAACACGCTATCCTTCTTGTATGTAATATTAGAAGAGATTGGCTGGGTGGATAAAAACAACAATAATTCGAGTAATACCAATGGTTATTTTGTATACTTACCTTTTCAACTATTTCGAAGAACTCTTGAAACAAATATGGCAATTCTTCGACAATATTTTGCGAAGAAGTATCGTCTGAAATCTCAATTTTAGCTTCAAAATTTAAATAATTATTTTCATCCATAGATATTTCACTTAAAACACTTCCCTCTGACGAATTGATGTATATAGACTTTGTGGCAGACCTATCAATTTGTTTCTTTTTCGAAGCTGATTGTCCATCTTGCAGATTTTTAGCAGGTTCGCAAAACCGCCTTTTTTTTCCCGTGTCGATGGTAAAATCCGGATCTAAGAGATCGTCATCGCAAGAAAAATCGTCATCAAAAATATTGTTTTCAGACATTTTAAAGAATGTTTATTAAACGAAAATTGTCTGACCGCACTACAGCAACGTCAAACTAATTATTTTATATAGGAGCTAGGTATGGGACAAAAGTGCTTTAAGAACAAAAGCAAACTACGTCTAGCTTTTATTTAGCGACATTCTATAGTAGATTTTCGTAATAATTTATTAATAGAGCGGAGTAGTTACTAATTAGCTTCCAATTCCGGACGCATTCCGACATATTTGGCATTATAGTACATACATAAAATATACAAAAATAATTTTGCTAAGTGTGCCTTAACGATTCTAAATCATTTAATTTAATTAATTGTATTTCCTTTTAACAGATTTAAAGATTTGAATTAAATCATTTTGTGATTTAAATCATTAAAGATTTAAATCATTTTGTGATTTAAATCATTAAAGATTTAAATCATTTTGTGATTTAAATCTACAAAGATTTAAATCATTTGATTTAAATCAAGCTATTTAAATCTTTTTAAAATGATTGCAAATAATTGATTTAAATCATCAATGATTTCAAAAGAATGATTTAAATCACATGATTTAAATCTTTGTAGATTTAAATCTTGAAGATTTAAATCTTCAATGATTTAAATCAAATGAATTAAATCAAAATGTAAACAATCTGATTGCTGAAAAATGATTTATAAATCACCTTAAAGCAATCTTCAATGATTGAATCAGATTTAAATCTTGGTGATTTAAAGAAGAATTGAATGCAATCAATATGTAAATAAATCTGAGAGATTTGAAATCAAAAATGATTTAAATCTTTTACAGCTCTGGCTGGAGGGGCTCATGTGCGCTGGACGACTAAAAATAACTACATCCCTAAGAACACATTTGTTCTGCAGTCATTTGGAGCGGGTCACTCACAAAAAGTACTTAGTGTTTTACTCAATATATATATTTTAAGATAATATTTCTATGCGTTCCAAAGTTTTGGGCAAACTTAATGTACACTTTGCAAGTGTTTTAAAAGAGTAAATTGGATTTGTGTAAGTGTGTGTAACAGCTCGAAGAAAGCATAACCGGCCCTATAACATAGATAGATGAAAAATGTTTAATATTACCTGTTACAGACCCAAAAGGCCAAGCGGAGTTTCTCCAATATCTTTGCTCTTGTGTCTTTTAATTTTCGCTCAAGAGAAAGGGACATTCAGTATGCGTATACGTTTTTGAGAAACTTTTTCATGGCTACATACTTCACAACTAGCGCCAGCAGCAGTAAAACGTAGACAGATAGATTTTTATACCCTTGCAGAGGGTATATTAAAATTGTCACGATGTTTGTAACGCATAGAAGGAAGCATCTCCGACCCCATAAACTATATATATTCTTGATCAGCATGACGAGCTGAGTCTATATAGCCATGTCCGTCTGTCCGTCTGTCCGTCCGTCTGTTTCTATGCTATCTCCTCCCTCAGTTTTAAAGCTATCTTGACCAAACTTTGCAAAAAGTCTTTAAATACACATAGGCTGCACATTTGTCGGAATCGGCCGGATCGGATGACTATATCATATAGCTGCCATAGGAACGATCGGTCCGAAAACTTGTTCTAGTGAGAAAAACTTTTTTGTTTTCCATCGTAGCGTCACCAATCGTGGGATATATTAGTTTTATATGCTTTTACACAGTTCTGGAAAAATTGATCGAAATCGGATGACTAAAGCATATAGCTGCCATATAAACGGTCGGTCATAAAACTAGTTCTAGTGAGAAAATCTTTTTTGTTTTCCATCGTAGCTTCACCAATCGTGGAATATATTAGTTTTATATGCTTTCACATAATTCTGAAAAAATTTATCAAAATCGGATGACTATAGCATATAGCTGCCATATAAACGGTCAGTCATAAAACTAGTTCTAGTGAGAAAAACTTTTTTGTTATCAGTGGTAGCGTCTTTCAAAAACTGCAAGGGTATTCAAAACATCGGCGTAGCCGATGTTAGCCTTCTATTTTTTATTTTTAGATTAAAGGATAGTAACCAGCACTGCGAAAATTCCTGCCAGGAATTTGTAATTTATTACAAGTGTGTGGAACCCAAATAAAACAGTTTGTCCAGATTCGATAAACAAGACCAAAAAAGTCAAAAGGTCTTAATAATGCAAGGTCGCACTAATTAATAATAAATGTAGACAATATATTCCTGTGCTGTGTAGCAGCTGTTTGTCGATCCACACAGGCAGTTTGCCTATCGACCATCGATTTTATTCATGTTGCTGGATACTGTTATGTGGCTCTATAATTACTCAATTTAACCTTGCTGGGCCCGATAGCGCAGCATCGGTGCATAAAAAATCAGCAAAGCCACTTTTACGGCAAGTCAGAAAAATGAACAGGAATTCATATTAGTCCAAATTGTAGCCCATAAGGGGCGAGTAAGAGCAGCAGACGTATACCGGAGCCAAGATGTGCTATCGATGACCAATTCGATCAGTGGTTAAAAGAAGGAATAATTGAACCTTCAAAGACCGAATACAGCAGCCAGGTTGTAATTTGTAATTTAATTAATATTTTCCCAATGCTACAAATACATACCTACTATAAATTAGTGCATTGGTCACAAAAACAAGGGGGGAACAGAAGAAACTTTAAACTAAAATGATGAGATAAAAATGAACGAATGTAACTAACCTAGTATATGATATGTATGTATTATTATTATAATTTTTATTTTTTTTATATATATATATATTAATTCCTATATTTGTCTTTTAAGATATTCAGTTAATGTAGATTTAAACTGCGTTGCGTTCCCAATAGATTTAATGTTATGTGGCAGGTCATTCCAATAGCGGGCAGATTAAATAAAAAAGTGTTTTTCCGAAATTGCTTATTTTACACGCCGGCAAACTATATTTTTTGTTAGTGTTGAAGTAGCAAGTTGTATTTTTTGATATAAATAGTGAGGCTCTTTGGTCATCAGTATTTTATGGAGTAATATAAGTGTGCGAAGTTTGATCCACGAATCTAGGTCAAGACAAAGAATTTGTTCAGCAAAGTGCGAGATATGTTCCCTGTGACCAAGATTAAACACATATCTTGAAATCGAGTTAAATGCTACCCTCAGCCTTTGCATGCTGTTTGCATCACAGCTGCCAAATATTTCCACCGAAAAAAAGCGTCGGGATGAGACATGTCTTAGCTACAAGAAGCCTGAGATCAAGAGGAATGAGTTTTTGGGTAAGCGACAACTGCCTAAGCAAACCGTATGTTTTCCCAGAAGCTCTCGAAATGAGGTTGCTCTTTAATTCTTTCCAAGTCTGATTAGGAGTTCGTGCATTATTAAATTTGGTTCTAATTTAGTTTAACTTGGCAGAGCATATCGCTCTTGTAACTTTTTTCCGAAAATCTTAAATTCCGTGTGCAGGTTGTCGGTTTTGTAGCGTTTCCACCTTTTGTATGCTTTGTCTCGCAACTTAATTTGGGTTTTAATTTGTGAACTGAACCATGGGTTTTGCGTTTGTTTAATGATTTTACTTTTAATGGGTACAAATTCATTAAAAAGATGCTCTATGTTCGTGTTTAAAATGTACATTTGGTCATTGGCAGTTGTCATGTTGTATTCGGATCTCCAGTCGCAATTGTTGAATTCTGTTAGTAATCTTTCGTAGTCAATTAATTTAAAGTCTCTGTTTGCCGATTTCTTAGTTAAGTTAGATAAGTTAGGAAATGAAATGAATATGAAGTAATAGCGTGTAATATAGCCCTAAATAGTGGGAGGAGAAGACAGTAGAAGACAATAGAATTAGAACGGAGAGAGCAATTAAAAAGGTCGCTGGCTTCTCTTCTCGGATTCAGTTATCGTTGAAATGCAATTCGAAACGCACGCACTGTCGAAACACTTAGCATAACTTGAAGTAAAAAGAAAGTAATAAAACTTGAAATTGTAAATTAAAATCACGCAAAATCAAAACATTAAAAACAAAATTTTTTTAAAATAGAATAAATCATTTTTCATGGCGCCCGAGCAGGGACTTAAGTTGTTGGTGGTTTAATTTAACAATTTTTTTCGCTGTAATTAATTTGTTTGGTGGCTCAGTGCAGTGAGCAAAAGTTCAAACTTTGTGCCGGAATAAATACACAAGCAAACAAACAACCGTTTAAACGCGAGCCGGTCGGTGTGTTAAACAACATTAAAAAAATAAATAAAACAATTATACTTTGCTGTTGCTGTTCATTGCTGCTGAATTTAGACGAAATCGAAAATCGCCGTTTGAGTTTTAGAGGATGGCCAAAGAAGTTCCGGATTTAAGGAAAGTCAGCGCTGGCAGCTCTGCCCCTCAGGTATTTAGTGCAAAAGTTGAAAGTCATATTTAAGATTGTGGTTAACCTTTGGCCCACCTTTCAACCTTTGGCACATACTAAGACGGTAGATAGTTGAGCATTTAACAATTTAATAATTCATACATATGCATGCTCATTGCTAACATACATACATACATCAACAAGTGAACCGCCTCTGATTTGAACAAACTAAAATTAAACTTTTCAACCAAACATAAATTTGTAAAATTCGTGCCTTTATTTCATCAACTTTGGTATTCATAATTGGTATTTGCATTTGGATAATTTATTTCTAAACTGCAATTGTTGATCGAAATTGCCAATCAACCCACTCTCATTGTCATCAGCTGTGCATCAGCCAGTACATACATACATACATATACATATTTTCTTTTTACTTTCGTTCCCTTCATCTGCCGCCAAATTCGAAAATCCCGTTGCAATGTTTCGAACTCGCTCTCAATTTTCGCCAAGCTAAGTCGCATATATACATACATACACACGCACATGCCGCAAACTCTGAGTGGCCGGTCTAAGCACAGCTGCTTCGGCTGTCTTCTTGTCGTTCTTCTTTTTGGTGCAACTGAATAGCTTTGCTCCATCTGAGTGTGCTCCCCTACACTGTTAGATTGGGCATATTAATTTTTAATACCATTTGCTGCATTATTATTTTTCGCTTCGCAAGTAGCTCAATTGATAAGTTAATTCAAAATGAGCAAGGAATCAAGATCTCCGTAGGAAGCGTGATGTATGTTTTAATTCAATAAGTCGCATGCATCGTCTTATTTGGGATGGGTCAATCTCGTTACTTCCCTTGGAGTTAGAGTGTCGCTTGGAGATTCTCAGCACACATATTGAAAATGCGATTGGCTATCAAAATAAAATTGAAGTGAAGGATCATGAAGATACATTTCGGGAGCAATTGGAAGAAATGTGTATAACAACAAAGGGCATGATTAAAGCGGCTTTGGAAAAGACTCGAAGACATAGTATGGATCATTCCCAAATCCAATCAAACCCTGTGCAACAGCCGCCTCGTTGTCGATTGCCCACCGTCTCTCTTCCAACATTTAGCGGAAAACATTCCGAATTTAAAAATTTTATGAGCTTGTTCGAAACATTTGTTCACAATGACGATTCCATACACGACATTGAAAAATTCAATCACCTCATTTCATGTTTGTCCGGTGACGCTTTAGGCACAGTCCGAGCTTTCCAAGTTACGGAAGCTAATTATTCCAAGGCATTGGCAAGCTTGAAGCGGGTGTATGATAATGATTGTCTTATATTTTTAGACAACATATCAATATTATTTAATTTGCCTAAAATGGGACAACCATCAGGCACTGCCTTGAGAACATTAATCGACACAGTTTCCGCCACATATGATTCGCTTCTGTCTCTTGGGGACGATCAGAAAATCACAAATGCAATTTTGGTTCATTTGGTTATGGGTAAGGTCGATTCAGTTACTAAAAGAAAATGGGAAGAGCAGTTAGACTATACCAAACTTCCAATGTGGAGCGAATGTGAAACTGCGCTGAATCGACGTTACCAACATATCGTTGCAGAAGAATCAAGCAAACCAAAGACATCTGAAGCTCAAACCAATCATTTACAAAAGAAAACTTCAAACAAAAATAATTATTCGTTTGTAGCTGCTAGCAATGAACATAATTCAAATCTCTGTCTGTTTTGCAACTCCTCCGAACATTATATTGAAAACTGTCCGGCTTACGCAGCTATTTCGGTTCAACAGAGATTTGATTTTGCAAAAAAGGCTCCGCTGTGCATAAATTGTCTGCGCCTCGGCCATACAGTAGCTCGCTGCAACGCTCGAAAGTGTAGCGTTTGCAAACGTTCGCACCACATGTTGCTTCATATATATTCAGCTAGTTCGAATCTGGCGTTACCACCTCCTCAGCCATCCATTGCTCAAGAAGAACCTTCCACTTCACATGCCATGCATGCGGCAGCTTCGGACAAGGGTTTTCTTGCCACAGCAGTGGTAAATGTAAAAACAAAAAATGGCGATTTTGTTTTAGCAAGAGCTTTACTGGATTCGAGTTCCCAAGTCAATTTTGTGACTGAGGAGCTCGCACAAAAATTGCAGCTTAAAAGGGAGGCTGTGTGTATGAGCTTGCGGGGCATTGGTGAATCCAATGCTCTAGCTAAGAAAAAAATACACACTTTGGTAAAGTCACGTATTAATGGTAGCGAGTTTTCATCTGATTTTTGGATCATGCGTACTATTTCTGGTTATCAACCTGATTCCACGGTGAACACCAGCGGGTGGAGGATACCCAAAAATCTACAGATGGCAGATCCACTCTTCAATAAACCACAAAAAATTGATATGTTGATTGGTGCAGAAACCATTTTCGAACTATTGTCAGTAGGTCAGATTAAACAGGGCCCTGAATCACCTACACTTCAGAAAACAGTTCTCGGCTGGATCGTGTCCGGAAAATATACTATAAAATCGTCAATAAAATTAGAACAAGTTACGAATTTAAATTGTCAGGAAGAATGTTTGCAATCCATTGATAAAACACTGTCGAAATTTTGGTCGATTGAAGAAATACCGAAAACATTGAAAGTTTGTACTCCTGAGCAGCAAAATTGTGAACGTCATTTTATTGAAAATACAATAAGATTGTCTTCAGGTCGGTTTGAAGTTCGTCTCCCATTCAAAGCTGATCCTAAAAAACTTGGTTCATCATACGAAGTAGCGAAACGTCGTTTCTTGTCGCTAGAAAGAAGATTGTCAAAAGATGAAAATTTAAGACAAATGTATCTGGATTTTATGAATGAATATGCATCAATGGGTCACATGTCGCCAACCGACAATCGAATTCCAGATACACCACACTATTTCATTCCGCATCACTGTGTTCTTCGACCGCAAAGCTCATCTACTCAATTACGAGTAGTTTTTGATGCGTCTTGTCGTACATCCTCTCAGATTGCGTTGAATGACACTTTGATGGTTGGCCCAACCATTCGTTTGCACAAATATGCCTTAGTGGCTGATATAAAGAAAATGTACCGTCAGGTGATGGTTAACGAAGTGTGGAGAAGAGATCCGTCTGAGTCCCTGCAGATTTTCAGATTAAACACCGTAACTTATGGTACAGCACCTGCACCGTTTTTGGCAGTACGATGTTTAACAAGACTGAGCGAGATGGTAGAATTATCGAATCCAGCAGCTACTGAAGTCATTCGAAAACATTTTTATGTCGATGACATGCTAACCGGAGCTAGTTGCATTAGCGAACTTCGCCACCTGCGTGAAAAAGTTGCGAAAGTGCTACTAATGGCCGGGTTTGAACTGGTAAAATGGTTTTCCAACTGAACAGAGCTGTCTGGGTCCGAAAACACAGCGATACCACTTGCTAAAGTTGACTCAGACGCAACTAAGACCCTCGGTGTTATGTGGTTGCCAAGGGAAGACGTATTTCAGTTTAAGCTGGATGGCTCCTGTCTTGATCTCAGAGCGACTAAAAGAAACATTTTATCAGTGACTGCTCGACTTTTCGATCCCCTTGGGCTTTTGGGTCCTCTCCTCATAAAGGCGAAGATACTCCTTCAAGAGCTATGGCTGCGGAAGTTAGATTGGGACGAATCTATTCCAATGCAGCTTGAAACAGTATGGGATACTTTCAAATTGGGCCTGCAATATGTTCAAAATATCAAGGTCCCAAGATTCGTCCACACCGATCTGCAGTCACCGATAGAAATTCATGGCTTTGCCGACGCCTCAATACGAGCGTATGGCGCTTGCCTCTACCTACGCACTCGTACTGCAGAAGGTTTAAAAGTCTCCTTACTGACTGCCAAATCAAAAGTAGCGCCCCTCAAGACGCAAACATTACCGCGCCTTGAGCTGTGTGCAGCTTACCTTCTCGCAGAACTTTACTATTGTATCAGAAAAATTTTGAACATACCGACTGAAAATGTTGTTCTTTGGACTGACTCCGAAGTTATTCTGCACTGGATCAAGTCACACCCCTCTTCGTTGTCCGTTTTCGTTTCGCATCGTGTAGCTGAGATCCAACAGTGGTCAGAGAAAGCTTCTTGGAGTCATGTCCCAACGAATATGAATCCAGCAGACAGTATTTCTCGTGGGTGTACCGGCGAAGAGTTACCAAACTCCATATGGTTTAGTGGACCACAATTTTTAATGGAACCAGAAAATTGCTGGCCAGTAAATCTTCACTTTGAGCTTCCTGACCACTTAGCCACTTTAGAAGTCCGGAAAAGCGCGGTTGCGTTAGTGGTTGAACCCGAGACTAATGATTTGCTGGAAGTGGTAGATCGATATTCATCGCATGTGCGTTTGCTCAGAGTATTCGTTTGGGTGTTCCGATTTATTAGAAGGGCCAAAGGATGTAATGTGCCGTCTGATACGATAATTCAACCAAGCGAGTTGAACTGTGCATTCAACAAGATTGTCGAACTCATACTGATTCAAGAATTCTGTGAGGAGATTGCAAAATTAAGAAAGAAGTCAATTCTCAGCCCTAATCTTCAGCGCTTGAGTCCCTTTTTGGAAGAATATAAAGAAGACTGGTGTTCGTTTTCGTTATTGAGAGTGGGGGGCAGGTTGTTAAATGCTCCTATCCCGTATGAAGCAAAATTTCCGTTGTTGCTTTCGAAGAACTCGCATACGTGTCGCATTTGCACACGACGAATTGTCATGCTGGCCCTAGAGCTCTAGTAGGATTTGTTAGAGAACATATATGGGTGGTGAATGCAAAAGCATTATGTTCCCGAACAGTGCGTTCGTGCATCGCTTGTTTCAGATGCAAACCCATATTGCTGAAACAGATTATGGGCAATCTTCCAGCAGACCGACTACGAGCTCTCCGCCCATTCACAATCTGTGGCGTCGACTTTTGTGGCCCGATTAGCACAACGTTTCGCATCCGTGGTAAGCCACCGTACAAATCGTACGTGGCTCTATTTGTTTGTTTTGGGTCAAAAGCGGTTCACTTAGAATTAGTATCTGACTTAACCACTGATGCATTTCTTTTGGCTTTTCAAAGGTTCGTCGGACGTCGAGTAATTGCCCAGCGCGAGTACTGCGACAACGCGACGAACTTCGTCGGAGAAGTTCGCCAAATGGAAGACTTCCGAGCGCAGTGGGACAAGGAGGCCGACGCCGTACGCACATTCGCATCAAGAAAAGGATGCGAGTTTGCGTACATACCTCCCAGAGATCCTCACTTTGGCGGGTTATGGGAGGCAGGTGTCAAGTCTGCTAAGAGCCTGTTCCTACGAACGGTGGGCAATGCTCTCCTGACCGCCGAGGAGCTCAACACGCTACTGGTCAGCGTGGAAGCCGTCCTCAATTCGAGGACAATCGGAGCGCAGAGTACCGATCCCAACGACGGGGAAGCGCTCACCCCAGCACATCTGCTGATCGGCGGGCCGATGCTAGCTCCCCCAGCACCACCACTTCCGGACCAGGTCAAAAAAACCTGCTTAAGGCGATGGCGCAGTATCTCGTCTCTCAAGCACAGGTTTTGGCAGAGATGGTCCCGGGAGTACATCTCCAGCCTGCAGGTACGAGCCAAATGGTTCCAGGAGGAACCCAATGTCGCCTTGGGAACACTCGTCGTGGTCGCCGAGGACAACGTGCCACCGCAGCAATGGGTCGTGGCTCCTGTCTTGATCTCAGAGCGACTAAAAGAAACATTTTATCAGTGACTGCTCGACTTTTCGATCCCCTTGGGCTTTTGGGTCCTCTCCTCATAAAGGCGAAGATACTCCTTCAAGAGCTATGGCTGCGGAAGTTAGATTGGGACGAATCTATTCCAATGCAGCTTGAAACAGTATGGGATACTTTCAAATTGGGCCTGCAATATGTTCAAAATATCAAGGTCCCAAGATTCGTCCACACCGATCTGCAGTCACCGATAGAAATTCATGGCTTTGCCGACGCCTCAATACGAGCGTATGGCGCTTGCCTCTACCTACGCACTCGTACTGCAGAAGGTTTAAAAGTCTCCTTACTGACTGCCAAATCAAAAGTAGCGCCCCTCAAGACGCAAACATTACCGCGCCTTGAGCTGTGTGCAGCTTACCTTCTCGCAGAACTTTACTATT
This sequence comes from Lordiphosa mommai, assembly GCA_018904225.1. Classification (NCBI taxonomy): domain Eukaryota; kingdom Metazoa; phylum Arthropoda; class Insecta; order Diptera; family Drosophilidae; genus Lordiphosa; species Lordiphosa mommai. The sequence continues at coordinate 1,515,021 of JAEIFT010000021.1, forward strand.
GTATCAGAAAAATTTTGAACATACCGACTGAAAATGTTGTTCTTTGGACTGACTCCGAAGTTATTCTGCACTGGATCAAGTTACACCCCTCTTCGTTGTCCGTTTTCGTTTCGCATCGTGTAGCTGAGATCCAACAGTGGTCAGAGAAAGCTTCTTGGAGTCATGTCCCAACGAATATGAATCCAGCAGACAGTATTTCTCGTGGGTGTACCGGCGAAGAGTTACCAAACTCCATATGGTTTAGTGGACCACAATTTTTAATGGAACCAGAAAATTGCTGGCCAGTAAATCTTCACTTTGAGCTTCCTGACCACTTAGCCACTTTAGAAGTCCGGAAAAGCGCGGTTGCGTTAGTGGTTGAACCCGAGACTAATGATTTGCTGGAAGTGGTAGATCGATATTCATCGCATGTGCGTTTGCTCAGAGTATTCGTTTGGGTGTTCCGATTTATTAGAAGGGCCAAAGGATGTAATGTGCCGTCTGATACGATAATTCAACCAAGCGAGTTGAACTGTGCATTCAACAAGATTGTCGAACTCATACAGATTCAAGAATTCTGTGAGGAGATTGCAAAATTAAGAAAGAAGTCAATTCTCAGCCCTAATCTTCAGCGCTTGAGTCCCTTTTTGGAAGAATATAAAGAAGACTGGTGTTCGTTTTCGTTATTGAGAGTGGGGGGCAGGTTGTTAAATGCTCCTATCCCGTATGAAGCAAAATTTCCGTTGTTGCTTTCGAAGAACTCGCATACGTGTCGCATTTGCACACGACGAATTGTCATGCTGGCCCTAGAGCTCTAGTAGGATTTGTTAGAGAACATATATGGGTGGTGAATGCAAAAGCATTATGTTCCCGAACATTGCGTTCGTGCATCGCTTGTTTCAGATGCAAACCCATATTGCTGAAACAGATTATGGGCAATCTTCCAGCAAACCGACTACGAGCTCTCCGCCCATTCACAATCTGTGGCGTCGACTTTTGTGGCCCGATTAGCACAACGTTTCGCATCCGTGGTAAGCCACCGTACAAATCGTACGTGGCTCTATTTGTTTGTTTTGGGTCAAAAGCGGTTCACTTAGAATTAGTATCTGACTTAACCACTGATGCATTTCTTTTGGCTTTTCAAAGGTTCGTCGGACGTCGAGTAATTGCCCAGCGCGAGTACTGCGACAACGCGACGAACTTCGTCGGAGCAGTTCGCCAAATGGAAGACTTCCGAGCGCAGTGGGACAAGGAGGCCGACGCCGTACGCACATTCGCATCAAGAAAAGGATGCGAGTTTGCGTACATACCTCCCAGAGCTCCTCACTTTGGCGGGTTATGGGAGGCAGGTGTCAAGTCTGCTAAGAGCCTGTTCCTACGAACGGTGGGCAATGCTCTCCTGACCGCCGAGGAGCTCAACACGCTACTGGTCAGCGTGGAAGCCGTCCTCAATTCGAGGCCAATCGGAGCGCAGAGTCCCGATCCCAACGACGGGGAAGCGCTCACCCCAGCACATCTGCTGATCGGCGGGCCGATGCTAGCTCCCCCAGCACCACCACTTCCGGACCAGGTCAACAAAACCTGCTTAAGGCGATGGCGCAGTATCTCGTCTCTCAAGCACAGGTTTTGGCAGAGATGGTCCCGGGAGTACATCTCCAGCCTGCAGGTACGAGCCAAATGGTTCCAGGAGGAACCCAATGTCGCCGTGGGAACACTCGTCGTGGTCGCCGAGGACAACGTGCCACCGCAGCAATGGGTCGTGGGCAGAGTGATAGCGATCCACGCTGGCACGGACGGCAAGGTCAGGGTGGTCGATATCACGACCAATAATGGGACCTACAAAAGGTCTATTCATCAGCTGGCTCCTCTGCCAATTTGTTGAAGGATGAAGTCCCTTCAAAGGGGCCGGTGTTTGCCGATTTCTTAGTTAAGTTAGATAAGTTAGGAAATGAAATGAATATGAAGTAGTAGCGTGTAATATAGCCCTAGAATAGTCTAGGGGAAATTCATACGTTAAATATATCAGGTCATGTTTGAAGAATGCTGGCACAGACAACTGGTCATATAACAAGATTTTATTCGGGTCACTAACAAAAAACACGTCCAGCAAGGAGTTGCATGTGGTAGTGAAATGGGTCGGTTCAGAGTCATTGGCTGTGTATAATCCTATAGAGTTAAATTCGTTTTGAATATGCTTTTCACGAAGAATATTGCTGTTGAGGTCACCGGTAATTATTACATTAGGATAATCTAAGGAAAAGTCAGATATTTTATTAATAATATCAATAAAATCAATGTTTTGAGAGGATCTATATATGCATCCGATTAGGATACGACTGTCTAATTTTTTGTTCATAATTTTAATGAATATGTATTCAATTGCGCTTTCCGTGGGATTACTGCATACGAACCTGCAGCTAAGTTTTTTGTTGACATATATAGCCACCCCTCCAGCGTGCCCCTTGCGGTCAGATCTAAACAAAACATATTCATTACATTCAAACAAAACATCAGAGGACCCACAAACAAACCACGTCTCGGACACACAAATAACATCAACATTAGAATTTACAAAAAGGTGTCTAAACTCATCCATCTTTCTTCCCAAACTTTGCGCATTTATATGTGCGATCATTAAGCCTTCTTTGTGCTTACACAAGATTTTAATCAAACTGCTAGCCATGGAATTATCCGAACCTAACCGTGTTAGAGTCAGACAAAACTAATATTGAGGACGCACGCTGATCAAAAATAAGACAAATATAAGACATACATTCTAGATAAATTAAATTGACTAAATTTAGCTTAGATACTAAAAGAGCAGAATTATATAGTGAAATGTTACTCATTAGAAGCTTCAGCGCCAGTGGAAGTTTCAATGGACTGAAGGGGAGGGGGAGCAGCTTCACAGAGTTGTACTCCAGAGGGGGGGAGTTCAAGCTCTGCAGGTTCATTGCGGGTGATGAGATCGGAAAGCTCATCCAAGCTTCCAATACAATGCACTTTATTTCTCCCATTACGCCTAAAATGAACTATCCCACGACGAGTAAACACAGCAGACAGTGTCTTTTGCTTCTTCAGGTGCATTGCCTCTTTAAAAATAATAAAGCTCTCTCTCGAAAGCTGTTCATTCACATAGACTGCAGCCGGCGAGTCAAAGCCCAGCAGATGCAAGCTTAGTGGTTGCTTAGTGGATCGACGGTACGCACCCAGAGATCGAAGTAAATTAATTTTATCCCACGTGGACTCCAGCTTAATTATGATTGCCGGGTCTGTAATGCTTGCTTGCGTTTTTCTCACTCGGAATATTTCCCGTACCCTTGGAGCAGGTGTAAGTTGCACGGAGGAACACAGTGTGTAAAAAATGTTTATCAAATCGTAATCGTAATCGTTATCGAGGCTGGACGCGCTTACTTTTGGCTCCAAAAATTTTAATTGAAAATTGTTCAACTAACCTGTTTAAATATTTAAACAAACTTCTAAAACAACACTACACACATGTTACAATAAACTGTTCCACAAATAAAATAAATTCCGTTTGCAATTAAAGTGAAATTACCAGGGACCGTAACTGTTATAATTTTTTGGATAAAAATTTTGAAATAACAATTATTTTCTAATTTTTAAATAAAAATTTAAAAATAATCGTTATTCCATGATTTTTAAATAAAAATTTTTGATTTAACTGTTAAATGGTAATTTTTATATAAAAATTTTTGAATAACAGTTAAAAATAATTTTTATTATAAAAATTTAAATTAATTTTTATTTTGTAATTTTTATTATAAAAATTTAAATTAATTTTTATTTTGTAATTTTTATAATAAAAATTACTTTTTAATTGTTATGAAAAATTTTTATTATAAAAATTTTTATAAAAATTACTTGCAGCTTAACTTCTTTTCAAACACCGGAGGGCAAAATTATTGATGTATCTTAAATCTGTGGGTTCATATGCTTGTATACGAATGATCAAAGGGATCATACGTCTATGTGCAACGCCGAGAAAAGTCCACCAAGAGACAATTTTGAAATTGCCCTATTTTTCAACCACAACAAAGCAAACAAATGTTTGTATGGTAATCCATGAGTCAGTGAGTCAGTGTGAACACGCGCGATTATCTCTTCTCTCTATATATAAAAGAGTTGGTCCTGACTGATTTACTGATTCGACATCTACGTTGAGCCTGAACGGTAAGAGATAGAAGGCTGAAACTTTCACAGAAGTTGTCTCATGAGGTGAAAGTGGTAACTAAGGTGGCGTTTTGGAAAATTCCACCACCAAGGAATGCAAAGCTCCCGAAAAAGTTTATATGGGAAAAATTTTGTTTTTCATCTATGCTAGGAATCATCTCGAAAAATTAGCACGTCAAATACATGCACTTACACAAAAGGTAATTTTTATTAAAATCTATTAAATATTTTTATAATAAATGCTTATTTTTAAAGGAAGACGACATACAAAGAATTGATTTGAATCTGGATACACAGCCACTAATTTCGGACACACTAGAACAAAATACGTCTTCACATTTGGACAATTTTCTAAAGTCAATAGAGTCGAATTCTGTGAATAATGATTCGGATAATGAAGACGATACTGAAATTCAGCTGGCAATATCGGAAATAAATAGTTACTGCCCGAAGCCGATTAGTACTAAGGAGGGCATTATGAACTATTGGCGGGAAAACAAATTCCAGTATCCTCGCCTCTTCGAATTGGCAAAAATAATACATGCAGTACCCGCTACACAAGTCAGCGTTGAAAGGGCATTCTCTGCATTAAGATTGATTCTCACTGACTTAAGGTGCAACCTTTCATCTGATGCCTTAAAGAAATTATTATTTTTAAAACTTAATAAATAATCTAAAATATATATTTCCTTATGAAATAAATATTGTGTTTCTGTTTATCCGAATTATATGTGTGCAGTTGTGACGCCTTAGCAGCTGGGGTGTGAGGCAGTCATATTATGGGGAAGGGTCTCCTTACTTTCCAAGATCACTTTAATTTAATCAACTTCAACATTTCATTTAATGCGTAACTTCACAATTCAATTGGCTCAAATATTCTTAATTAGGGTATAAAGTTTAGGATGGTTCGGATGAACGTGTATCTGCTGCTGCTGCTCAAGATCGACTTCTTTTCTTCTTTTGGCTTTACTTCTATGCCATTGACTTGCATATTTGCATAGAAAGGGATTATCGAATATGAAAATGTTCACTGACAGTAGGACATATTCCGTTTGGAACAGTGGAGCAGAACAATATGTTTAATGATAGATCTTTTGTATATGTGTCATTCTTTATGGAACCGAACGGATTTTTAAATAAAAAGTCCTTCAATACGGACTGTAATATACTCAGTAGAGACCTGCACGAGTAAGTAAAATAGTAATCAAGTTATGAATATACACGATTGTGACACACCAAAATATAGCAATAGAAAATACTGTTTTTTTTTAAAGCCATTCCGCGAGTTCTTCAGATAAAAATGATGAAATTAGTTTACACTTGGCCAACTGTCGATTTTAATCAATATTTAGTCAAAAAAAAAAACAAGCAATAAATAGCGACTTCTTCAGATAATCTTGTAGAACATGTCATTCGTAAATAAAACCGGGAAATTTATGTACTGTTACCCACTGAACGATATTAATTATTATTGTTTTTTTTGTTAGATTATTCTCTGACGATTCCACGATTATAATCGTACGGTGCCACGATGCCGATTACTACTCGTAATCATGAAAATGATTACCCGTTACAAAAAAAGTAACTGTAATCGTAAAAATGAGTATTTTTACTCATGATTCCGGCATCGTGTAATCACTCGTGCAGGTCTCTAATACTCAGTACCTAGGGGCCGAAATTCCTCCACCGGGAAAACAAATGTCTAATTATTTTCCATAAAAGTTGATATTTAGCGACCTTTCTAAATTGTAGACTGTTGATGTTCGACCTCGAGCCGGCTAAACATCAACATCTTTCATAATGTGTTCACAAACCGATTTTGAAGCCAATGGGATGAAAAATATTTTTTTTCCATATGGAATTTTCCGGGAATTTCCCGACTTTTCGGGCGGATTTACCAAAATCAGAAAATCTTATGTCTAATTATTCTGCATACTATCCTTACAAACCGAGTTTGAAGTCAATCGGATGAAAAATAGTTTTTTCCATAAAAAATTTTCCGGCCATTTTGCTTATGGTCGGATTTTCTGAAATCGGGAAAACACGTGTCCAATTATTTCGAGTTCTTTACTTACAAACCAAATAAGAAGTCAATCGGATGAAAAACAAAATTTTTCCCATATAAACTTTTTCGGGAGCTTTCCATTCCTTGGTGGTGGAATTTTCCAAAACGCCACCTTAGTTACCACTTTCACCTCATGAGACAACTTCTGTGAAAGTTTCAGCCTTCTATCTCTTACCGTTCAGGCTCAACGTAGATGGCGAATCAGTAAATCAGTCAGGACCAACTCTTTTATATATAGAGAGAAGAGATAATCGCGCGTGTTCACACTGACTCACTGACTCATGGATTACCATACAAACATTTGTTTGCTTTGTTGTGGTTGAAAAATAGGGCAATTTCAAAATTGTCTCTTGGTGGACTTTTCTCGGCGTTGCACATAGACGTATGATCCCTTTGATCATTTGTATACAAGCATATGAACCCACAGATTTAAGATACATCAATAATTTTGCCCTCCGGTGTTTGAAAAGAAGTTAAGCTGCAAGTAATTTTTATAAAAATTTTTATAATAAAAATTTTTCATAACAATTAAAAAGTAATTTTTATTATAAAAATTACAAAATAAAAATTAATTTAAATTTTTATAATAAAAATTACAAAATAAAAATTAATTTAAATTTTTATAATAAAAATTATTTTTAACTGTTATTCAAAAATTTTTATATAAAAATTACCATTTAACAGTTAAAACAAAATTTTTATTTAAAAATTATAATATAACAATTTAAAAATTTTTTTTTGTGATAAAAATTGCAAATAAAAATTTATCCCATTTAAGGACTCGCCATTCAAAATTATGAAGATTCATGTACTCCATTTTATCAGGGGATCCATATTTCGTAGTAATTTTTTTCACTTCCATAACTGTTATTTTCGGTCCCTTGAAATTACATATCAGAAGCAAACACAAAGCAACAGCTAAACTAATACAATCACAATCCACAAATCTGATACACACACAAGTGACTTCTAACTTTCTAATAAACACAAGTGATTCTAAAACTGATTCTTTGATCACACACACACACAAACAATACCCTCATCACAATGAAACCAATCTCTAAGCGTCAACGGGAAAACTCTGCAGGCGAGATGAAACCTGGCTCATCGTCTGAAATTTCTAAGGCCAAGCTTACGGAAGTCATGGAGACGATTAACAAGCGTTTCGAGGAGCAAGCGGAGCTTATCTCCTTAAAGATGAATGAGTCCGAGCAGCGCATCCCATCTGTGCTGCACAGCCGCCTTGATGAAATGGAAGGTAATATGCAGCAGCTCCTTCATCGTGTAGAAAAGTTGGAGGCTGAGAGATCCAAGTCTGAGAAGTCCGATGTCCAAGCTCTACGTGACTTGGTGGACAGGCTGGAATTGAAAATAGAATTGCAGGCAAACTCCAACCTAGCTTGCGAATTGCGACTCCACGGCATTCCGGCTCTTGAAGAGGAAAATCTCAACAATTTGTTTACCACTCTGTCACTTGCGCTAGACGTCAAGCCTGCTCCAAAAATCAAAGAAATTTTTAGGGTGAAGAGGGCGTATGCAAATCACGCTAACACTGTGGTCGACCCAATCATTATTGTCAAGTTGGAAAACACTCTCGACAAAACTAAAATTTTGCAAGCAGCCAGCGTATACAGGCGCACAACAAAACAACAACTAAACCTCGAGTTGTTGGGCTTTAAATCATCTACTCCGTTTTACATAAACGAACAATTATCAAAGCAAAACTATGAAATTTTTAAAGAGGCCATGCGTATGAAGAAGAAAAAGCTTCTAACTGCAGTTTTTTCTCGTCGTGGTCTCGTACATGTCAAGCAGACCATGGGGGGAAACTTCGTATGCGTTGAGCGCATGCAAAAGCTTAATCAGCTACAGCTCCAGCTAGAAAGCTCTGGCCCATCTAGTGCTGGGAATTTGGCGGAAGATCCTCTCTTTCGCAACTGAAGAGCATAAAGGAGCTTTAAAATTAAAATTACACAGTAGATATATTAGTTCTAAGCTATTTTCTCTTAAAAAATATGTTTCTATTTCTTTCAATGTGTGCTTTCTGTTTCTTGTTATATGTAAAAAGCTTGTGCATCTGATGTTTGTGACTGTAAAAGTATCCACTGCATAGTTTAGATAATTTAAAATCGAATAGTCATGCCATGGTTAGGATTCTCTGCAACCATAAAGTTGGGCTTCGGGTATGTCATATAAATGTGCAAAGTCTTGTTAGAAAAATGGATGATTTTAGATATCTCTTTGTCAACTCGAAGGTTGATATTATATGTGTTTCGGAAACGTTGTTTGCTCCTGAGTTAAACGACTCTCTAGTGTTGTGTGATGGCTATAAATTGTTCCGTTCCGACCGAGTTGGACACGCAGGGGGTGTGGCTGTATATGTTATTAACAATCTAAAATGCAAGATTTTATCTAAGCAGCCAATATCTTGCCCTATAGAATACTTGTTTCTAGAAATCTTGGGAGTCCATTCAAAAATATTAATTGGCTGTATATACAGACCACACAAAAACATAGAATACTTGCAAATAGTTGGCTTAATCTCGTCATTATCTCTTAACTACACAGATATAATCTTGACCGGAGACTTAAACAGTAATATGCTAAAAGAAAAACACCTTTTATGTGAAATGGAGGCACTGGGCCTAAACATCGTAAACGTCACTCAACCCACTCATTTTTCCCATACCACTGATACTCTACTTGACGTTTACTTTGTTAACAACACCAACAATATCATACTATACGATCAAATCTCAACGCCCATTTTTTCAAAACACGACTTAATATACTTGACGTACGACTTCAAACTTGACCATGAAGAAGAATATAGGATTAAATACAGAGACTATCACAATATAGACTATGGTAGACTGAATACTGAGTGCGATTTATGTGATTGAAACTTAATTTACTCTTTACCGACAGCAGATCTACAATTAAGGCACTTTCAAATGAACATTGACAGTCTGTACAGCACTTTTGTACCACTTAAAGAAAAAATAATCAGACCATCTCTAAAACCTTGGTTTAATAGCCAGATAAATGATGTCATTATAAAACGTGATAAGGCTTATAATAAATGGAAACGGTATAGGATTGACCACTTTTACAAAGATTTTCAATCAAAAAGACGGTTGGCGACTAAATTAATAAACGCGGCTAAACGGACATTTTATAATCAAAAAATCAAAAGTGCAATATCGGTGGGTCAAAAATGGAAGGAGATTAAAAACATGGGAATTGGCAAATCAAAGCCCACGCTTATATCTGAAATAGATGTTAATGTCCTTAACCGTAAATTCTTACTGTCAAATGTACCTGAAGTTACTTGTAATTCGTATCTAAGCTCTGTGTCCGTTAATAATTTTGAAAACGTTTTTGATTTTGTTTGTGTGAGTCAATGTGATGTTTTGGAATCAATTCTAAAAATTAAGTCAAACGCTGTTGGGCTAGATAACATAGATCCAAAATTTTTAAAAATACTTCTACCCAGAATTTTAGGACACATCACACACATTTTTAATACGATTCTAACTACCTCTAATTTCCCAGATATGTGGAAAGATGCTAAAATCGTACCTATACCAAAAGCTAATTCCGATTTTCGTCCAATATCTATTTTGTCCTTTCTCTCCAAAGCTTTTGAGCATATTGTCTCTGCCCAAATAAACAGCTTCTTGGAAAACAACTTACTTTTAAATTGTAAGCAATCAGGATTTAGAAAATTAAGAAGTTGCACCACGGCAATCATCAAAATAGCTGAGGATATACGAAAAAACTTAGACAATAGCTATGTTACTTTCTTGACCCTTCTTGACTACAGCAAGGCATTTGACACAGTAACTCACGAAATCCTTTTGACAAAACTGTCGAAATGTTATAATTTTTCAAACACCGCAATTAAATTGTTGCAGTCTTACTTGGGTGGTAGAAGACAGACTGTTATGGCACAGTCAAAGGCGTCTGATCTCTTGGCTGTTAAGCGTGGTGTGCCACAAGGATCAGTTTTGGGACCACTTTTGTTTACCATATATGTTAATGATCTTCCCACTGTGTTGTCTTCATGCGAAGTCCATATGTACGCGGACGATGTTCAAATGTATATAAGTCGTCCATTGAGTCAAATCAGTGATTGTATTAATTCTTGTAATCGTGACCTATTTAATGTTAATGATTGGGCAAAGAAAAACGGTCTAGGGGTTAACCCTGTTAAATCGAAGTGCCTTGTACTTTACAAGAACACCCTGAACACAGACCTTCTGGAGAAGTTAAGAATAGACAATGTAGTTATAGATTATGTAGACAAGGCTGAAAATTTAGGGTTCACTTTTAACAACACGCTATCGTGGAGTGATCATGTCAACAAATCGGTAGGGAAAACATATGGGCTTTTACGGCAACTAGCTATCACACAGTCGTATTTAACAATGGAAACAAAAATGCTCGTGGCAAAAGCCTTTGTGACACCGGTTTTGATTTATGGCAAAGAGGCATTTGGCAACTGTGATGCAGCTAGTCTGCACAAACTACATGTAGCATTCAACAGCATTGCTAGATATGTGTTTGATCTTAGGAGAACAGACCACGTAACCGATTATGCAAGACAAATTTTTGATAAAGACTTAAATTCTTGGATTAGCTTCAGAATATTAATACTCCACAAAATAGTAAACTCAAGAGAACCGACATATTTATATGACTTACTTAGTTTTACAAGCTCAAAAAGAACACAAAATATCGTTTGCATTCGATCCAAGCTGTCTAACTCTGAAAAACAATTTTATGTTCATGCTGTTCGAAAATGGAACCAATTACCACATAGTCTTAAATCTATCAAAAGCACAACGCAATTTCAGGAAAAACTAAAGGCACACCTAAAGGCACACCTAAATATAAACATATAAAAATAATATTAAAAAAAAAAAAAAAAAAAAAAATACAATAATAATAATAAATAGAACAATCTAAAAAAATTATACTATTGTCATTAGTTCTTAGGAAATTATACATGTATTCACAAATTTGTTTAAACTAGCTCTAATACCTTTAGACATAAGTTCGATGGATATAGAAACTTTTTACAACCAATTGTGACTAACGCATTAATAATAAGTAGTTTACTTGTAGCGTTAGGATGTTTTCATGAATAAATACAAATACAAATTGCTCTCTCTCAGCAAATGGGACACCAAATGGACATGCGTACGTCACATGCATTTGCTTCGTTGCGCTGCGTCTCAAGCCGTGATCTCATCCCACCTACCTGGTCCTTTAACTAGCGGAGCTCCTCAACCTCCCGTTCTAGATGAAACAATCGATCTGTCAACTGCTTCATGTCGCCCGCCATTCCATCATTTCGCTTTTCCAGCACCTCAAGCAGGCGAGTTTCTGCCTCACAAATGGTGTTTTTGATAAGGCCAGCTTGCTCATCAAAACGGCTGTTGATCAACTGTAGAATCATCGGTGTCAGTGTATCAGAAGCTTCGTCAGATGGACGACCACGCTTAACCATGTTATTTTGAATTTAATAAATTTAATTCACGGAGCTTAAATTTTTGCGCTTCTTCTTCGCGTTAGAGATGTCGATGCATTGGTAAAAAAAACGTGAAGGCACATAATAGCTATACATGGATTACAGGCGAGTAAACAAGTCTGGTTTGCATGACCATTTTCTATTGCCCTTGATAGAGGATCAATTGGATTGGCTCCAAGATGTAAAAAGTTTTCAGCACGCTTGACCTGAAAATTGATTTGTCCGCTTATGGCTGTGGGGACAAATCCCGGCTTGGCTAGGTTGATATGTTCCAAAATCGAATTGTGAAGTGCATATTACGAATATTGTGCTTAAGAGAAACATCCAGGACGTTCTAATTTGAATACTTTCATTTGCTTTAGCAATTGTAATTAACAATAACAAACGCCTGGGTGTCAGTATTGAGAGATGTGATAGTGCTGTCCATCTAGCTACTGTTTCTAGCCGTTTTTGGGCTAGTTACAGTAGAGTGAAGAAAAATAAGAAAATAATTTTTTTTTTAATTTCAAGCTTTTTTTTGTTGCACTAGATGAGCGGAACAAAAACTCTCATCCTAATAGAGCACAAGCGAGCTCGAACAAAAATGCTGCTTCGACCAACCGAACAAGGGGGTCAAGTAAAGCCCAACCTACTGGTGAGGGACGGTCTTTGGCATCTTCCAGCAGTAAGACTGACAGTCAGCCACTAGCGACCGTTAAATCAGCTGAGAAGACGCCAGGTACTGTTCTTATCGTATATAGTAGTGCGGCAGATTATAGAAGACCTTTGATAGACGTACTGCAATTAGAATCCTTAGAAGGAACGCAACGTCCCCGATATGCGAAAGTCAAACCTGTAATCTGATCATCTGTCGGGAACAGAATTCATTGATCTTGAATGAATTATTCATTCAAAAAAGTAAACATGCATGCATTAAAACGACATAACGGCGCTAGCTAAACTAGGAGCGAACTTGGAGGTAGAAGAGCCAAGCGAGGATGAAATGGAGACTGACGACACTCCTCCTACTGAGGAATCGGGTTGCTACTTTTCGTCTGGGTCTGACTATGGCCAAAGCCTAGGACGACTCTACACGGAGCAAGAACTTCTGCAAGAGGAACCCACCCATGCAAAAGCCGACGTATCTCTGACTGCGGTTGAATGTTCTTCTGATGATGCAGATTCTCTAAATAAATCTGCATCACAGTAAAGCAGCTTCCGCTGCACTTCTGCTTTGACAAGCCAAAGGGGAAGCAGACATAATTTTAGTCTTAGAGTCCTAGATTACTAGAGATAGAATCTGTGGCTTAAGGACGCCGATATAACCTATACCAAGCCAAGGGTAAGGGTAAGCTGCGTACATCTGTGTTAGTTAAACAAACTCTTAACGCATTTCTAGTTATCCAATTAAGCGATGGAAACATCACAACCTTCAGCTTCGAATTGGGGAGCACCACTTATAGGCTGACATCTATTGATTTGGCTCACGACACGACCTTGTGACCAACAGTCAGCGAAGATACTTAAATTAATATTGGGTAGAGATGCCAATGCTCAATCGTCCAGGATTTATGGACCTTTAAAAGTAGGCGATGAATTTCGATCCCGAATGAATCAGGAACTGGGTGAGCTCTATGGGGACACAAACCTAGCCAAGCGTATAAAATTGCAGCGGCTACGCTGGCTGGGGCATGTCACCGTATGGATGATAACGCTACAGTAAAAAAGGTGTACAGTCGGAAGGCGAAAGAATTAGGGAGACCCCGCCAGAAAGGACGACCGAAATTGTGATGGGAATACCAGGTGCAGCAAGACCTTAAGAATCTTGGTGTACACTACGGAAGCCAGCGCGCACGAGACAAAAGCGGCTGGCGAGCATTACTAGCAGCGGCCGTGACCGACAATCGGTTGTGATATTGATATATCAGGCCCAGGTAGAAGATGAAAAGAAAGGAAGTACTAGATATCACCTTCATCTCAGAATTTCTTAAGGAATATCTTATATCATGGAAAGTTCCATCGGAACACTCTTTCTTAGATCATAGGTGTATTGAGCTTAAGGTAATAGAATCCTGCCCCGTGCCTAAAAAGGTGCAACATTTTAAGAAAATAAAACAACTGGAAACAGTATAAGAGACTTAAATCAAAAAATCTATACTAAAGCCCCCAAGAACCACCTGTAAATGGTGATCAATTAGATGCAGTAGTAGACAAGTTTACAGCAATCTGCTTAAAAGCACTTGATAAATCATGTCTATATGTAAAATATAAAATACATGACAAATTTGAATAGAGACCTCGAATCACAAAGGAAAAAGTGTAGGAAATTAGTCAACTTAACCAAAAACATCAACCAGGATACAACCTGTGAGATGTATAAAGCCATATTAAGAACCTATACAAATGCCATGCGCAAAGCCAATCGGTGCTCGTGCGCGAGCTTCTGCAACGGTAAAGAATCTACTATCTAATCTCTATGGTCACATAAGTGAAATAATATCTAAACAGCGTATTAATTGGGCTGTGAACTTTTTTCAACCTTTTAAAGCTCCGGGTCCAGATAAAATCTTTTCCGCGCAGCTACAGCAATCTCTATCATATACCATCGATTGGCTACATACCATTTTTTAATGCTGTCTTCGTTTAAAATCTATACCCACTCAATGGAGAGAATTCAAAGTGGTTTTTATACCAAAAGCAGGGAAACCCTCGCATGTAAGACTCACTGACTTCAGACCAATTAGTCTGTCTTTTTTTCTCCTTAAAACAATGGAGAGATTGATAGATTCATACCTCAGGCAATCAATAGAACCATCCAGTCTGTCACCAGCGCAGCGCGCTTACAGCAAGGGCAAGTCTTCAGCAACAGCTCTGTACTCCATTATATCAAAGATAGAGAAATCACTCGATGGCAAAGAATATGCACTTACCGAATTACTCGACATCGAGGTTTTTTTTAGCAACGTTCTACCCTGCGCAATCACCTCCGCCCTGACAAATCTAAATGTGGAGGCACGCTTGGTAGAGTTCATCCGACTTCCGACTTCGAACGAACACCGAACTCGTTCTTTTCACGCGTAGGTATAAAATACCGAATTTAAACACCCCCAAAATAAATAACACACTGCTAAAATTTATCGATTTGGCAGCAAAAACCTTAGTGTTATACTGGACAAAAAGCTATTTTTGAACGAAAATATAGCTGAACGTATTAAAAAAAAAGCAACTACAGCGCTCTTTTCGTGCAAACGTGAGATTGTGCTGAAATGGGTGTTTCCCCTGAAATAGTACATTGGCTATAAACAGTCGAGATCTGTCCAATACTACTACATGGAGTAATCGTATGGTGACCGGTCCTGAGAAAACCTTCAGTTCTAAGGACCATACACATAGTCCAGCGCAGCGCTGCATTATGTATGACCGGTGCATTGCATACAACCCCAACGGAAGCCCTTAACATAATGCTATACCTAATGCCTCTAGATCTTATGGGCAGAGAAATCCCCAGTAATACTGCTCTTATTCTGAGAGAAAACGGTTTTTGGAAATATGGAAACTCTGGTCACTGCTCTATACTTCATCATCAAGTGGCGATACTGCCTGATCTTGACTATTGCACACCAACTACAACGTTTACCACCTTATATGAATTCATCATCCCAAGTCGTTTGGACTGGAACTCAATGCCACATCGTGAACCAAATGCCATAAACATCTTCACGGATGGATCCAAACTAGATGGTAGGGTAGGAGGCGGAGTCTTCAGCCCAGACCTCTATATTAAAACGGCATTTCGACTTCCTGACCACTATAGTGTTTACCAAGCCGAGGTTGTAGCCATTCAGGAGGCTGCAAACCTTCTGGATAACCTCTTGTTCAGAGAGACTGACGTATTAATTTTCTCATATAGCCACGCAGCTCTTAATAGTAATATTATCCTTGATTGTAATATTAACAATGCCAAAACGCTTACTGAGTGCCGCTGGGCTCTTAATGAGTGGCTCAACACTTTAACATTCGTCTCGTTTGGGTGCCTGGACACTGTAACATAGATCGTAATGAGATGGCCGACAACCTCGCCAGACTTGGTAAAACCACTCAGCTCCTACCAGATAAGAGCAATGTAGGGATGCCACTTGCGTCTCTTAAATTACAGACAAAGAAAACTACTCGTCGAATATCCATGAATCGATGGCAAACGATATACGCATGTGAGTATCAAGGCTTACGTGGCCGACTCTAAATACAAACAGATCTAGGGCGCTGCTCTATCTAGGAAGAGATAACATATCCGTACTAGTAAGGGCCCTTACTGGACACTGCCTAATAGGAAGACACGCCACAACGCTCGGCATTAGACACAACGACTCCTGCAGAAGCTGCACCTTAGAGGATGAAGAAGAGAGTGTACATCACCTCTTCTGTCATTGCCCAGCGCTCAGCAGAAGGCGACTTTATAAGGAAAGACCCTCCCTCTACGATTATATCGGGGGAAGGCTTATATAGTAACACAATGGGCTTAAGTAAAGAAATGGGATTTTATCCCAATTCAACCACCTAAATAAATTTGTCTATAATATAAAACGATATTGGCCAAAATTCAAAGGAAATCTGTAGAGATTTAAAACCCTCTGCCTCTTCTAGAAAAGAAAAGATAATGGATTTTCCGGCAATTAAAAACAAGCTATAATGGAGCAAAAATCAGAAAAACTGGAATTAGAAAATCAGATTGAACTGATTCCTATCAACAGTAATGAAGCATTAGCTTTCTTATAAGAAAAATGGTTTACAAAAAATACATAAACATAAAGCAATCAAACAAAGCACACGGCTGCGAAATATATCCTGGATATGATGAGCTAAGATAGGCGAAATTACAGTTCAGGCCTTCTGGGGTTAATTTTACAGAAACTGTCGCGAAGGTTTCTTTAAGAAATTTGTTAAACCATACAGCCGTACGGACATTGGTTATACAAATGGACGTTATAGAACAACTGGTAACACCTTCCAGAGCACACTAATAATAAGCTATGGATTTGATGGATCAACAGGGCAAAGTGCATACAAGCAAAACTTTAGATCAGATGAGCCTAATTCCTTAGACCAATAACTGTTTGTCTCGACTATTATACCTTTAAGGCTATATGGATAAATAGAGCTATACAATCAGTTAGGTTTCGCAGTCCTCTAAAAATTGAATATGCTAAAGAGAGTACTGCCAAAATCCAAGCCGAAAGGCAAAATTCGGATAAGCAAGTAGCAAGCTTGGAAACGTATATATTCGAAAATCAAACTATTTCAGTAAAATATGTGACAAATATGACATTAATTGATGGACAAGTTTTAAATGTTATATCTTGAACAAAATAATATCAATGTTGCCCAATTTGTGCTGTCAACCCAAAGAAGCTTTTGGAAATCACAGATTTTTGTTCTGAAATTTTAAACCTCAGCCTGAAGCTTTTAAATACGGTGTGAGCCCTCTGCATGCCTGGATCAGATTTTTGAAATTCACCCTGAACATAACTTATCGAATTTATATTAAAAAGAGGCACATCAAAGGCGATGAAAGGAAATTCAGCAGAATATATGGAAAGGAATGGGTTTACACATAAGCGTGCCGAAACAGAGTGCGAGCGGCTATAGTAATGACGGAAACACCGTTATAAGAGTCTTTGCAAATACTAAACTTTTTGCATCAATAACATCGTTTTACGAATTTATTTTTAAAAAAATTGTACTTTATTTTAATAGCAATATCGTGTGAATACTTCATCAACACAGAAAGATTTCGAAGTCTTTGTTGAGAAACTTTTTCGTTATATAGGAAGACATATCCATGGTATCCAATGTCACCAACTGTCTACAGGATTATAGTTCACGGTTCGGAAATAATCAACTTGTCCTTGGTTCTGTTGGAGGTCTAGGTGAAAATGACTCAGAAGCTCGCAACAAACTCTAAAAACTTGACAGACGTTCTCACGCCAGGAAAAAACACAGATTAAATAATCTAGCAGACTTTTTCATAGCGCTATGGACCCACGGATCCTTTATAATCAAATTTGAGTTTAAATGAGAAACTTTAATAGATCAGAAATAAACTCCTAAACGCCTTTTAGAGTTGCCGGCTCTTACAAAAAGTTGTTCGTTATGTGGATCAAATCCCTATGATAACAATTCGGACACGTCAGCTAATTCTAACGATGAAGAAGATTGCGTCGAAGACTATTCGATTATTTTAGATGAAGAGGAACTATAATTTATTAGCTAAATTATTCAAATTAAAAAAAAAAAAAAAATTAATTTTTTAAGGAATTTTTCATTTATTAAATCTATTTAATCTTCTTCTTTGGGGCAGGGGCGTGGTTTATTCACAAAAGTAAGTGATTTTTATACACTTGAAAAGTGTATATTAATTTTGCCCAGAAGTTTGTAACGCATAGAAATATTCATTTCCGACCACATAAACTAAATATATTCTTGATCAGGACGACGAGCCGAGTTCATTTCCGTCTGTCCGTCCGTCCGTCTGTCCGTCTGTCCGTCTGTCCGTCTGTCTGTCTGTTTCTACGCGAACTAGTCCCTCAGTTTTAAAGCTATCGAGCTGAAATTTTGCACAGAGTCTTCTTTTTACTGCACGCAACTAATATGTCGGAACTGGCCGGATCGGATGACTATATCATATAGCTGCCATAGGAACGATCGGTCTAAGAACTAGTTCTAGTTAGAAAAATTTTTTTGTTTTCCATCGTAGCGCCACTAATCTTGGTATATGTTAGTTTATATGCTTCCAATAATTCTGGAAAAAATGTATCAAAATCGGATCACTATAGCATATAGCCATGGGAACGATCGGTCGAAAAATAAGTCTTTGTGAGAAAAACTCTTTTGATTTCCATCTTAGCGTCTCCAATCGTAGAATTTATCAAAATCGGATGACTATAGCATATAGCTGCCATATAAACGGTCGGTCTAAAAACTACTTCTAGTGAGAAAAACTTTTTTGTTTTTTATCGTAGCGTCCCCGTTCTTGGTATATTTTAGTTTTATATGGTTTCACATAATTTTGATAAAAATTATCAAAATCGGATGACTATAGCATATAGCTGCCATTGGACCGATCCGTCGGAAAATGTGTTTTACTAAGAAAAGTTTTTTTTTGATTGATTTTTATTATCAATGATTTAATAATTTTAAATATCTGATATCTATATCCTATATATATTTTTCCAGTTAAAACAGTTGGAGTAAAGTTTTTCAAGTGTATTAAAACTTCGGCACAGTCGAAGTTAGCTTTGCCTTCTCGTTTTTTTTAATTTTAATCAGTTTGATTTTTAAATAATGTAAGCCTAATACAAAATTTTTTACATGTTACTGTTACTTTTAAGCAACTTATGATGTAGTGTAGTGTGTAGTGATAAGGCGAGGGATGTATGTTTCGCAGATGAATGCGAGTTTATCAATGATCTTTTATTCATATTGGGTCCTCTTTTTATACCATTTTGATATGAGTGTAATTTTAAGCTAAATTGAGTCATTTTTCAAAGAATGGTATTTGAGCATTAAGATTATCGTAGAATGAGATGCAGGCCGAGTAGAGTAACGGTTCCTGCCTTATCACGCGCCTGAGTGCAAACCGGTTATCACTGGTTTGCTAAGCTCAGTGCGTATGCAGTTGAGTGAAATGGTTTCTGTGTTTAATGAATCGAGTTAGCTTTTACAAAGCTTAGACTAATTACAGTAGTGTCAACAAGTTTATGGCTTAAAATTAATACTTATTTTATATATATAATATTATATATATTTGATTGACTTTTAGAATCCTACACCTTCCTTCTCTATAAAAAAAAAAAATATATATATATTTTTTTTTTTTTTTTTTTTTTTTTATTATATTTCCTATTGTTATAACTTTTTTAGCCTATTTTTGTGAACTTTAGTAGTCTTATTGTTTTTTTCCTTAAGACTTACATTGTTGTTTTTATCTATGCTTATTATAGTATATGGGCCTAAGTATTTATTTTCCAGTTGTGTCCTGTTTCATTTTTTAGTAAAACTTTCTCTCCTTAAAGTCTGTTAGGCTGAGTTCACACTGTTCGAGGCATGAGACATGACAATCTAGTTAGCCTTCATGTTGTATTGTTTTAATTGTCAAATAACAAATTATTCACAATGAAAGGAAGACAACATAAGGGCCTACTAGATTATCATGTCTCAAGCGTCGAACAGTGTGAACTCAGCCTTATGTAGGTATTTTTATCGTATTCAAATTTTTGTTTTTGTTTTTTATTTTCTATCATTATTGATGCTCTTTGTCGAGCTGTTTGCAACCTATATTTAATTTCCTTATCATAGGCTTCTAAGTTATATAGTGGATCTATTTTAGCTGTGTTTGTTATTTTAAACTGTGGTGGAATTTTTCCAAATATTAATTCAAATGGGCAAAAGTTGTGTGTCGTTGATGGTGTTGTGTTATAGCAATAAGTAAAATATTGTATCCATATGTCCCAGTCGTCTTTTTTTACTGTTATATAGGATGTATGTATGTATTCGTTTAATGTTCTGTGACTTCTCTCTATTGTGCCTAGAGTCTGGTGATGGTGAGCCGTTGAAGTTTTGTTTGTTATGTGTAATAGTTTACAAATTTCGTCAATAATTTTATTTTTATACTCTGTTCCCATGTCGGTTAATATTGTTTTCATAGGGCCAAAAATCAAAATAAAATTTTCGAATATTGCTTTGGCGATTGTTTTGGCACTTTTGTCCTTTACTGCTATCGTGACAAGATATTTGCTCAGCTCGCAGATAATAGTTACCGCATATTCATTACCTTCTAAAGATTTTGGAAAAGGGCCTATTGTATCTATTTGTACAATATCGAATGCTTGTTGGGGTGTTTCTGTCAAGATCATTGGTTCTTTTGAATGTTTTAATATTTTGTTTTTTATGCAGTCGAGACAGTTTTTCACGTAGTTTGTTATATCCTTTTTCATGTTTTTCCAATAAAAATATCTGCGTATTTTATTATTTAGCCTAGTTACACCTGGATGCCCTCCTAAGAGTGGACCTCGTGGTATTTTTTCAAGAGCTCTTGCTTTTCCCTAGCCGTTTTAATAACGCTTATTTGTGGCGTTAGTGCTATATTCAAATTCCTTAAAATTTGATTGCCTATTTGTTTAAATACATTTATATGTATTTTTGTAAAAATACTTTTGCTAAGGGACATTTTTAATTTTGTAATTTTTAAATCACTGGCTAGTGTTTCAAGCCTTGAGAAAAGTTGTTCTAAATCAATTTTCTCTTTAGTGACCAAGTCGTACGTTTCAATATTCAACGCTTTCTCAGTGGTCCATTTTAGAATTGCGTAATTTTTTGTATCGTTAAGACTTTCATATATTTTAGGCGTATCTGAATCGCCTTTTATATTGGCAGTAGTTTGTTTTTGTATTTGTTTGTCTTGTTCGCTTTTATTGTCCTCTAAACATTTTTGAGCTCTAGTTGTTACTTTGTTTACTTGTGCTGATATGTTTTTAATGTCTGTAAAATTATTTCTTGATAATGCATCGGCTACTTTCTTAAGTTTCCCTGGTAAAAATAATATCTCGAAATCATATTCTTCTAAATCAAGTCGTATTCGGGTTAGTCGGGATGATGGGTCTTTCATTGCAAACAAGTAGCTAAGGGGTCTATGATCACTTTGAACTATCAATTTTGTTCCATAGACATAGGGACAGAAGAACTTTATTGCCCAATGGATTGCTAGTAGTTCTTTTTCAATAATAGGCTTATTGCATTCGCCTTTAGTAAATGATTTAGAAGCATATGATATTGGTTTTAGGATATTGTCGACTTCCTGGCTTAGTACCGCTCCACATGCAAGGTTACTAGCATCTGTTGTTATATAGAATTGTTTTCCGAAGTCTGGATATTGTAACAAAACAGGATTAATGAGAGCTTGCTTTAAATATTGAAATGATTTCTCGCATTCGTCGGTCCACTTGAAAGCTGCATTTTTCCTGCATATTTTAGTAAGGTGTACTGCAAAATGAGCAAAATTTTTAATAAACCTTCTATAATAGTTGCAAAATGCTATAAATCGTTTAGTTTCGTCGGGGTTGGTTGGTCTTCGGTAGTTTGATATTGCTTCGTATTTCCTATCATCTGGTAAGATTCCCTTATCTGTGCATTTATGGCCTAGGTATGTGACTTCATGTTGAAAGAAATTTCATTTTTCCGGGTGTAGTTTTAGGTTGTGCTTTCTACAAAGCTGAAAAACTTCTTCAAGGTTACTAAGCATATGAGAATGGGAAAATCCCAATACGACCAGATCATCCATATACAGAAACCCTTGTGTTGGCGACAAGCCGCTAAAAGAGAGAGTCATCATTCATTGAATCGAATTTGGTGCTACTTTCAATCCTTACGGTAACCTTTTGAACCTATATGCACCTTAGTTTGCCGTAAATGACGTTATGTCCCTTGAGTCTTCATGAAGTTTTATTTGGTGGAATCCCGACATAAGATCTAGCGTTGAGAAATATTTTGCCCTTCCCAACTGATACAAAATATCATCAATACGAGGCAAGGGAAATTTGTCTGCTACAAGTTTTTTATTAATTTGTCTATAGTCGACAACAAGACGCCATCTTTTCTCTTGGGAATTCGGTAATGACTTTTTTGGTACTAATAGTATATTGCTATTGTATTCAGCAATTGAAGGCTCTATTATTTTATCCCGTATTAATTTATCTACTTGTTTATTTATTTCTTCCCGATCCGTGTAAGCTGTTCTGTAGTTTTTAATATATACTGGAGTGTCGTCTTTTAATTTCAATTTTTGTTGGTAAAAATTATTACATGAAATAGTTTCGGACTCAAGTCCGAACACATCACTGTATATTGAACAAAGATTTTTCAGATCGTTTTTGTGTGCTTCAGGACAGTGTTTTTCTAACTTCGTTAATATTTCTTTTTTTCTGCTTTTGCTTGTATTTATTTTATTGATGATTTTATAGTTTGTTAGTGATTCGTATTCAATGTTATTGTTACTGATAGTTACTGTGGTGTCATTTGTATTTAATATTTTTATAATGGCTTGGTCTGATTTGACTATTGTGTTTGCAATAAATACCCCTGATTGTATTTCTTGGTTTGTTATTAATACTTCGTCTTCAGTAGTATTTATTGTTATTTCTCTTAACACTTCCGATCTTGCAGGCTGTATTAATTGGTCTTTACATGTGTTTGTTAAAGGTATTTGTATAATTTTATGAAAATTATCTGGTCTTAATATAAGTAATTCTTTATTTTTCTGATAGTCTAATATGCAATTAAACTCTATTATAAAATCTAACCCTATTAAGCCTTCACAAGGTATTGGGAAATTATCTGGAATAATGTTGAATTTATGAGTGATTAGAGTATTTTTGTATTGTAAATCGATTTTTACAGTGCCTTGTGAGCTTATACTGCCTTGTCCGATTCCACTGATTTGAGTGATTTTGCTTTTGTTTATTTGGTTAGTGTTAAATGAATTTTTTAAAAGTGATATGTTTGCTCCGGTGTCTACTAAGAAGGTTAATTTTTTATTTGTATGCGAATTAAACAAAGTAACAAAGCTACTGAAGTTAAGATTTATGTGGAATATTCTTGGTTGTTTAGAGGACTGTCTTCGTTTTCCGATCCCAAATCTTGGTTGTCAACTATTCTAACAGTATGACTGTTATTGTTTTGTTGCTTGTTACGATTATGGTTGTTATTGCTTTGTTGTCTATAATTATTATTGTTGTACTGTCCTCGTCCGTGATTATTTTGCCGTCTATAGTTCTGATAGCTACCTCGATAGTTAGATCTTTGTTGTGAATAATTATTGTTATTATTTCTTCTGTAGTTTGGTGAAAATCCTCCCCTATTATTTATTTTTGTGTACAGGTATTGAAAAACTTTTCTATTAATTGATTCATGTCTGCGTATTGTCCTGCCTGTATCACTAACTTGGTTTTTTCATTGATGCAATTAATTGTAATTGCTTCAACCGCTGCTTGTGTTGTAAACTTAGAGTCTTGTGTGGGTGTTAGGCCTTCTGCAATATAGGCTGTCTCGAGTGCATTTGCAAGTTCCTCTATTTCCTTGCTATATTGGTTTGCTGATTTGTTATGTTGTTTTATGTTTTTAATTTTAGCATTTAATACAGCTACCGATTCACCTTTTATTGACTGTTCTATTTTATTTTTAATGCCTAAAATGCTTGTTTCTTGGCCAACAATATTTCTAGCTGTTCCTATTAGTTTACTTTTTATTATTTGAACAGCTAATTTTTTATGAGTACTTTTAATAGTATTTAATTTATCTAAGGCGTCTAAAAATCGTTTAACATGAGTAGCCTTTCCATCAAATTCTGGGATTAGTTTAACTACTGTGTTTAAAAATTCTATTAGATTTTGTTCAATTTTTATTATATTATTAGTACTATTTGTTTGTGATTTGAATGAGTCTGTTTTTAATTGTAATTGTGGGTCCAATTTTTTCTCGATGTTATTTATAATAAAAACTATTTTATTGTAAGTTTTAACTATTGTTGCTGCTTTTTTTGTTACTGTTTCAATGTTAATATTTTGATTTTTAAGTATTTTACTAGCTTTATCAATGTTTGTTTTGTGGTTTGTTATTGTTTCGAGAATGTTAGTCCATTCCATAATTCTTATATATTATTTGTATTTATTATTATTTTGTTGTCTTACATAATATTTGTAACAAAATGATTTTTGTATTTTATATTTAGTATTTTTTCATTTCAATATAACAAACATTTTTTTTGCATGAAAAGTAATATTTAGTATAAATGTACATAAGTATATGTTTTAATTAATGTACGTTTTTTTTTTTTTTGTACTTTTCGACGGTGAGACTCGCCACTGCCGAGACAAAACTTTTGCACTGGAAAGCGCAGTTTTGTGTTATTATTTTATGATTTGGTTTGTTTTGTTCGCTGTTGGTGTTGTTTCTCGATGTCGTCGATTTTCTTCCATATTTCGATGGCTATGACCCGCGGTGGTGGTGGTTCAGTGTTTACTTGCGCCAGTAGTTCTGCTCGCTTTTTCCTTAGTTTCACGGCTGCTCCCCCTCGGCGCTTTGGAGTTCTGGAGTACGGAATCCGGGTCAGCCTCTCTTCTTCCTTGGTGGCGGCTTTGAAGGCGGATTGTCGTTTCAGGTACTCCTGTATCGACAAGGGTTTGGGGCCGGCTTCAGGCTCCGCTGCAAGTGCTGCTGCGATTTTTTGTTGGTGGTCTGTTGACATTCCCAAAGGATTTTTTTTTTTTTAATCCTTTTTTTTATTATCTGCCAGTTCGAGGGCAGGATCGCCATGTAGTGATATGGCGAGGGATTTATGTTTCGCAGATGAATGCGAGTTTATCAATGATCTTTTATTCACATTGGGTCCTCTTTTTATACCATTTTGACATGAGTGTAATTTTAAGCTAAATTGAGTCATTTTTCAAAGAATGGTATTTGAGCATTAAGATTATCGTAGAATGAGATGCAGGCCGATTAGAGTAACGGTTCCTGCCTTATCACGCGGCTGAGTGCAAACCGGTTATCACTGGTTTGCTAAGCTCAGTGCGTATGCAGTTGAGTGAAATGGTTTCTGTGTTTAATGACTCGAGTTAGCTTTTACAAAGCTTAGACTAATTACAGTAGTGTCAACAAGTTTATAGCTTAAAATTAATACTTATTTTATATATATAATATTTTATATATTTGATCAACTTTTAGAATACTACAAGTGTATAATTGAATTAATTTAGTTTTATGGTTATGGTAAGAAAAGAATATGTGTTGCAACTTGTAGGGTTTTCAACAACTTGCTTATTTAACTAAGTTTAAGTATGTGTCGATTCGATTGCGGAAACTTTAAGATATATTAGTTTTTTTTGTATAATGATATCCAACAAAAAATTATAAAATAACCACGGCTGACCGTCACTTAATTTCTTCATGTAAATTAATTATAATTCGTGCTCCATCGTGTAAAAATAATTCCCGAATTTTTCGAGAAGAAGGGGATATAATAGACAATTATCCAAATATTTTATAAATGAAAATTGGAAAATTAATAGCAACGCTAAACTTTTTGGCAAGTGGAGATAGCTTCCGATCGATGCAGTACTTATCGAGTTCCTTACAATAAATACCATAAGCTAAATTGCGCATAAGACTTGTGCTGCAATTTCAAAGGTGCTAAAAATTACACACGTATACAAGGTTTTGGACCAGAGCAGATAGCATTCGTTTCCTATGTATTTTCAAGCGCTGAATTCAAATCAATTATCTGTTTTCCCCTGGTACCTCTTGTTCAGAAGATATTTAAATAAACGTGTATTATACGAGGTATGCTTACATTTTTAATTCTTGTGGCCACATTAATTAACCTATTCCAACCATATTTTTTTAATGTGAACTAAGATGAATAACAATACAGAAAAAAAAACATGACGTCTTTATTTTGTTCTTAAGATACCAATCTTTTGATTTTAAAATGAAAAAATACCTTTTTTTTTAGTGAAACTCCCTTTTTTCCCAAGTTCAAATAATTCTTACAAATGTTCTACAAACCAAAAAAAAATCGAGTTTTAAATTTCCAATAGACCTTTGTGTCCTCTTATTGACTACGTTCACAGTTTTTCGATATCATCGCGCTTTTGAAAGTTATGTCCCAAAAACTATAAAGCTGTACTACATTTTGATTCAAAGTACTTACTACCAAAATTACTTTCAATTAGAAAAACAAAGTTGGCGTTTTAAAACAAAAAGTTTGACATTAGAAAAATTATGGCGAAACAAAATGAATCGGAATACGTGCAAGGTTGGCACTCATCACTTTTGCTATGTTTGCATGGGGATCATTCAAAAGCGTTGTCACAATTTTCTTGGAAATGAGAAAAGTGTGAATTACAAGGAAATTGTAGCTGATTTACTGGTCAACTATAAAAAAATGGGTGTAAACATGTCCCTTTAAATACATTTTCTTCACTCACACTTGGATTTCTTCCCGGAGAATTTGGGTGACACTAGCGACGAGCATGGAGAGCGCATGCTCCAGGATTTGCAGAGAATCGAGAAAAACTACAAAGGCTTTTGGGATGAGGGCATGCTAAGTGACCATTGTTGGGGTCTACTACGCGAGACTGATCCGAAAAACTATAACCGTCAGAGCTCGACAGGTGTTTGGTTTAAATAAAAATATAAGTTTTTACATGTTTACATGTTTATGTCATCAAAGTATTTTATTTATTTTAACTTTGGGTGTAGATAAATAATCCCTTGCATGACGAGGAACTGGCGTGGAAACTGAAGAAAGTCTTGGGTACTTCAATGTTTTGTAGGTTTTAGAACTTATGCCTGTCACGTCTGTTAGGCAAAAATAACAGTCATTGGCGTGGTCTTGCGGTTCTCTCCAAAGCGTTGGCACAGAAAATGAAAAATACATCTTTTCTCCCAGTGACCACTTGTACAGCGTAACGCGGCATGAGTTGCAAAACTTGTCTGGCGTCCATGGCTTTTCGGAATTCCGAACATGTAATCCAAAATATTGATAACACGCATCTCTTAACGATTGCGTTATGTTCCGGCCACTCTTTCCAAGGATGTACCGGCCACATAGCAAAAGTGTTGAGTGCCAACCTTGCACGTATTTCGATTCATTTTGTTTCGCCATAATTTTTCTAATGTCAAACTTTTTGTTTTAAAACGCCAACTTTGTTTTTCTAATTGAAAGAAATTTTGGTAGTAAGTACTTTGAATCAAAATGTAGTACAGCTTTATAGTTTTTGGGATATAACTTTCAAAAGCGCGATGATATCGAAAAACTGTGAACGTAGTCAATAAGAGGACACAAAGGTCTATTGGAAATTTAAAACTCGATTTTTTTTTGGCTTGTAGAACATTTGTAAGAATTATTTGAACTTGGGAAAAAAGGGAGTTTCGCTAAAAAAAAGGTATTTTTTCATTTTAAAATCAAAAGATTGGTATCTTAAGAACAAAATAAAGACGTCATGTTTTTTTTTCTGTATTGTTATTCATCTTAGTTCACATTAAAAAAAATATGGTTGGAATAGGTTAATTAATGTGGCCACAAGAATTAAAAATGTAAGCATACCTCGTATAATACACGTTTATTTAAATATCTTCTGAACAAGAGGTACCAGGGGAAAACGGATAATTGATTTGAATTCAGCGCTTGAAAATACATAGGAAACGAATGCTATCTGCTCTGGTCCAAAAGTTGGATTTTATTTGTAAACCTGTGTTATTAGCTAAAAATGAGATTTTTTAACACACTGTTTAAAATCTTTTTATCATTTTCAATAAATGCAATAAATGGAAAACGCACACAGAAAGCGGAGCGGAGCACAGCTCATCCACTTTCAGCGAGTAGGCTATGCTCAGCTTTGTATGCACCGCACACAGAGAGCGGATAGAAAGCGAAGAGCTGATGCACCCTAGTGTTGCTAGTTTGTTTTAACTATAGTTAAATAATAATAATGCATTATTATAAGAAAACAAATCAGTTTCATAACAGACTAAATTCTTTTAATTTGGATAACGTTTTCTTAAGGCAAAGCTAACTTCGACTGTGCCGAAGTTTTAATACACTTGAAAAACTTTACTCCAACTGATTTAACCAGTAAAATATATATAGGATATAGATATCAGATATTAAAAAATTTTAAATCATTGATAATAAAAATAGGATACCATAAAAAAACTTTTCTTAGTGAAACTCATTTTCCGACCGATCGGTCCTATGGCAGCTATATGCTATAGTAATCCGAATTTTATTAATTTTTTAAAAAGTTTGTAAAATCATATAAAACTAATGTCTACCAAGATTGGTGACGATACGATGGAAAACAAAGAGTTTTTCTCACTAGAACTTGTTTTTTGACCGACCGTTCCTATGGCAGCTATATGCTATAGTGATCCGATTTTGATACATTTTTCCAGAAATATGTGAAATCATATAAAACTATCATTTACCAAGATTAGTGACGCTACGATGGAAAACCAAAAAGTTTTTCTCAATAAAACTTATTTTCCGACCGATCGTTCCTGTGGCAGCTATATGATATAGTCATCCGATTTTGATCAATTTTTTCGAAATTGTGTGGAAGCATATAAAACTAATATATACTATGATTGGTGACGCTACGATGAAAAACAAAAAAGTTTTTCCCACTAGAACTAGTTTTTTGACGGACCCTTTATATGGCAGCTATATGATATAGTCATCCGATTTTGATAAATTTTTTCACAATTATGTGGAAGCATATAAAACTAACATACACCAAGATTTGTGCCGCTACGATGGAAAACATCAAAGTTTTTCTAACTAGAACTAGTTCTTAGACACATCGTTCCTATGGCAGCTATTTGATATAGTCATCCGATCCGGCCGGTTCCGACATATTAGTTGCGTGCAGTAAAAAGAAGACTCTGTGCAAAATTTCAGCTCGATAGCTTTAAAACTGAGAGACTAGTTCGCGTAGAAACAGACTGACGGACAGACGGAATTGAACTCAGCTCGTCGTCCTGATCAAGAATATATATAGTTTATGTGGTCGGAAATGAATTTTTCTATGCGTTACAAACTTCTGGGCAAAATTAATATACACTTTTCAAGTGTATAAAAATAGCTCAATAACATAAATAAATAAATATAATTATGTATTTATTTAATTGAGTGGTCTTGTGGTTTGTTTTAATGGTTTTTATTGCAATAACTCGCATTTTAATATACTTATTTATTTATAATAAGTACAAAAAATATATATACAGCTGTGCTCCCATTTTCACCTTACTTTTGTGATTTGTCCACGTGAACAGATGATTTTACAAATCAAATTGTGTTAGTTTATATATGAAATGACATTAAGATCTGAGGTAACTAGATAGAGTCCAAAAATATTTTTCGATTTGAAATCACTTTGTCTTTGGTTACCGATTTTAATTCGTAAAATTTGTTTAAATTGTTCGGACTTGATCTAGTAGTCACAGATATGAGTGTTACTTTTCATATAAGAAAAAGAAATGTGAGAATGGAACTCAATTGTTCACATGCTGAAATCGCAAAAGTAATGTGAAAATGGGAGAGCGGCTAATATATATATTTGTGGGAGTATGATTCTACAATTTGCTTGTAAGAGCCAACTCGCAAACACGCAAACGTATTTGCGCTCGGGTGTTACCACTTGGTCCCACTGGGCAAATATTCTGTTCAAACAATTGGCACACAAACAAAAGCAAAGGCTACTTGGCTAATGTGTGCGCGCAAACTATTTGGCGTTCCCACTTAAGGCAACCAGAGTACGCAAATTTTTAAAAAATATTATTTGCCTGTGGACCTTAGCCTTTCGGGCCCATAATGCAGTGGTAGAAGCGTTCCGCAATAGTGTACCTTCTGGGTATACGCGTTTACGTCATGCAGACGCACTTAGCCGTTATCCCGTAATGATGATTTCGGATGACAGCCTGCACAGTAAAGTGTGTTCAAGCTCAGGACAATGAGTTAAAGGCCATCATAGATGTCCTTGATGAGAAGTCGAATCATAACAACTACTTTATGAAAACTGGTCTGTTACACAAGCTTGTCGTCAATGAAGAGCTAACAGTAGTTCCTTTAACTCTGAAACGCGAAATTATTAGGCAGGCTCATAAGAAAGGTAACTTTTTCTCGAGAAAAACAAAAGAGATCATCAGTAAAGCGTACCATATTCCGAAGCTCGACAACAAGATTCATAGAAAAATCAGATGCTGCTTTCCGTGTATAGAATCGAACCGTAAGCATGGTAAGAAGAAAGGGGAGCTGCACGCGTTACCAAAAGAGGAAGAACCACTCCAAATGTTCCATATTGATTTCTTGGGTCCTTTGGAGTCTACGCACAAGCAGTACAAGCATATCCCAGCAGCTATTGATGGCTTCACTAAATTCTGCTGGCTGTACCCAACGAAAACGACATTAGCAAAGGAAGTCATTACCAGGTTGCAAGCACAGAATGCCGTTTTTGGTCCAAATTATCACTGACAGAGGATCGGCATTTACTTCAGATGATTTTAAAGAGTGTTGTCAAAGCGAGAACATTAAACGACATGCTGTTACGACTGGTCTTCCCTGTGCGTCCGTTCGCAAAAGAGTCGAAAGACTTAACGCTATTAACATATCAGATGTCCATCACAGATCCCAGTAAATGGAAAAAAGATGTCGACGATAAGCTCAACATAATGCAGAAGTACAAACTTAAAGCCGTTCGAGTTACTGGTTGGTTTAAAGATGCATTCCAAAGCCAACGTGGGAGTAAAGAAGCTGATACAAGATGAGATGATCCTGATGTTCAACGACAACAAAAACGAGTTACGGCAGAACGCCAAGCAACAAATCGATCGAATGCAGGAAGTACATAAGAACACCTTCAACTTACTACGTAGACCTGCATCATCGTATAAAGTGGGCGATCGCGTGGCAATTAAACGGACTCAACTTGGTGGTGGGTTGATGCTTAAACCCAATTATTTAGGTCCGTAGGGATTTTATTAGTTATTGCAACCTTAATCTCACTAATATCACCCTTATTTTTTGGCCAATATTAAAATGTTTGAAATAATCGTAATCGTATTATAATATAAATATACAATATAATAACCAAAAATAAATATTTAAACAAAGGAAATTTTAATTTTAAATTTTTAATACTGCACGCAACTAATATGTCGGAACCGGCCGGATCGGATGACTATATCGTACAGCTGCCATAGGAACGATCGGTCGGAAAATAAGTCTTAGTGAGAAAAACTTTTTTGTTTTCCATCGTAGCGTCACTAATCTTGGTATATGCTTGTTTTATATGCTTTCACATAATACAGAAAAAAATTGGATAGTTTTCTTGTGTGGAGTCAAGAGAAGGAAGGGTACCGGCGTCTCATCCCAAATTAATTGGATTTCGTGAAAACCCTCACGGATTTTTCATTGGAGCCTGAGCAGGGACTCTTTATGGGAATTCTAAATTGCTAACAAGTGTACCTTTAGTTTTCGGCACAATTAAAGTAATTAGAATTTAATTTCTTGGCTGTTTCTCTTATTGGCTATTGGACGTGGATCTGGACAACACTTGCAATCTTGGATCAGACACCAAATACACAAGGAAAGCTTGGAAATCTAAAGACCACAGGTATTCAGTGCCGAAAATTGATCTGTATAAGCCACATATTGTGTAAGTGTTAATGTGTTTGTGTAACCGACAAAGTACAGTAAAGTCAATTTTTGGCTTGCAAAATCAATTTTAATAAAAAACGAGAAGGCAAAGCTAACTTCGACTGTGCCGAAGTTTTAATACACTTGAAAAACTTTACTCCAACTGTTTTAACTGGAAAAATGTATATAGGATATAGATATCAGATATTTAAAATTATTAAATCATTGATAATAAAAACTTGATACCATAAAAAAAAACTTTTCTTAGTAAAACACATTTTCCGACCGATCGGTCCTATGGCAGCTATATGCTATAGTCATCCGATTTTGATAATTTTTTTCAAAATTATGTGAAAGCATATAAAACTAATATATACCAAGAATGGGGACGCTACGATAAAAAACAAAAAAGTTTTTTTCACTAGAAGTAGTTTTTTGACCGACCGTTTATATGGCAGCTATATGCTATAGTCATCCGATTTTGATACATTTTTTCAGAATTGTGTGGAAACATATAAAACAAATATATACTACGATTGGAGACGCTAAGATGGAAATCAAAAGAGTTTTTCTCACAAAGACTTATTTTTCGACCGATCGTTCCCATGGCAGCTATATGCTATAGTGATACGATTTTGATACATTTTTCCAGAATTATGTGGAAGCATATAAAACTAACATATACCAAGATTAGTGACGCTACGATGGAAAACAAAAAAGTTGTTCTAACTAGAACTAGTTCTTTGACCGATCGTTCCTATGGCAGCTATATGATATAGTCATCAGATCCGGCCAGTTCCGACATATTTGTTGCGTGCAGTAAAAAGAAGACTCTGTGCAAAATTTCAGCTCGATAGCTTTAAAACTGAGGGACTAGTTCGCGTAGAAACAGACAGACAGACAGACAGACGGACAGACAGACGGACAGACGGACGAACGGACAGACGGAAATGAACTCGGCTCGTCGTCCTGATCAAGAATATATATAGTTTATGTGGTCAGAAATGAATATTTCTATGCGTTACAAACTTCTGGGCAAAATTAATATACACTTTTCAAGTGTATAAAAATAGAAGGCTAACATCGGCAACGCCGTTGTTTTGAATACCCTTGCAGTTTTTGAAAGACGCTAACATTGATAACAAAAAAGTTTTTCTCACTAGAACTAGTTTTTTGACCGACCGTTTATATGGCAGCTATATGCTATAGTCATCCGATTTCGATCAATTTTTCCAGAATTATGTGAAAGCATATTAAACTAATATATACCACGATTGGTGACGCTACGATGGAAAACAAAAAGTTTTTCTCACTAGAACTAGTTTTATGACCAACCGTTTATATGGCAGCTATATGCTATAGTCAGCCGATTTCGATCAATTTTCCCAAAATTGTGTAGAAGCATATAAAACTAATATAATCCACGATTGGTGACGCTACGATGGAAAACAAAAAAGTTTTTCTTACTAGAACAAGTTTTCGGACCGATCGTTCATATGGCAGCTATATGATATAGTCATCCGATCCGGCCGATTCCGACATATGTGCAGCCTATGTGTATTTAAAGACTTTTTGCAAGGTTTGGTCAAGATAAC
Source organism: Lordiphosa mommai (assembly GCA_018904225.1). Classification (NCBI taxonomy): domain Eukaryota; kingdom Metazoa; phylum Arthropoda; class Insecta; order Diptera; family Drosophilidae; genus Lordiphosa; species Lordiphosa mommai. Next base: position 1,548,614 of record JAEIFT010000021.1, read on the forward strand.
TTTAAAACTGAGGGAGGAGAGGCATAGAAACAGACAGACAGAAGCACGGACAGACAGACGGACGGACGGACAGACGTTTAGACGGAAATGAACTTAGCTCGTCATGCTGATCAAGAATATATATACTTTATGTGGTCGGAAATGCTTCCTTCACTGCGTTACAAACATCTTGACAATTTTAATATACCCTCTGCAAGGGTATAACGAGAAGGCAAAGCTAACTTCGACTGTTGCGTAGTTTTAATACACTTGAAAAAGTTTACTCCAACTGATTTAACCAGTAAAATATATATAGGATATAGATATCAATTATTTAAAATTTTTAAATCATTCATAATAAAAATTTGATACCCTAAAAAAACTTTTCTTAGTAAATCACATTTTCCGACCGATCGGTCCTATGGCAGCTATATGCTATATGTATCCGATTTTGATAAATTTTTCAGTATTATGTGAAAGCATATAAAACTAATATATACCAAGATTGGGGACGCTACGATAGAAAACAAAAAAGATTTTCCCACTAGAAGTAGTTTTTTGAGCGACCGTTTATATGGCAGCTATATGCTATTGTCATCCGATTTTGATAAATTTTTTCAGAATTATGTGGAAACATATAAAACTCATATATACTACGATTGGTGACGCTACGATGGAAAACAAAAAAGTTTTTCTCAGTAGAATTAGTTTTTTGACCGACCGTTTCTATGGCAGCTAGATGATATAGTTACCCGATCCGGTCGACATATTAGTTGCTTGCAGTAAAAATAAGACTCTGTGCAAAAGTTTCAGCTCCATAGCTTTAAAACTGAGGGAATAGTTCGCGTAGAAACAGACAGACTGACAGACAGACGGACAGACGGACGGACGGACAAGCGGAAATGAACTCAGCTCGTCGTCTTGATCAAGAATATATATAGTTTATGGGGTCGGAAATGAATATTTCTATGCGTTACAAACTTCTGGGCAAAATTAATATACACTTTTCAAGTGTATAAAAATAGAAGGCTAACATAGGCTACACAGATGTTTTAAATACCCTTGCAGTTTTTGAAAGGCGCTACCATTGATTACAAAAAAGTTTTTCTCACTAGAATTAGTTTTTAGACCGATCGTTCCTATGGCAGCTATAGTCATCCGATATCGATAAATTTTTCCAGAATTGTGTGGAAGTATTTGAAACTAATATATACCACGATTTGTGATGCTTGATGATGGAAAACAAAAAAAGTTTTTCTTACTAGAAATAGTTTTTGGACCGACCGTTTATATGGCAGTTTTATGCTATAGTCATCCGATTTTGATCAATTTTTCCAGAATTGTGTGGAAGCATATAAAACTTATATGTACTACGATTGGTGATGCTACGATAGAAAACAATAAAGTTTTTTTCATTAGAACTAGTTTTTGGACCGATCGTTCCTATGGCAGCTATATGATATAGTTATCCGATCCGGCCGATTCCGACAAATTTGCAGCGTATTTGTATTTAAAGACTTTTCGTAAAGTTTGGTCAAGATATCTGCAAAACTGAGGGAGGAGATAGCATAGAAACAGACGGACTGACGGACGGACAGACGAACAGACGGAAATGAACGTCATGCTTGTCAAAAATATATATACTTTATGTGGTCGGAAATGTTTCCTTCACTGCGTTGCAAACATCGTGACAATTTTAATATATATAATCAGGGCTGCAAACCCCTCTAATTTTGACAGGGGTTCGGTTCGGGGTTCGAACCCTTACCCTACTCTGGGGGTTCGGTTCCACAACCGGTTCCCTTCAAATTGAGAACCGGGGTTCCGGTTCGGGTTCGGGTTCCAGATAGCATTTTATATATTTATGTACATAATAAGTAATTTAATAGAATTTGAAGACGAGATGCCATATAATCTGCCTCTTGATGGCTTGGAAGTCAAGCACATAAGTGATCTGTCTTGATTGATTGGTTGTATGTATGTTTAGAAGAGTTAAGCGATTCTGCCAACTTGCACTCAAAGCGAAAGTCATTTCTCCTTCACAGTAGTGAGCTTGCTGAATCTGATGTGTTTTTTGTGGCTAAGAAACCTGCAAAAAATACGGCCACTTTTGGCCTAAAAATAAGAGATGACTTTATCTCAAATCACACTGATACTTTAAATAGGCAGTCACTGTGTGATTTGACAGTGACAGCGCCCGTGACAGTGACTTAATCACAGATTCGCCGGATTGTCTCATCCCTAACTTATAGTGTGGCAGAACGCGTTCATATATTTACCAAGAATTCTAGTCAAAACTATTTTTTCCAAGAATGAGACCGCCACAGCACAGCTTTGACTGGCATATTGTTAGAGTGAAATGCTATGAGAACTTTATTTGTGATTTAGTTAAAAAATTGAAGAAATTTATATAAAGTGCAACTTTCCCTTGTATTCACAGTGCCATTGTATCTCCATACGAACAAAATAATACCCAGAAATACGGTTTCGGATGCAAATTGAATTTCCTTGCTTGGGGTTGTGTTATTTTGTCCAGTCTTTTGTTGTGGATGGGAAAAAGTGTCGCCGTCCATACATGGTCATATGAATGGATACATTTTTCTTCATAATAATGAAATATTTTAAACCAAAGTGCAAAAATAAATTCTATGCTTGCCAATTTATTTTTAGAACCGAACCCCATCAATTAGAAAACAGGGTTAGGTTCGGGTTCGGGTTCTCGTGATTATTTTCAATGGGGTTCGGTTCCCGGTTCGGTTCAGGCATCACCAGAACCTGAACCGAACCGGTTCTGAAGGGTTCGGTTCCGGACCGGTTTGCAGCCCTGTATATAATATATATTGGTGGAAGAAACATACATATGCACAAAGGTAATACTGTGCACAGTTAGAATTGGCAAAGCAACAAGTGGAAAGTGCAGTTGAGTGAAACAGTTATTTTTTCTTCGTTTGGGATTTGTATTGCCTGTGAACTGTAACTTCAAGCATTGGCTGTTGCTAAGCAGAAAACTTGAACATATAGTTTGTGGCTTTTTCTTTGAACCTCTTCGGGCATTGAACTTTTAGTCAAACCTTTTTGGACATCTCCTAAGTTGTAGTTGTGGAGTGGCTGTAAACAAGAGGAACTTCTGGTAAAAAAGCATTGTTATTATAAGTTTTTTGCGGCTGGATTTTTGTATATATTTCAAAAATAAAAATATTTTGTGAGATTTATTCGACATCAAATAAATTGAAAAATGGCACCGACTGAGGATAAGTTCCCAAGGAGACTAATTCCAGTGCCAAATTAATTTATGCTTTACAGAAACATGATAAAATTATATCAGATATTAAGCGTTTAAGGACTGCATTTTCGGAAAAAACTATTTCCTTTGATCAGATTCAACTTCAGTGTCTGTTGCAGGTACTTGAAGGCTACATTGACAGGCTTATGGATATACAGTCTGACATTGACATTTTAAATCCTACCAATGATTCTAGGGCAACAGTTGAAGATGTGTGCATTTCAACAGAGGCTTTGTACTTGTCGGCAATAAAAAAGGAAGAACGTCCAAGCCAACATGATCTGTCTACGTCATCATCATACGTCTCAGTTGCCAAAAGTGCGACTGCCTAAATTTAATGACAAGCATTCAGATATTAAAAACTTTATTGGTCTTTTTGAAAGTTTGCTCCACAATGATGCCTCCTTAACCAATATTGAAAAATTCATTCATTTAGTTTCGTGCTTATCGGATGAGGTACTTGTAACAGTCAAGGCATTTCCTATGACCGATTGTATTTATGAAAAGGCCTTGTCAAGTTTAAAAGTCGTTTATTATAAAAAATGCCTCATATTTTTCGACTCAATTTTTCAACTTTTTGAAATTCCTCACATGTCCAAACCTTCAGCATCAAGTCTTAGGTGTCTAATCGATACGATATCAGCTCTATATTTATCTGTGCAATCGTTAGGCAGGGATAGGGAAATTGCTAATGCTCTCTTAATTCATATAGCAATGTCAAAGGTAGATCATACCTCAAAATCTAAATTCGAAGAGCAGCTTGATTATGACACATTGCCATCTTGGGCTGAGTGTGCAAGTAAGCTAAATCGACGATAACAGCAGTTGGCTGCAGAAGAGTCAACCAAGATCAAGGGTAAACCAAAGCAAGAATTTAATAAGGGACACACAAAGTCATCTTTCTCTTGTTCTAAGGGTGATGAGAAAGTGGATTCAAGATGCAACTATTGTTTAGCTGGGGAACATTTTATCGCAAGTTGCCACTCGTTTTGCGCTATACCCGTAATTCAACGATTTGATTTCATTAAACAAAATCGCTTGTGCATAAATTGTTTGAAGCAATGGCATACAGTGGCTAAAGGTAAGGCTCACAAATGTCGGGTGTGTTCAAAACGACACCACATTCTGCTGCATAGATATGATGCGTGATATGATGTGTGGGCCAAATAAAGTTGAGTGATGACTCCAACAATTCAAAAAACGTAATTGGGTTGGATTGTGTCTGGAAAATACTCTCAAGGTTCGTCATTCCAAGCACTGACGTGCAAGGTCGCACCAGAAAGCAATATTGATTTACTTGACACTTTGGTGCAACATTTCTGGGAACTGGAGCAGATCCCAGAAAATTCGAAGTCTAAATTTACCACTGAACTATTGAATTATGAACAAAACTTTAAGCAAACTGTGTGTAGGTCAAGTTCTGGAAGATTTGAGGTAAAGTTGCCTTTTAAGATTAGTCCGAAAGTATTTGGCTTATCTTACGACACGCAAACGTCGATTTTTGTCTTTAGAGCGTAGACTTTCTAAAGATGCTGTATTACAAAAGATGTACAATGATTTTATGAGAAAGTATCGTGACCTTAAACATATGTCACCGCTCCGACTTATTCCTCCAGGATTACATTACTACATTCCTCATTAATTTGTCCTGCGTCCTGAAAGTAGTACCACCCAGTTCCGCGTAGTGTTCGATGCGTCCAGCAAGACATCAACATCAATTTCTCTAAATCAGACTTTAATGGTTGGTCCTACTATTCAGAGGGAGCTATTTGCAGTTCTTGCACGATTTCGCTTGCACAAGTATGCTTTAACTGCTGACATTTCTTAAATGTACCGGCAGATGGAAGACGCTAAAGATGATCGTAACTTTCAGTTAATCGTATGGAGGGAATGCGCCTCTCAAAATTTACGAACGTTTTGTCTTAACACTGTTACTTATGGGACTGCTTCCGCACCTTTTCTAGCAATTTGGTGTCTCTTTGAGTTGGCAGAAATCTACGCAGACTGTCGTACTATCGCATCCAAAGTTATTAAAAGTGATTTTTACGTCGATTACATGCTCACAGAAGCACCCTCAGTTGAAGAGCTCGAGAGGATTCGTTAACAAGTTAGCGAGGTGTTGGAAAGTGGATGTTTCAAAATGGCCAAATGGACTACGAATCATCCAAAGTTGTTAAATCATAGCAGTGAAGAAAAACAGTTACAGTTTGGTCCCTCTGCATTAGTAAAGACTCTTGGAATGAGGTGGAACCCTCAGTCTGATACATTTTTTTATTCGCTGGATGAATCTTTCGACTCTTTAAAACCCACCAAGCGCAATATTCTGTATGGTGCATCTCGCTTGTTTGATCCGTTGGGTTTCTCTTATTACCAGGGCAAAGCTATTCTAATCATTCTGCATACAAGCTGGATTCGATTTAAGCAGAATCTATTCGAGTTGCACAAAATATGAATTTTTAAATTTTCGAATAAAGCCGTTCAGATTCATGGATTTGCTGACGCATCAAGTCATGCATATGGCTGCTGCATTTATGTGCGTACAAGAGATAATGACATGGTAGTGTCAAATCTCTTGACCGCAGAATCTCGAGTAGCTCCCCTCAAATCCAAATCGATTCCACGACTTGAGTTGTGTGCTGCGCACCTTTTGGCCTCACTCTGGTCTCAGGTAGCGAGTCCGTTGGAAGAATATCAGATCGAAAGTATAAATTTCTGGTCAGATTCCAAAGTCACGTTGTGTTGGCTTGAAAGGGATCCAGGCACATTAGCGACATTTGTAGCTAACAGAGTGTCAGACGTGCAAGAGCTGGGTGGACATTTTACATGGTGTCATGTTCCCTCAGAAGCTAATCCAGCTGACCTCGTTTCCCGAGGCACAGATGTGGACGATCTCGTGGGACCACTTTGGTTCAATGGTCCAAGCTTTTTGCTTCAAGAACCTGATGAGTGGCCCTGCCTCCATGAATTCGAAATATCTCCAGAGTTGGAATCTTCTGAAAACAAAAAGTCAGTGGCTGTCTATTCAGTAGTCGCAACAAAACCAAACGCAATTCTGTCCTTAATTGAACGAACTTCTTCGTTTCACAAATTGTTTCGGATTATGGCATATGTCAACCGTTTTTTGAATGCCAAAACACTCAGTCAGGAATCAGTTATCTCAGCAAAGGAACTACAACGAATTTAATCACGAGTTCGGTCAACTAAAAAAAATCAGAAATGTTGGGCCCACAGTTTCAAAAAATAAACCCATTTCTTCATGAGACTATGGAAACAGGTAGAAGCATATCGGTCATTCGTGTTGGAGGAAGATTGCTAAACGCACCAATACCATACGACGCCAAATTTCCGTTATGGTTATCAAGAAAATCTCATTTTGTTGAGATGTTTCTGCGCAATCTACACCTGAAACATTATCACGCTGGAGTCAAAGTCCTTATGTCTCTTTCATTTTTTTTTTTAGCATTTTTTATTGTCACGAAAAAACTTAAAGATAACAGAGTTTATGTATCTTAACTATGGTAAATAAAGGTGGACAAGTCCTGAATTACTAAAATTATGGTTACATATATTGCCTTGCGCTAATGCTTATCAAGGCGTGAAAGGAAAATAAAATGATTAACATATATAGATAAAAAACTGGAGATAAAAGATTAAATTATGATTAGAAAATTTACATTTCAGATCTAAATATAAGTTACAGGAAAACCCACACCCGGGTAAAAACCTGCATTACATAAATTGTTTTTTGTTTGTTTTAATTACTAACTCTCTTTCACGGCAACAAATTTGGCTCATCAACTTTCGAGAAGAGTCTGGCAAGGTGGTTAAAAATTGCATTCACTGCTTCCGATACAAGCCAAAATTACTGGGTCAAATTATGGGCAAGGATCTACGAGAGGCATACGAGAAGAAAAAGCAGAAGGTGCAAGCGTACGCAGCGGAGCGAGGCGTCAAATGGGTGTTTTTGTTTTCACCGAGAGCGCCCCATTTCGGAGGTCTGTGGGAAGCAGCCGTGAAGAGCGCCAAACATTGGTTGGTGCGAGGAAGTGGCAACGCACGGTTGACCCACAGTGAGTTGACCACCCACTTAGTGGAAGTCGAGGCGCTGCTCAACTCTCCCCAGGCAACAATACCAACAACGGGGAAGCTCTGACTCCAGGTCACCTATTAATAGGCCAGCCTCTACTTTCGCTGCCGCACAAATCAGAGCTCGACGAAGCCACAGGCAGAGCCAGCTTCGGGTATTTGAAGCGATCGCGAATGCTGTTGGCGCTCAGGCAGCAGTTTTGGCTGACCTGGTCCAGGGATTACCTTGTCAGTCTGCAGCAGCGCAATCAATGGGACAAGGACGTTCCCAATCTGGAAGTTGCATGCCTCGCGATGGACAACACAGCGATGGACAACAGTACGAGTGGAGGCAACAATATGAATGATAGTGGCTACAAAAGCTCTTCTGAGGCCGCTCGGGTTTGATTGCCAAGAGAAGGAAGGGTACCGGCGTCTCATCCCAAATTAATTGGGTTTCGTGAAAACCCTCATGAATTTTTCCACCCAAAAAGACCAAAAAGAATGGTTTTTTAAGAACGACGTATTTTGTCGTGCGTTTTTGTTGTTGATTTTAACTTCGTGATACTTGCCAAAAGCACTGCCTAGAGAAGGGACGGTTTCAGCTTATGACTTCAAGCATTCCAAACACATAAAAAAGAACGTGTTAATATAAAAACGGCGTTCGGAAATTGTTCGGGTTTTTATATGCATTCGTTCTGGTCGGTTAGGCGTGCCAAAAGTCCAGAGAAGTGCCTCATGTTATGGTGACTTTTAGCCTTACAAGCACATGAACCACGTTCTGCAAAGTCCTACTGGGAGGTTCTATTTTTTGGTCTTGTGAGGTGGTGCATTACGTGCAATAAAAATAACTGTCTTCCTGCTGGATATTCAGGCCTTATCAATTCGTCTCCACAAACGGTGTAAAACGTATTCAACAGTAACAGTTTGACCTTCCGGAACAATTTCCTTTTGAAAAATACCCTTCGAATCATAAAAAGTAATCAACATTGTCTTGATTCGAGACTTCTAAAAACGACTATTTTTAAACCGTGTAAGCCACGTATAAGCTTGAGTACCGTCAGTATAAACTTTTTTCATCAATTCGTATGTCTCAGCGAATTTTTTTCCAAGTTTAACATACATTTTTATACTCTGTACCGAAGGTACACAGAGTATATTGGGTTTGTGCAAATGTATGTAACAGCCAGAAGGAAGCATCTCCGACCCCATAAAGTATATATATTCTTGATCAGCATCAACAGCCGAGTCGATATAGCCATGTCCGTCTGTCCGTCTGTCCGTCTGTCTGTCCGTCTGTCCGTATGAACGAAGAGATCTCAGAGATGGTAAGAGATAGAGGTTTGAAGTGTATGGAACATATATTTCTTATACTTGCAGGCAGATCAAGTTTAGTTTTGATTTTTGCCACGCCCCCTGCCTCCCCCGCAAATTTAAAAAAACGAAATAACTCCCACAATTTTCAAGATAGATATTTCGAACATTCTAGACATATATTCTACTACTTATTTTGAATCGACCCGCCATACATCATTTTTCGATCAGATGAACGATATTAGAGCTATATGTAAAAGAAAATAAAAACCAACGCCAACAACAACACCGTTGCCATTGGTAGAACTTACGAGAAAGAGAGAGCGAGAAGGCAATAGCTAACTGGTAATTTCCCAATTGGACCTTGCTATGAGTGGAGCGATATAATTGAGATGGCCTGCGGTCAGAAATCACGCGTGATTCCCGCGTGACTAATATAGATACGTTTTTGTTAATAGGAAATTATATACAAATTTTATAATTTTACGGGTTTGTACTAGGTACTAGCCCCCATACATCGTTTTTCAACCAGATGAACGATGGTTGAAAGAGTTGCCACCCTCAGATTTTGAAAAAACCTCACACTTTAAAGTTATTAGTTTCGTACAAACAGGTACAGAGTATATTACAGTCGGGCTTGACCGACTTTCTTACTTGTTTTATTTGCCCATTTTGTTTTTGTACCATTATCTTACTTTTTCTTTGCTGTGCGATTGCAATAGGATGAATGTATGTTTTAATTGCTGCAAATGTTAAATAGCTGGCGCAGCTTATTGTATGATTTAAATATAAAGTTCGGTTATTTTTTGGACACACTGTGTAGGTGGGCTTGTATCGCAGGTAAGTGAGCGAGTATTTTAATTAAGAAATATATACATATTTATTTTTTATTTTTTTCCCCCATATGTAACAAATTTACAATTCTGTAGCCTAAATTTTTTTTACAGTAAAAAAAGGGGATTCCGACAACTGTGATATGGTGGAACAGCCAAGATACAACCATTGAAATCAATTAAGAAGGTATTATCCGATAACTTTAACTCACCCGATCGGATCAACTCCTTTTCGCACTAAATCGAAAAGCAGTTGGTGAAAATGTAGTAAAATTGCATACACATTAACAAGCAGTTGCAAAGAATTTGTCAACGTGACAAGTATGGTTTTCTGGTCATACTAACATTTATTCAGTAATAATAAACACAATATTTTTTCGGTAACAAATTAAGGCTATGTATTCAAAATTGGGGGCTTTTAATAAATGTGAAATAAAACGCGCTTACGCCGCTTGGCTCCTGATGGCCGGGCGGAGTAGATTATCACATTCCAAAAAGTATCAATCATTATTCGGTTATGGAAAATCAATTCTTCAAAATCAACAAGTGTCCGTCCTCAAGACTCCCACAGGTTATAGCCGAATCAGATTTATGGAAACATATTTTATACAAGTTCGACAATATAAGGATCGCTTTTTCATTGAGACGGACGGCAATCGAGCAGAATTAGGTTACTCAATTAAAAATGGAGTTTTAAAAATAAAGTACACAAAAGTACCGAAGGAATTGCGTGGACGAGGACTTGGAAAGATATTAGCTCAGGTTTGTTTTTACGTATATATGCTTACATTATCCATGCTTTCAGTGTTGCGAGAGGCGTGTGACAATTGTACCTATACTTTAAATAGCCTATCTCGTCTATTATTTATAAGGTGAATGGTGTTCTCGGATTTATAACTCATTAACTGATCCCTACACCGCAAAACTACTGTCCACTTCTGTAGTTGCCCTGTGCTTGAGTACGACTCGTGACCTTCCGTCAAAAGCTAATCGTAGAACAGTCCCAGATGTTTTTTCATAAGATACTTACACTAGGCTACAACTACTACGTTTATGCTTTCAAATTCATGCTTTCTTCAGATTTCAAAATCAAAAGTTTCCCTGTTTATGCAGCTTTTGTTAATTCACAAATCTGGCAGCACCAACGCAACGTTATGTTATCTGCGCATCACCATTTTATGTATTCTAGGCGAATTCATTGTCAAGTTTCGTGTAAATTCATGATATGGTATTTATGCAGACACTTTCACAAAAAACTTATATTGTAAATCTAATTATAACTTGGCTGACGGCAAATTGCCATTGTCAAAACTAAATACTTTTAAAAATGATATATGTAATTAATATGTGGAAAAAATTTGAATGTATGAATAAAAAAAAATTTGTTTCAAATGGTATTTATGTACGCACTTTCGGACCCATTTGAACATAGCATAGACGTAGTACATTTTGAGCTTTTTTCCTTGCTTAAGAACGAACCACATTTTTATACTCTGTACCGAAGGTACAAAGAGAATCTTAAGTTTGTGCATGTGAATGAAACAGGCAGAAGGAAGCATCTTCGACCCAATAAACTATATATATTCTTGATCAGCATCAACAGCCGAGACGATATAGCCATGTCCGTCTGTCCGTATGAACGCTGAGATTTCAGAGATGGCAAGTACGGAACATATAAATCTTATACTCGCAGGATGATCAAGTTTAGTTTTTATTTTTGCCACGCCCCCTGCCGCCCCCGCAATTTGAAAAAAACCTCATATCTTCCACAATTTTGGAGTTAGATGGTTCGAACCTTCTAGAAATGTATTCTACCCATCATTACGTAACGAACCCCCATACATTGTTTTCCGATCAGATAAACGATAGTAGAGTTGCCACTACTAAGGGTAAGGATTATTTAATAATATTTTATTAGATCACAACATGCCCAAATTGTCGGAGATATGAGGTTTTATCCAAATTGCGGGGGCGGCAACTCTATTATCGTTCATCTGATCAAGAAATGATGTATAGCGGACCGATAACTAGTGATGATTTAAATATATGTCCAGAAGGTCCAAACAAGCTAGCTTCAAAATAGTGGGAGATTTGAGGTATTTTATTATTATTTTTGAGTTTTTTCTTAAAATTCCAAAATTATAATTATTTTTAAATTTTTATTTATTATTAAAAAAGTAATCATTATTTTTATACTATAAAGTATATATATTCTTGATCAGCATCAACTGCCGAGTCGATATAGCCATGTCCGTCTGTCCGTCTGTCTGTCCGTCTGTCCGTCCGTCTGTCTGTCCGTCTGTCTGTCCGTCTGTCTGTCTGTCCGTCTGTCTGTCCGTACGAACGAAGAGATCTCAGAGATGTTAAGAGATAGAGGTTTGAGGTGTATGGAACATATATTTCTTATACTTGCAGGCAGATCAAGTTTAGTTTTGATTTTTGCCACGCCCCCTGCCTCCCCCGCAAATTGAAAAAACTTAATATCTTCCACAATTTTAGAGTTAGGTTGTTCGAACCTTCTAGACATATATTCTACTCATCATTCCTTATCGAGCCCCCATATATCGTTTTCCGAACTTTGAAAAACACCTCAAATATTCCGCAATTTTGGAGTTAGGTTGCTCGAACCTTCTAGACATGTATTCTACTCATCATTACTTATAGAGCCCCCATACATTGTTTTCCGATCAGATGAACGATGGTTGAGTTTGCCACTCCCACAATTTGAAAAAAAATGAAATATCTTCCACAATTTTAAAGACAGATTGTTTAAACCTTTTTAATTATATACTCTACTTTTCATTACTTATCGATCCACCAGACACCGTTTCCAGACCAGATGAACGATATTCGAATTATAAGCATATATATTCGATATAAGAATTATAATTATTGCACAGTTTTTGTGTCCCCACACTTTTAAGTTATTATTTATATACAAACAGGTACAGAGTATATTACAGTCGGGCTTGACCGACTTTCTTACTTGTTGATTTTTATTTATTATTAATAAAAGATTATTTTTTGAGTTTTGTTTATCACTCAACCATAAAAATTATTGCTTGAGTTTTATAATTAAAATTTCAATTTCTAATATATCGGTCCCCATATCACTTAGACACAATTTAAAAAAAAAATTTTAATCTGGTGGAAAAATTATTTTTTTCCAAACAAGAGGAACTAGGGAAAAAGGTGATTGATTCGAATTCAGCGATCAAATATACAAAAGAAACGATAGCTAATTGCTCTGTTGTTGTTTTCAAAAAGGACATGAAAAATGCTTTACAATTACATATTTACAATTTCAAATCGATAAAGTTTCGTCATAGTTATACGATTTTAAAAATACCAATGTCACTTAAAATGTCAAAACTTTCACACCCCCTAATTTCTACAACTGTTTTTTAATGAGTTAATATTTTGGGAATGTTTTTACCTTCATATAGGATAACAATTCACCAAAGTATTAAGCCAATCCCATAACTATCATTTTTTGGCTGGGACGTTTGAGAAAGAATGCCCCATATGTGGAATTCAGTTTTTTTTTTTCCATTTTTTATACCTGTCGGTCCGCAACGTAACGAAAATGATATGAATTGTTTTGATTTGGTTGTTGCCCACGGTCTCGCTTTAAGCTGCGCGCGAGTTACCGTACCGGTCCCACCTACATTCATACCACCAGCAAAACCATCAAGACTAGTAACTCCTAAATTTATGAACTAAAAGATTGTTTTCACCCATCGTACAACAAACTGCACATTGTGGCACTTTGTTGCATTGTAGACTCAGCAAACGAATATCGTATTCCACTTAGAGATTTGATGCATAAGCATAAATCCGTTCACACCAATATCCACCGCGTAAGCATAAACGTATAAACATACTTACCCATACACTCAAGTGTCACCCGAGTCGCTTAGGAACATATATGCACGTACCCAAACATTCCTTGTAAACATTTAGCTTAAGTCAGGCCAACTCTGTCAATAAAGAATTACTCTAGATTTGAAACCGAAACACACCAGACGTATTGTTGCCTTTATTAATTCAAAACCAAACCACAATTGGCTGACTGAGAAGACGATTCCAAGACGACCCGACCAGGAATAGAAGATTCCTACAGACGTTCCCTACAATTTAGGTAACTGGCGCAGCCGATAATTCTGGAAGACTATTGACTAGGAAGTACTAGATTCAGGTCCACCAGGTGAAAAGAACCATGGGAGTCGTTGGAATTGTAACGATAATTATGTAAGTTAAATTAAGTGAGAGATAGTGTAAAGTGAAGTGGAAAGGGTGAAATATTAAAGTAATATAATGAAACGTAAAGTTAAAACAAAGTTGAAGCATTGGTATCAACAAAAAGAAAAGAAAAGTCAAATGAATATTAAAATACTTAGAATGAGCAGACAGTGGGATAAATGCGAAAAAAAAGTGACAAAAGGAAAATAAAAGATGTGAACAAGATATTAGAGATAAATCCTTCTTTGAATTCCAAAGGATCACTGCATTTTGCAAGGACTTTTGGTAACAAAAAGGTCGGGAATCACCAAGTGTACGGATTGACCAACAAAACAAAATACATTACAAATAATTAAAATAAATTTTCATTTTGCAAAAGTGGAACAATCCCTGCATAAATTGTGAACCGTGGGAACGATATTGCGTGTATACAATTAATTTAAAGGGCTGCATTGGGTAAACCTTAAATTAGTAACAGCATGTCGAACCAAGAAAAGAAAGAAAGAAAATCAAATCAACATTTTATAAAAGCTAAAAGACATTGTGTCAGACAGTATAAGCGAAATGGCTGCATTGGGCATACCGTCGTTTAGTGCTGGCACAGTGGGCAGGGTGAACAAATGAAAAGGTACATAAGTGTTATCAGACATATTAGGCGGAATGGCTGCATCGAGCAAACCTTCGTTTAGTGTCATGACATGGTGCCAGAGAAAACAAAATAAAAATAAAAACAATACAAAATAATTATAATTATATTTGCCAACAAGTTATATCACACATTTCACACACTTGACGCTCACTCACTTAAAGTTATAAAGTTGAATCAATTACTAAATTATTTTTCTATAGAAATTGACGATCCCCAATTCCACTTCACAACACGGACACCAGAGGAAATTTTATTAAGTACACAAACACTAGCTTAAGTAAACACACAACTGATTAAGTACACAAACAAGCGGGAAGGAATATAACACAATCTAACGAATTAAAACAAATAGATGTCAGAGACAGGCAGGAATACGCAAAGACTAATTTCACTAAGCAAAACGAGATCAGGAAAAGTGCTAACCACCGTTTTTGAAGAACAACAGGGAAAAGACCATAGCGATATCATGGCGCCGACTCCGTCGCCGTCGCACCCATACGGTTAGCTCAGCCTAATGATAGTTTAGGGCTACAGGAGGTGGTAGGGACGTTTAAGATATCCGATTTAATTAGGTCGATGCCCACCTTTGATGGAAAAGCACATGAATTATCAGAATTTATTGCAAATGTGGAAGAAATCTTGTTATTAATACAGAGTGCAGATCAGACACCAACAGGGTTAATGATATTGAGAACAATTCGGAATAAAATTTTAGGAAGAGCAAATGAGACATTAATACGGACAAACACAAGGTTAAATTGGGATGAAATAAAGGAAACATTAGTGTTCCATTTTTCGGATAAAAGAACAGAACAACAGCTAATTAGGGAGTTAAACCAGTTAGAACAAGAGTATATTCCATTGGAAAAACTGTATGAAGAAATATTGGACATTCAGAAAACTCTGGCAAATTTGGTCCGCATGAAAGAAGTGGAACAAGTCGCAATAGACTCAATGACAAGGTTGTATACAACCATATGTCTAGATACTTTCCTAGTAGGTATAAAAGGCCCGTTAGGACTCGCTATAAGAGGCAGGGACCCAACAGACATACATTCAGCATTTGAAATGGCGGTTAAGGAAAAGGAAATATTCCTAAAAGGAAAACAGATGAGTCAGAATTATAGACAGGATGGTCAATGGAACAGGAATACTCCATATTTCCAACAGAATGGGACAAATTCCAGACAGCAACAACGAGATAACAATAATAGTGATGAAAATGGGGGACGTTTCCAGCAACAAGGAAACAGACAGGGGAATAATAATAATTATACACCACGAAATAACCAAGCACAAGATAACTACAGGCAACAGACAATCCACGATCAAAATGATAGAGGAACCTCACAAACTAAACAATCTAGGCAGTCGGCAGCGTCGACTCAGTCATTTAGATCAGGAACGAGCAGTGGATCGAACAATAACAACAATTTCAATGTGAACAGGCAAGGCCAATTACACAACATAGACGAAGGGGCAAACTTTCAACAAGGAGCCTCGGATACCAGACAGGATACATAGATAGGAGAAGACATGGTTCGTCACTACCTTATATAGAAAGCCGCTCACTTAATGGAATGCCTCTAAAATTTATGATAGACACGGGATCAACTCATTCTTTTATTGACCCTGAAATAATACCAACCCAATTGCGAAAGAAACTAAATAACTCAGTTTCTATTCAAGCAGTGTTAAGTTCGCACGAACTAAACGAAGACACAACTATGCCAATGGTTAAGAAATTAACGAAGAAGGGAATATTACATTCTTTCTTTTTAAATTTCATCCATATTTTGATGGTCTTATTTCATTTGGTCGATATTTCAGACAGCATACTTCTAGCAAGATTAGGAATATTCCCAAAATTCATTTTAAATAAGAACGAAACGGAAAAGATCTTACAACTTATTGAACAACAAGGTATAGAGATAGTTTCAGACGAACACCTTTACAAATTCTTAGAACTTCAAGCATATATGAGCAAACTGGATATAGTTTTTATAAGATCGAACATATTGTACCACTACCTTTAAATCAGTCCGAATTCGTATTGGCACCAAATTATATAGTATATAATGCATTAGATATTAAGTTTTATCAAACAAAATGTCAACAAATTTACAATTTATACATTTGTAAGGCTCAAACGGGTGTACAAAGCTTAACGAACATTGGGTGTCTGAGTAGCATTATTAAGGGCGAAGCTTCATTTTGCGAAACAAAAGATATAGGATTCCAACAACAAATATTCGAACCAAAAAGAGGGTATTTATTCATTTTTAATGCCATCCATTTAAAACTAAAGTCAAATTGTGGAGAAGAAGAAACTATTCATGGGTCAGCAATAGTAATATTCAAAAATTGCTCTCTAATTGTGAACGAAATGCAGTACGACAACATACCAGAGACAGACTTCGAACAAATCACCGTAGAAATTCCGGAGGTAATCAAATTACAGACAAACAAAACTATACAGGAATTAAGCCTACGAGAGTTACACCTGGATGACATCAAGAGCGAAATCAAATTAAAGGAAGTAACCAGATCCACAATTACTCACGTTTCAACTATCTACATTCTACTGGCGGTAATGCTGATAACGGTTATCATCTTGGCAGGCATCAGGAAGAAGAAAACAATATTCATCCCCTCCGAACAACCCACCATTTTCGCACCGGTTATTCCATCATTATGGCCGTCGCTTCAATCTAGGGGGGGAGGAGTTACCGTACCGGTCCCACCTACATTCATACCACCAGCAAAACCATCAAGACTAGCAACTCCTAAATTTATTAACTAAAAGATTGTTTTCACCCATCGTACAACAAACTGCACATTGTGGCACTTTGTTGCATTGTAGACTCAGCAAACGAATATCGTATTCCACTTAGAGATTTGAGGCATAAGCATAAATCCGTTCACACCAATATCCACCCCGTAAGCATAAACGTATAAACATACTTACCCATACACTCAAGTGTCACCCGAGTCGCTTAGGAACATATATGCACGTACCCAAACATTCCTTGTAAACATTTAGCTTAAGTCAGGCCAACTCTGTCAATAAAGAATTACTCTAGATTTGAAACCGAAACACACCAGACGTATTGTTGCCTTTATTAATTCAAAACCAAACCACAATTGGCTGACTGAGAAGACGATTCCAAGACGACGATTCCAAGACGACCCGACCAGGAAGAGAAGATTCCTACAGACGTTCCCTACAACTTAGGTAACTCGCGCTCTATCGCTAATTGTTTTGCATTTACACAGCGTTCTAACTGAGCTTGCTCTCTCGCTCTCTTTATCTCTTCCTTGCTTGCATTTGGGCAGCCGCTTTGGGCGTCTGATTTGGCCTTGCCTGCCCTTTGCAAGTCAGTTGTCGCTAACTAGATCTCGCAACAACACAAGCTAATCGTCGCTTTATTATTTCGTGAAATAAAAAACAAACTTGTAAAATTCGCTAATCAAAAATTTCTGCTTATTATTTTGGTAAATTATACTAACAAAAAAGCTAGTTAGTTGGTGACCCCGACGTGATATAAAAACATTAAATATTTAAAAATTATTAACATTTTGGCTGCGCAAACGAAAAATCATTTATTGCCGGTGCCGTTGCTTTGTTCGTTTCGCTTAGTTGTTTTGCCGGTGTGTGTGTGTGCGTGCGTGCTTACAGTGCATACAGAAAAAATTTTGCGTGTGATAAATTTGTTTAAAAGATATTGACAACAAATTGACTTAAAAACATTTTGTGATTGGTGCGTTTATTTGTTTGGCCATAAGGACAGCATTAGCCAGTGCTCACACTCACATATACACGCATATACACATACACACGTACATAGGCACATTACTAAAACAGTTATTCGAGTGCAGTTATTTGAGTGCCGTCTTTTCGTGCGTTGCTTTGCATTGTGGTCCCGCTTTGATTTTGATTTTTGATTCGAGTTGGCTGTTGCTATGCTGAACACAACGGAACATTTAACCACATCGGATCAGCCCGCGAACAGGGTGCCGTTTTTAAAGCGCAAGGCAATCTCGTTGTATAAACAGTTGCAAAAGCTACAAGATTCTCTTACTGCAGAGTCTCTAGTATCTAGTGAAGAGACTGTGCTCACTGCGCGGTTAGAGCAGATCAAAAAGCTGCAAGTGACATTTGACCAAAGCCATAATTGCCTCGAAGAACTTGACTTTGATGAAATTGGTAGTGATCTCCGCGAGAATTTCGATGAGTTGATTGTTGCGCTGAAAGCGTCGGAACGGTTTGAAATTGCTAAGCGTAACACACAAGTGCCGCCGTGTTCTACATTTTGTGAAGGTATTCCTGCCCTTAGACCGAAACCAGTTCCAGCATTACCGCCTGTTAAATTGCCTACATTTAGTGGTGGGTACACGAACTGGTCCGATTTTTATTCTATGTTTACTACGATCATAGATAATCATCCGGATCTTACTAATGTCGAAAAGTTGCAACACCTCCGGTCATGTCTCAAGGATTCGGCTCTGGATACGATTCGCTCTCTGGAGATCTCAAACGGTAATTTTGCTATCGCTTTAAACCTGTTGGAAAATAGATTTGATAACCGACGTTTAGTTTTTCAGGCACACATCATGCAAATCTTAGGGCTGAAGGTGGTGGAGAATGGGTTAGTGACTATGCTTTGGGAGCTGTCGGACAAGTTTAAAGCACACATCCGCGCCTTAAAAAGCTGAGTAACTTGGAGCAGATCGCCGGATGCATAATTGTTCAGGTGCTTCTTTATAAACTGGATCCTGCATTAGAAGCCAAATGGGAGGAAAAGCTGGTGGAGCCAGCCAGGACATCAAGTGCGCCAATGCAGCTCAACCAATTGTCGTACATGCGGATCAAAGCATCATACGCTCCTCCATCTTGGCAATTTTATTTCTACTGCTCCACCTTCACTTCAGCCAATTGAAACTTTTGCTTCCACCCATAGCACTAACCCTCCTGCCCCACCTTCTACTTCGTCTACTTTAATAGCCCAAGATCTCAGCAATGATGTTGTGCTCTTGGCCACGGCCATAATTTTGGTCAAAAATCGTTCTGGCACATATGTTCCGTGTCGTACCTTGCTCGATTCCGGTTCACAGCTCCATCTTATAATCTCCAGATTTGCAAATCAGCTGCAGCTTAAGAAGGAGAAGTTTCGAAACTGATGGATGCTCTGTTATTATCAGCATGCGGTCTCAATCATCGGAATACTCAGCAAACATTACGGCCCAGGTAGCTTCCAAAATTACAGATAGGCAACCCAACTTTAATGTCAACATCGCCGACTGGAACATACCTGCCAACATAAAGCTAGCTGATCCTGAGTTTTACAGACCACAGCGCGCATGAATAGCTTTTCTCTCGTGGCAACTGGCACATCTTCCGAGACAGATTTTAGTATGGATCCAGAGAAAAAGTTGGAGCGTCATTTTTCTCTCAAGGATCAGAATAAATCGTTCATACGGGAATATATAGACTTGAACCACATGTCACCTGTTCCTGCTGAGTCTCTGGATTTGTGCAGATACTTTCTCCCACACCACTGCGTCATAAAGGAAGATAGTTCTACGACCAGACTTCGGGTTGTTTTGTGATGGCTCCGCATCCACTTCTTTCGGGTTATTCAACCAAAACTATTTCTCATATTTATTCGATTTCGCTCGTGTCAAGTTCCAATCACTGAAGATATATGCATAATGTATCGTTGTGTGAGAGTTTCGCCACCGGACAGTTTCTTGCAGTGCTTTCTATGGAGGGACTCGCCTGAAAAAGATGTACAAGTGCTCAAGCTTGACACTGTCACCTATGGGTTAAGCCGGCATCTTTCTTATCGGTTCGCGCTATGCACCAGTTGGCTATCGACGAGCAAGCTGCATTTCCCATTGGATCCAAGGTTCTCCGTAAGGATTTTTATGTCGACGACATGATTTCTGGAGGCGATTCAGTGGAGGAGGCCATCGACATCATGCAGCAGACAGCTGGGATTCTGGCTAAAGGTCAATTCAAGTTACGAAAGTGGTGCTCAAATCGTCCAGCCGTTATAGAAGGAGTTGCCGATGAAGATAAGGAATCGTTCCTTAAGTTTGGTAGCGATTTCACCAAGACACTCGGTCTTGCTTGGGATCCTTCTTCTGATCAGCTCCTGTTATCCTTTTCGATTTTGAATCCCACTGATAAGCCCTGTAGACGATCAGTACTGTCAACTATTGCTCGGATTTATGATCCCCTTGGTTTAGTTGGGCCAGTAATAACTAAAGCCAAAATTTTCCTTCAGCAGCTCAGCAAAGAGAAGTTGTCTTGGGACGAAAGCCTTCCATCAGGCATGCATTCGGCATTGATTCCAAACTCTGATTTGGAGATACATGGGTTCTGCGATGCAAGCCTCCAGGCATATGGAGCCTGCGTGTATTTTGTCTCTAAAGGACATCAGAACAGAAGCCACCTTCTTTGCTCTAAGTCCCGAGTTGCGCCTTTGAAGACGATCACTGTTCCTAAGCTGGAATTATGTGGAGCAGAGTTGCTTGCGAAGCTGATGGACGAAATTGCTAGGATGGATGTCTTTAAGGGCCAATATTATTGCTGGTTCAATGTATTTGTTGCAAATCTAGTGGCTGCGGTTCAGGATCTGATGAGTACAATGGAGTGGCGTCACGTTCCGACAGCCTTAAATTCTGCCGACATTCTCTCCAGAGTCGCTCTTCCTGAAGAATTAAACCAATCTTTGCTCTGGGCTCATGGTCCAAAATTTATGTGTGGCGAAAAATCCGATTGGCCATCCTTTTTTCTTCAAGAGAAACCGACGCTTGAGCTGCGAAAAAGCCTACTTCTCTTGAAATCGCCCTTTGTAGACATCAAACTGGAGTCCAAGTATGCAAATTCATTTGCATCAATGCAACGAGTGTTTGGATACGTCTACAAATTTTGTAATCGGATTCGCCATCCTGATCTGACAGTTTCAGATCTTTATCATGGCACCCAATTGTTGTTGCGTCTCGTTCAAAGAGCTCATCTAAGGGATGACATTAAAGCGTTGCAATCGAAAGAAATGGTACACTCTTCCAGCTCTATCTCTTCCCTGGCTCCATTTGTGGATCGGTTTGGAATTCTTCGTGTGGATGGACGGTTGAAAAACTCTTCTCTGGACTTCGAAGGCCGTCATCCAATCATTCTTCCCAAAAATCATCCTGTCACGCTCACTATCATTACGCACTTCCACGAGTGTAATTTTCACACTGGAACACGAGCTCTTTTAGAGTAATTCGGTCTCAATACTGGCCGATTGGTGGAAGAAAGACTGTGGACAAGGCTGTAGGCAGATGCGTAAGATGCTTCAGAGCAAAACCTCGACTCGTAGAGCATATTATGGCAGACCTACCTAAAGAGCGTCTTGATGGATCCCATGCGTTTAAGGAGACTGGTGTGGATTTTTGCGGCCCATTTTTCTACAAACTTGAGGCTCGCAACAAGGCTCCGGTTAAATGCTATGTCTCCGTTTTTATTTGTTTCGCTCCGAAAGCCGTCCATCTGGAGCTGGTTAAGGACCTTTCTACAGTAGCCTTTCTTCACGCTCTAAAACGTTTCACTTGCACCAGACGAAAGCCGCGTCAGATCTGGTCGGACAACGCTACAAACTTCGTTGGAGCAAGGAATGAGCTGCTGGAGCTGAAACGTTTATTTCTGAGCGATGATCATCAGAAGTCAGTGCTCGAGTTTTGCTTGGCTGATATGATCGACTGGCGGTTCATCCCACCTCGTTCCCCGCACTTTGGCGGATTATGGGAAGCGGCTGTTAAAACTGCCAAGCATCCCTTCTACCGAACTGTGGGCCCTTCTATTCTCAGCTTTGATGAACTACGAACCCTCGTATGCCACATCTCGGCCGTCATTAATTCTCGACCTTTAGTCTCAATTTCAGAAAATCCTGCTGATCTAGACGTCCTGACGCCTGCGCATTTTTTGAATGGTGGTCCTCCTGCATCCTTCGTAGAGCCTGATGTCACTCAGTTGAATTTTAACCGTTTGGATGGCTGGCAGCGTTTTGCCTACTTGCAGCAAATATTTTGGTCCCGATGGCAAGAGGAGTACTTGACTCTCTTGCAGCAGCGCTCCAAGTGGCGCACTCCTAAACCTGGCCTGGTTGTCAATGACGTGGTTCTGGTCCGAGAAGAACAGCGTTCTAACTGCGCTTGCTCTCTCGCTCACTTTATCTCTTCTTTGCTTGCATTTGGGCAGCCGCTTTGGGCGTCTGCTTTGGCCTTGCCTGCCCTTTGCAAGTCAGTTGTCGCTAACTAGATCTCGCATCAACACACGCTAATCATCGCTTTATTATTTCCTGAAATAAAACACAAACTTGTTAAATTCGCTAATCGAAAATTTCTGCTTATTATTTTGGTAAATTATGCTAACAAACGAGAGGGCAAAGCTGACTTCGACTGTGCCGAAGTTTTAATACACTTAAAAAACTTTACTCCAACTGATTTGACCGGTAAAACATTTATAGGATATAAATATCATATATTTAAAATTTTTAAATCATTGATAATAAAAATTTGATACCATAAAAAAATCTTTGTTAGTAAAACACATTTTCCGTCCGATCGGCAGCTATATGCTATAGTCATCCGATTTCGAATAATTTAAAATTATGTGAAAGCATATAAAACTAATATATACCAAGATTGGGGACGCTACGATAGAAAACAAAAAAGTTTTTCTCACTAGAAGTAGTTTTTGGACCGTCCGTCCGCCTGCCCGTCTGCCTGTCTGTTTCTACGCGAACGAGGCCCTCAGTTTAAAAGCTATCGAGCTGAAATTTTGCACAGAGTCGTCTTTTTACGGCACGCAACTATTATGTCGGAATCGGCCGGATCAGTTGAATTTATCATAAAGCTGCTATAGGAACGATCCAAAAACTAGTTCTAGTGAAAAAAACTTTTTTGTTTTTCATTGTAGCGTCACCAATCTTGGTATTTATTAGATTTAAATGCTTCCGCATAATTTTGGGAGGTTTAATCAAAATCGGATGACTATAGCATATAGCTTCCATAGGACCGATCGGTAGGAAAATGTGTTCTGCTAAGCAAAGTTTTTATACCCGTTACTCGTGAGTAAAAAGGGTATACTAAGTTCGTGCAAATGTATGTAACAGGCAGAAGGAAGCATTTCCGACCCCATAAAGTATATATATTCTTGATCAGCATCAATAGCCGAGTCGATATAGACATGTCCGTCAGTCCGTCCGTCCGTCCGTCCGTCCGTCCGTCCGTCCGTCTGTATGAACACCTAGATCTCAGAGACTATAAGAGCTAGAGCTACCAAATTTTCAGTGTAGACTTGTATTGTCTGCACGCAGATCAAGTTTGTTTCAAATTTTTGCCACGCCCCCTCCCGCCCCCGCAATATGAAAAAGACCTCATATCTCCCACAATTTTGAAAATAGACTGTTCAAACCTTCTAGACATATATGTTCATCATCATTACCTATCGATCCGCCATACATCATTTTTCGATCGGATGAACTATAGTAGAGTTGCCGCCCCCGCAATTTGAAAAATACCTCATATCTCCTACAATTTTGAAAATAGATTGTTTGAACCTTCTAGACATATATATTTTTTAATAATTATTACCTATCAATCAGCCATACATCATTTCCTGATCAGATAAACGAAAAGTTGCCGCCCCCGCAATTGGAAAAAAACCTCATATCTTCCACAATTTTGAAAACAGACTGTTCAAACCTTCTAGGCATATATCTTAATCCTCATTACCTATCGATCCGCCATACTTCGATTCCCGGTCAGATGTACGGTAGTAAAGTTGCCCCAATTTGGATAATACCTCATATCTACCAGAATTTTTAAGATAGATTATTCGAACCCTCTAGACATATATTTTAATCATCACTACCTATCGATCCGCCATACATCGTTTCCTGATCAGATGAACGATAGAAAAGTTCACGCCCCCGCAATTTGAAAAAAACCTCATATCTCCCACAATTTTGAAAATAGATTGTTCGAACCTTCTAGACATATAATTTAATCATCATTACCTATCGATCCGCCGTACATAATTTTTCGATCAGATGAACCATAGTAGAGTTACCGCCCCCGCAATTTGTAAAATACCTCATATCTCCCACAATTTTGAAAATGGATTGACAAAACCTTCTAGACATATATTTTAATCATCATTACCTACCGATCCGCCATACATCATTTCTTGATCAGATGAACGATAGAAAAGTTCCCGCCCCCGCAATTTTACGAAATCCTCATATCTCCTACAATTTTTAAAATAGATTGTTCGAACCTTCTAGACATATATTTCAATCATCATTACCTATCGATCCGCCATACATCATTTTCCGATCAGATCAACGATAGAAGAGTTGCCACCCACGCAATTTGGAAAAAACCTCATATCTCCCACAATTTCGAAAATAGATTAATCAAACTTTTTAGACATGTATTTTAATCATCATTACTTATCGATCCGCCATACATAATTTCCCGATCAGAAGAGTTATAGTAGAGTTGCCACCCCCGCAATTTGGAGAGAAAACACAATTTGGGCATGTTGTGATCTAATAAAATATTCTGAAATAAACCTTACCCTGAGTAACGGGTATATCAAAGTCGAGCAGGTCCGACTTCAACTTACGCTCTCGTTTTAATTTGTTAGGTATATTTCATTGAATATTGTTGTTGCACGAACTTAGTATACCCTTGGTATGTTTGTTCGACTGTAAGACTATATTACCTGCCAAAGTTTGTATATAACTGATCATTTTTAAGTGTGGAGCCACACGAACTTTGTGAGTGCTGCTGTGAGTTTTGCGGTTTAATAAAAGTTTTTTAAATAATCCTTTTCCTAAGTAACGGGTATATCGAAGTCGGTCGAACACGACTTCAACTTAAGCTCTCGTTATACCCGTTACTCGTAGAGTAAAAAGGGTATACTAAGTTCGTGCAAATGTATGTAACAGGCAGAAGGAAGCATCTCCGACCCCATAAAGTATATATATTCTTGATCAGCATCAATAGCCGAGTCGATATAGACATGTCCGTCTGTCCGTCTGTCTGTCTGTCCGTCTGTCTGTCTGTCCGTCTGTCTGTATGAACACCTAGATCTCAGGAACTATAAGAGCTAGAGCTACCATATTTTCAGTTTAGACTTGTATCTTCTGCACACAGATCAAGTTTGTTTCAAATTTTTGCCACGCCCCCTCCCGCCCCCGCAATATGAAAAAACCTCATATCTCCCACAATTTTGAAAATAGATTGTTCAAACCTTCTAGACATATATTTTAGTCATCATTACCTATCGATCCGCCATACATCATTTTTCGATCAGATGAACGATAGAAGAGTTGCCACCCACGCAATTTGAAAAATTCCTCATATCTCCCACAATTTGGGCAACCTTACCCTGAGTAACGGGTATATCGAAGTCGAGCAGGGCCGACTTCAACTTACGCTCTCGTTTTTGTATGGTAGCGTGATAAAATTTCGATTCTCAATGATTTTGAATCGTAAATATCTTATATCTATATCCTATATATTCTACTGGATAAATTAGTTATTAGTAATAAAAAAAACTAAAAAAAATAATCATAATTTTTTTAATAATAAATAAAAATTTATAAATAATTATCATTTTTGAGTTAGAAACTTTAGATGGAGTCAAGCAAGGTATTAATCAAAAGGGTATGGAATTCCTAATAATCTAGCAGAAGAACATTTTTTAATCGGTTTAGTAGTTAGAATCAAAAATATTTCGAAACCAATTTTTTTTTTCTTAAAAACGTGAACAATTTTATTTCCTTAAATATATATATATATTAGGGCGGGTCGATTTATTTTTTGAATAGGCGTATAGCAGAATCGCAATCTATGGACAATTCTAAGAACATTTGCCCAAGAAACCAAAGGTCTTTTTATAGTTCCAATACAAATTTAGAGTATTAATCTAATTATCCTCCCATAAATTTAAATATTTGCTTTGGGCTTAAACAAGCCAAAACTTGGCCAAATAAGCTGATTTAAATCCAAAAAAATTTACATAATTAGAGAAAAAGTTCGGCCATATGCTAAGGATGTTCAAATACAAATCAAACAACCACATTGGCCTAAAGTAAATTATTTGTTTTAAAATATTACTATAAATCGTGAATAGTCCGACTTAAAAGTCCAATTCTGACCCTTTTGGCTATAAATATTTTTCATTGGTATATAATCTGTCGCATAGACACCACAAGTTCAGAAATGAATGCCAAGTAGAGCCACTAATAAGTAAAAAGAGCATTAAATTTGTTTTTCCGCCAAATCTTGCGACCAAGAACAGATGGAGCTAAACCGAAGCCAGTTTTGGAATCTGGGCAGATTACTTTATCATATTTATATACCAGCAAGGCTGGACAACACAATGTTGGTCATTTTTTTGACCTGTGTTATTTATGAACCTAAAGGTTGAAATGCGGCGGCTAAGTTTTTATTTTAGACCTATGGTTTCTTGGGCAAATGTTTTTAGAATTGTCCAAAGATAGCGATTCTGCTATACGCCTATTTAATTTTTTTTGCCCCGTACAAATCGACCCGCCCTAATATATATATATATATATATATAGTTGAAAATTAAAATCAAAATGTGGTTTTCTTTACACTCACGAAACTTAAAAGTTATTAGTTATATACAAACTTTGACTGATGCAGAATATATTACAGTCGGGCTTGACAGACTTTCTTACTTGTTAGGATATATATATCCTATATATATATATATATATTCCTATAGGAATGATACAATTGGTAAAGTGAGCTTTTTCTTTGGTCCTTTCCACAGGTAATTCATTAGAGAGATATGGAATTTCTTAAACCATGTATTAGCAATTACACAAGGCAACGAAATTCAACTTATTTTAGTTAATTGAATGGGGGGAACTTATTCTAGAAGATTTTTCTGGAGTTTTTGTTATTTAAGCCTATAGTTGCGAAAGGTCATGTTTTGTGGGCAACCAATACGTCTGTTTTGAATCTCCTTGATATTAGCGAAAAGTACTATTTCTTAACTTTAAAATAAATTGACCCAGATAATTTTGGGGTTTTTTTTAAACGCAAAAATACCATTTAGAATGCATGTGTTAGAATTTTCATAATGTTTGAATTAATTTTGCTGCATAAATTATAATTAAAGTTTTCAACAATACCCATTGCATACCTGTGGACAAGGAAACATTTAGGGCCGTTTCTAATGTTCATGGTTTACAAATCCAGGAGCGTTTTTGGGAAATTGTTTGTTGCCTACTTGTAGGCCGAGCTTAAATCATACACAAGCAAAGATATTTTTAAGGCTGCCTAAAAGTAGGCAACATATATTTAATCAATAAGAACCTGAATTTAAAAAATCATGATGATGAGAAAACGGCCCTTAGTCAACTCGAGTACTTGAGTTCAAAATGGTATATAATCGTTGAAAAAAACCGCAGAATTGTTTGGAATAATTTTTTTTAATGGTAAAGAATATATCTTTCCGATAATATAAAGTACACGAAAAATGCATAAAAATGCTCAAAAAAGGCAATTTGCCCAATTAAGGGTCAAATTTGACAAAAATCCTGACTTAAAGGATCATTTTGGTTAATAGATTCGTGTTAGCCACACGAAAATAATCTTATATCACCACCACTCCTTCTATAAACTGGAACATGTTGAATAGTGTTATTTATTTAGCATTTCAGCTTCTTTATCGAAAATAAATCAATTTTAAAATCTTGCGTCAATACACATTTTAAGTATTTCTGTTTTTATTTTATAATCTAAGGGCCGTTTTCTCATCTTCATGGATTTAAAATCTAGGTGCTTTTTAAGAAAATTTGTGTTGCCTACTTTTAGAACTCTTTTAATATATCTATGCTTGTGTCTACAACGACCCGCGTATGTTTATTAAAGCGGTCAAAAAGTAGGGAACATACAGTTTCTCAAAAAGCAACTAATTTTGAAAAAGATGAAGATGAGAAAACGTATCTAAGCAGCTGATTGTACATAATAAATTAAAAGCTATTATAATTTTTTTGATAAAAATAAAATGTTATATTGATAAAAATTTCGTTGACAAAATAATTGTAAAAATCAAGCTAAATACGATACCCAAAGTATTTAAGCCGAAAACCCAATTTATAGTTTGTAATCGGGTAAAATTTCAACTGCCATTTGTTGAATTTGTAATCTCCTTCCGAATCGCATCAGCATTGGCTGGGCCAATAAATTGCGGCTTGATCTTAGCATATCGCATTAAGCCCACAAAAGCCAACAACAACAGGTGTTCGGTATGACCAGTAAAACTCTCATCTATTTTTCTCACTCAATATTCTAACAAGTATTCTCTCTCGTTTGTCAGCTCTTGCTTCTGCGCATTAAGTTTATTCAGCAAACATTTCAGTTTATTTTTTAATATTTTTTTTTTGCTTAGATTTTGCTTTCCTTTGGCAGAGGAAAGTGCTTTTCAGTACATTCAGCTCCTTTGTGAGTTGGAGTGGCCGTAAAAGAATTGAGAAGGGACTGTATTTGGCATTTTCTGATTGCCAGGTACTAGAATTTGGCGTAGTTTTATTTTATTTTCCTTTTTTTCACAACAAAATAAACGAGTAATGCGAATACATTTTGGGAAAATGCAACTTTTGTGTCAGCACTGGCGCCCATACAAAGTTGTATGGGCGAAAATGTACATTTTGCCCAAAATGCAGAAATGCAAAATGCAGTTGTAGTGAGGACAGCACATTAGATGTAAGTCCCATGTTCGCTGATCCTCCTCCACAGCTGTCCTATGAATTTGGAGGACAGATCTATTGACTCGTTCTGCGGCATTTGCTTGGGGTGAATAAAACCCAGTCCGTACATACCTAGCCAACAGGTCAGCAAATGTCTGAGAGACAAATTGCTTTCCATTATCCGAATGAATATATTCGGGCACTCCAAATTGATGGAAGATTCCTTGTTCCAAGAAATTGACAATTTTTAATGCCACGACACTTCTCAGAGGCTGCAGCCATACTTATTTTGTAAAATGATCTAAACATACAAAAATAACGGAATTTCCAGTTCGCGTCCTAGGATAAGGTCCCATAAAGTCAATGTACAATCGTTGAAGTGGCCTCTCGGTGATCTGCTGTTTTCCCATGCGTGGCCGGCAACTTTTATTGGCTGTTTTAGTGCTTTTGCAGATCTCACAATTTTGAGTGACTTCCTGTACCTCCGTTGCCATTCCTGTCCAGTAATATTTTTGCCTAAGCCGCGACAGCGATGGTACCCAGAGCTTCCACAAAAGATCGTCATGGACACTTTCGCCCTTTCTAAACCCGACATGTTTATACACGTATCCGTCAGATACACAAATATCTGGCAAAATACTAATACTAAATACTCGTTTGACTTAAAAGCAGCTGCCGTTAAATCTACATCATATCCATTCGTGCTGCCCAGCTCTACCTCCTCCATGTACATTCGAGAAAGGGTGTTGGGTACAACATTCAGCGACGCTTTTCGATGCTCTATTACAAAGTCAAAAGCCTGTAACTTGAGACGTGCCAACCGTCCTATCAGATCCTTTTGGTTCATAAGCCACTTAAGGCTGGCGTGATCTGTAATTACCTTAAAAGGCATTCCTTCTACATATGCACGAAACCTGTGAATGCTTAAGATGGCAGCATAGCACTCCAGCTCCGTTATGCTGTAATTGCGTTGGGCCTTGTTGAGCTTAGCAGACATAAACGCTATGGTCCGTTTGTTTCCCTCGTTGTCCTCTTGAACAAGTACTTCTCTTACTCCAACTGTAGAGGCGTCGCGTTGGATCACGAAAGGACGCGAAAAATCAGCAGTGACCAATACGGGAGCTGTGATTAAAGCTGTTTTTAGGGCTTGAAATGCCCGGCGACCCTCCTCGGTTAAGGAAAAATGGTGGATCCGATCCTTGACCAGGCTTTCATGCAGTGGGGCTGCTATGCTGGCATAGTCCTTTAAAAATCTCCTATACCAACCAGTCATTCCTAAAAAGCGCCTTAATTGCTTGGCAGTTTTGGGTTTTGGAAATTCACGAACTGCGCTAACTTTGGCCTCATCCTTCTTTATTTTTCCTTCGGCAACTACGAACCCCAAATACTTCGCCTGTCGGTAGCAAAATTTGCTTTTCTCCACATTAATGGTGAGCTGTGCACCTGCCAAGCATTCCGCAACTTTTTGCAGCATGTCTAAATGTTAATCAAAGGTTTTCGAGCACACCAACAAATCGTCAAGATAGACAAAAACGTGCTCTCTCAAAGCCGCTGGTATCACCTTATCCATGAGGCGGCACTTCCTCTGAGCAGAGTTACTCAGCCCAAACGGCATCACCGTAAAATGGTAAAGAGGACGCCCAGGAACAGTAAATGCTGTTTTATTTCTGCTTTTCCTTTCCAGTGGGACCTGCCCTGTCCTGTCTGACTCCGCATACACTAATTGTTGTTTTGCTGGCGATATGTGATAGTGATTCTGCTTAACGGGAAGCTGTTCATTGTGAACTTCAATCACGTCTTGCTCCAACGAAGTTTTCCCCAAACCCAAGGTCACCGATGACGGAAAAGCGCATTTCACCAGCTCCAGCTGATCTACTTGCTCTGAAGACAATTCATGAGGTGTATATGCCGTTACTGGGGGATCAGGATCCTCCAAAACGGACAGCTCGCTTACGTGGATAGAATTCTCTTCTCCTTTTCCCTTTTTGCGATCAAACTGCTTCCCAACCACTGCCAAATCAAAAGCTCGCCAAAATTCAATACCAAAATAAAATCCGGAAGGGAAATAATGCCTTGCACTCTGGTTGCTCCACCAGCGGCTGTTCGCACCTGTTGAGTTTTTAAGCGCCTCACGCGTTTTTCTCGACCCTTAAGAAACTCTTCGGCTCCACGCCCAATACAATTTGCACTGGCCCCTGTATCCAGCAAGGCCATGACCTCGACTCCATCAACTTTCGTCTTTGCGAATAAACGGTTATCCTCTTCAACAAGACATTGCTATTCCAATGCGCAATGCACCTAAAATAAACACCATTGCAATCCCAGCCAGATCAGAGGTTATTCCATTGGTTGAGATTGACTCACCACATCAAAATATTTTTATACCACATCAAGAATTAACTGAAGGAATTTTTATTGCTAATACAGTAGCAAACAAAAACGATTCATTTGTCAGAATAATAAACACAACTAATGAAAACGCAACGATCAATAACGTCAGAATAAAGTCAGAAAACCTAGATGATTACAAAATATTAACCACTAGTAAATGCATAAACACTAAAGACAAAGAAAAATTAAAAAAAACTCAGTAAAAATTTTCCTAAATTTGCAGAGAAAACACTGCACAAACTCTATTCAGAGTTCATAGATATATTTGCGTCAGAAGATGAACCTATATCTCATAATAATTTTTATCAACAGAAATTACGAGTTAAAGATGACGACCCTGTGTACGTTAAAAACTATAGAATTCCACAAACACAGAAGCATGAAATAAATAAACAAATTGACAAATTAATAAAAGATGACCTTATTGAACCATCAGTGTCACCTTATAATAGCCCCATCATACTTGTTCCTAAGAAATCATTACCCGGGAATAGCCAAAAAAGGTGGAGACTTGTTGTTGACTATAGAGCTATTAACAAAAAATGAATAGCAAATAAATTCCCATTGCCCAGAATAGATGACATTTTAGATCAACTTGGAAGAGCTTAATATTTTTCATGCCTAGACTTAATGTCAGGCTTTCATGAAATTGAACTTTGTGCAAATTCACGTGACATTACGTCCTTTAAGGCAGACAATGGTACCTATAGATTTAAAACATTACCATATGGTTTAACAATATCACCAAACTCCTTTCAGAGAATGATGACAATGGCATTTGCAGGGCTAACACCTTCCCAATCATTCTTGTATATGGATGACTTAGTAGTGCTGGGTTGCTCTGAAAACCACCTTCAAGATGTATTTGAAATTTGCAGAAAATACAATCTTAAATTGCATCTAGATAAATGTTCATTTTTCAGTCATGAAGTCACTTATTTGGGACACAAATGTACAGATCCAGGCATTTTGCTTGAGGAAAGTAAATATAATGTCATAAAAAACTACCCAATTCCTCAATCAGCGGACGATACTAAAAGATTCGTCGCATTCTGCAACTATTATAGGAGATTTATTCCAAAATTCGCAGAAATTGCAAGAGTATTAACAAAACTCAGTAGAAAAAATACATCATTCATTTGGACTGAGCAATGTACCAATGCATTTAACTTCCTTAAAGATGCTCTTTTAAGCCCACAAATTTTAAAATATCCAGACTTCTATAGACAATTCTGTATTACCACAGACGCAAGCGGATTTGCATGCGGCGCTGTTTTAAGCCAAGAATATGAAGGTAAGCAACTGCCAGTTGCATATGCTCCAAGAGCCTTCACCAAAGGTGAATCAAATAAGGCAACAATAAAAAAGGAACTCGCAGCAATTCATTGGGCAATAACCTATTTCCGATCTTACCTTTACGGAAAAAGATTTCTAGTGAAAACAGACCACCGTTCATTAACATATCTATTTTCGATGAAAAATCCTTTATCTAAACTAACCCGTATGAGACTTGATCTAGAGGAATATGACTTTGTGGTATGTTGCGGATGCGCTATCCCGCATAGAAATATCAGATTTGAAAAAACTTACAAGCCAAGCTTGTAAAATTATGAGAATGACTACACGCTCAAGAGCTACAGTGTCAAATAATGAAAATGATAAACACATTACCCAAAAGAGTCTTAAGGTTCCTAATATATATGAAGCGCTATACAAATATGAAGTTAAAAGGCATGTCGAGCTTATTTTCAACTTCCCGAATATTTTATTCAAACAAGTAAGAAAGTCGGTCAAGCCCGACTGTAATATACTCTGTACCTGTTTGTACGAAACTAATAACTTTAAAGTGTGAGGTTTTTTCAAAATCTGAGGGTGGCAACTCTTTCAACCATCGTTCATCTGGTTGAAAAACGATGTATGCGGGCTAGTACCTAGTACAAACCCGTAAAATTATAAAATTTGTATATAATTTCCTATTTACAAAAACGTATCTATATTAGTCACGCGGGAATCACGCGTGATTTCTGACCGCAGGCCATCTCAATTATATCGCTCCACTCATAGCAAGGTCCAATTGGGAAATTACCAGTTAGCTATTGCCTTCTCGCTCTCTCTTTCTCGTAAGTTCTACCAATGGCAACGGTGTTGTTGTTGGCGTTGGTTTTTATTTTCTTTTACATATAGCTCTAATATCGTTCATCTGATCGAAAAATGATGTATGGCGGGTCGATTCAAAATAAGTAGTAGAATATATGTCTAGAATGTTCGAACTATCTATCTTGAAAATTGTGGGAGTTATTTCGTTTTTTTAAATTTGCGGGGGAGGCAGGGGGCGTGGCAAAAATCAAAACTAAACTTGATCTGCCTGCAAGTATAAGAAATATATGTTCCATACACTTCAAACCTCTATCTCTTACCATCTCTGAGATCTCTTCGTTCATACGGACAGACGGACAGACAGACGGACAGACGGACAGACGGACATGGCTATATCGACTCGGCTGTTGATGCTGATCAAGAATATATATACTTTATGGGGTCGGAGATGCTTCCTTCTGGCTGTTACATACATTTGCACAAACCCAATATACTCTGTGTACCTTCGGTACAGAGTATAAAAAGGAAAACGAATTTGTGGCTCTTTTAATGTGAATGACTTGATTACTTGCGAGAAAATCGACTTAGGTCAATTATTTTCGAGGCTCACACTAGAAGCTGGTTATCTGGGAATCACCAATTTACAATTTTCCTTAGATGAAAAATGGTTTCATTATACCCGGGTTTAAGAATTTAAAGAAATGGGAAACAAAAACCTTAATGACATTCAAATCGCCTAAAACAACTTATATAAACTTATATAAACGGCAATGAATACGCCGTCACAATCCTTTGTGACCTGACAAAATATTTAATATCAATACCAATAAAATTAAAGTATGCAAAAGCTGTAGCAAAATCTATATTTGATCATTTTATTCTTATCTATGGCCCTATGAGAACGCTCATTACGGATATGGGTACAGAGTACAAAAATAACATTTTCGGAGAATTATGCAAATTACTTAATATAAAAGAACTAACATCAACACCCCACCATCATCAAACACTGGGTGCAGTAGAACGCACCCATAGAACGTTCAATGAATATGTACGACCCTTATATCTCTTGACAAAGATGACTGGGACGAATGGTTTAAGAACTTTACATATTGCTACAATATCACACCATCTACTGTTCATGGCTACTGCCCTTTTAAACTTATTTTTGCAAAAAACCACCCCAAATACGACTTTTTCGAGAATTCTACAATAAGCCCTCTTTACAATCATGAGGCATTTGATAAGGAAATTAAGTTTAGATTACAGGTAGCTCTTAATAGATCCAACTCGTTAGTTAGTAAAGCTAAAGAAAAACAAAAAGTTCATTTTGATAGAAATACAAATAGGATAACCATGAATATAGGAGACTTAGTGTTAGTTAAAAACAACACAGGACATAAGCTAGATAACAGTTATAAGGGACCATACGAAATAGTAAGCATAGACGATAGAAATAACTGTACATTAGCAGATAAAAAGAAAAGATTTAAAATCCATAAGGATAGGTTAAAAGTTTGCACATAAAAACGGAATATATTTAAAAAAAAAAAATTTTTTTTTTAATTAATAATTGAAATAAAATTACTTATAAAAGATAATAATCAAATATATTTTGAAGAATAATTCCATTTAATAATTACATTATTCTTTTTTAAAAGGGGAGGTGTAGTATGCGTGCATTAGAAACATCATAGCATGTACTTACTGTACACATACCTCTACTTAAATACGAAGTTGCGATAAGAAGAAATATATTTACTTACATTTATAAAAAATATTATATACATATGTCTAATACAGACATATAAGTACTATAGGCAGCCAGCCCTACGCTGAGTATGCATTTCTCATTAGCCGGGCGCTGCCGCTCAAACTGTAATTTAAGCCGTTTTATACACTTGAAAAGTGTATATTAATTTTGCCCAGAAGTATGTAACGCATAGAAATATTAATTTCCGACCATATAAACTAAATATATTCCTGATCAGGACGACGAGCTGAGTTCAATTCCGTTTTTCCGTCCGTCCGTCTGTCTGTCTGTCTGTCCGTCTGTTTCTACGCGAACTAGTCCCTCAGTTTTACAGCTATCGAGCTGAAATTTTGCACAGAGTCTTCTTTTTACTGCACGCAACTAATAAGTCGGAACCGGCCGGATTGGATGACTATATCATATAGCTGCCATAGGAACGATCGGTCGGAAAATAAGTATTAGTGAGAAAAACTTTTTTGTTTTCCATAGCGTAGCGTCACCTATCTTGGTATATATTAGTTTTATATGTTTCCACATAATTCTGGAAAAATGTATCAAAATCGGTTCACTATAGCATATAGCTGCCATAGAAACGGTCGGTCAAAAAACTAGTTCTAGTGAGAAAAACTTTTTTGTTTTCCATCGTAGCGTCACTAATTTGGTATATGTTAGTTTTATATGCTTTCATACATTACAGGAAAAATTTATCCAAATCGGATGACTATATTATATAGCTCCCATAGAAACGGTCGGTCAAAAAACTACTTCTAGTGGGAAAAACTTTTCTGTTTTCTATCGGAGCGTCCCCAATCTTGGTATATATTAGTTTTATATGCTTTTACATAATTTTGAAAAAATTTATCAAAATCGGATGACTATAGCATATAGCTGCCATAGGACCGATCGGTCGGAAAATGTTTTTTACTAAGAAAAGTTTTTTTTATTTTATCAAATTTTTATTATCAATGATTTAAAAATGTTAAATATCTGATATCTATATCCTATACATATATATTTTACCGGTTAAAACAGTTGGTGTAAAGTTTTTCAAGTGTATTAAAACTTCGGCACAGTCGAAGTTAGCTTTGCCTTCTCGTTTTTTATATGTATGTAAATACACCGCATGAAAGCGGCCGCTCAAACTTATTTACTGGTACATATATATATGCATAAGCGCAGCCAAACTTTATGTATTTAGGTCTAAGACTTTTGATTTATAGAATAAAGAATCATTCATATTTGCCTGGCCTCACGGGCAAGTACCAAAACAAAACTTCGTTTTTAATTGACTAAAGAACCGACTGGTCAATATCTTTTTCACTACAGTTCATTTTACCAATCGTAATTCCTGGGTCGAATAGGACGATGTCCACCAGTCATTCACCCAGACAAAGCCCACAGCATACTAGGAGCAACAGTTAAATCGCTGCTGATGCACCCTAGAAATATAAACGTGGGAAGAGGAACACCCAAAAGAGAGGATGTCCCAACGGCACCAAAGAGGAATTTAAGCTGTGTCGATGTTCCGCATATTGCCTGTGACGTTGTACGGGGCCAATAAGCAGCTAGACACATACGCACGGGGGTTCTCCCCTGAACCTCCTGGACGGGGGTTCATCCGTATCAATAATCGATGACAAACTACTTCGTGACCTGGATCTTAAAAGTTAGCGTCGACAACTTAATATTCAATAGTTTGGTGGAAGGGCCTCCCGAGAGCCCACAAATTTGGTAGGACTGCAAATCATTCATTGCGAAATGTGTAAGCAATTAACAATTTGAGTTTTCCGATGCAGAGCCTGCATCGAAGAGATGTCCAAGCAAAGCCGTTTAGCAACGCAGTTCTGAAGCTTCTAATTGGACTGGATCACGAGCACCTGGGATTACCAATGCAATCCAGACAACTTGGAAAACATGGACCTAATGCGGCCGCCTCCGAACTTGGATGGGTGGTTTATGGGCCCGCAATTGGTCATTCTCTAGGTCATTCTATACTATGTGTCCAGACTCTACTCTGGTTTCCCGTATTTCTACGGTATGTGTTAATTCCTGTTGCTCCAAAAGAAAAGTCGTTTCCAGTTTCCTTAATTACGCTTACAATTTATTTGCTTCTTCTTAGTTGGGCTGCTCTTTAGACAATGATCGAATAGAAATACCAAATTGCGCCTTTTGCGCTTGCAATTAACGCGTTATGAGTGACCGTAATATAAAATACTAGATAATTCATTTGCTGCATGAGCTTTAAACAAAGTAGCCAGATGGGCGAATTCAAGATACAATTCAGTTATGTTAAAGGTCGTTAATATTCAAATTCAAATCGTTAAATTAATGTTATAATCGGTTTCTCCTCCAACATCCTCCCGGCGTTGAAAGGATCCAGTTGACTTTCAAACTATTTAGTAGGCCAATTGTTCCAGTGGAAGGGGTGCAACTTTGTGGATAGGTCTGCGTAGGATTCCCTTTTGTGTCTTGAGATCGACAACGCGCACCCTGCCGTCCTTGCCTGGTATAGCTGCAACGATACGAGCGAGTAACCAGTGCTGGGGTGGTACGTTATCTTCGTGCACGAGCACCAGTTGCCCCACAGTGATGTTTGGCTGAGGACTGGTCCATTTGGCTCGTTGTTGCAGCGTGTGAATATAGTCACGCTGCCAAAGCTTCCAAAATTGCTGTTTTAAGTAGGTGACACGCTGCCACCTGTCGAGATAGCCGAGTTTGGACTGATCGATTCTTTGCAGCTGTATTTCGGGGGCTGCAATTAAAGACGATCCAATGAGTAGATGAGCTGGTGTCAAGGCTTCACCATCATTTGGGTTATCAGAAGCTGGGGTGAGGGGCCTTGAATTTAGAATGGCTTCGATTTCTGTAAGTGTGGTTTGTAGTTCCTCAAAAGTCAAGTTGGCTTCAGAAATGTTTTTCATCAAAAGCGTTTTGGCCGATTTGACCGCTGCCTCCCACAAGCCGCCAAAATGTGGCGCGCGAGGAGGAATAAAGCAGAACTCAAATTCCTTGCAGGCGCTGTAGGATTGAAGTAGACTAATCGCTTCTTCGTTTAGGACATTTCGTTTGAACTCAGCTAGTTTTGCGGCAGCGCCGACAAAATTAGTGCCATTATCACAATACACACGCAGTGGCAATCCGCGTCGAGAGATGAACCTTCGAATGCATAACAGGAAAGCATTAGTGGAGAGTTCTGTGACTAATTCAATGTGAACCGCCTTTGTCGAAAAACATACAAAAATAGACGCGTATGTCTTGTATGGGGCTTTGCCTCGAATTTTGTATGATGTCATAAAGGGGCCGCAAAAGTCTACTCCTGTGACTAAAAAGGGACGTTGACTTTTAAGGCGATCTGCGGGAAGGCTTCCCATAACTTGGTTCATTAGTTTTGGTTTATAATGAAAACAGTGCGTACATGCTCGTACGACTTTGCGTATAAGTGCTCTTGCGTTTATGATCCACAAACGTTGTCGTACGAGAGATAAAAGGATCTTCGGACCTGCGTGTAAATTTGATTTGTGCAAAAACTCTACGTACAAACGGGCAAAGCGATGATCCCTTGGTACTAAGGCTGGGAACTTGGCGTCGAATGGCAAATCACCATCATTTCATCACTATAGGCTGTTTGTTGTATGTGCGCTACTACTCGCCAAAATGTGGCATTTAGTTCTGATACTGATAAATGTAACACCTCGCTTATAGTTGCTGATCGATTTGGAGGAACTCTATTGTATATTCGAAAGATAAATGAGAAAATTCGCATAACTCGATGGTATGACGATGAGTCTTCGATGATAGAGTCGATAATTGAATTTTGCTTAGTTCCTGAAATCTTCATACTGGAATCGCTGATTGATCCAGCAGTGGATACGTCTGTAGATGTGTGGATGACTGATGAGGGATTAGTTGGTTCTATCTCTCTGCAAACTGTCAATGCCTTTTTGCGGACTTCTGGAACGGAAGAAGGTGCTTCTGTCAGTTCGGGCCACTGTGTTTGTTGATCCTTTAAAAAGCTTGGCCCCTCGAACCACATGTTGTTCTGAAGGTCACTAGCGCTGCACCCTCTAGACACTATGTCTGCTGGATTTTGTGCTGATGGAACGTGTCTCCATTCAATTCCCTCTCCATTTTGTTGTAACTCTGAGACTCGATTAGCGACAAAACAGTTTAACTGCGACGAGTGCATATTTAACCACTGTAAAACGATTTTTGAATCGGTCCAAAAAATATACCTTGTCGACATAAGAGGCAAGTTTTTGACAAAATTTTCGATATGTTTGATTTAGCAGCACGGCTGCGCATAATTCAAGTCTTGGTAGCGACTGAACCTTGATCGGTGCTACTCGAGATTTTGCAATTAGTAAGTTTACTTTGATTTCTTCATTGAATGTTGCACGTATATACACGCAGCATCCGTATCCTCGCTCAGAAGCGTCTGCGAATCCATGCGCTTCGCTTTTGTATTGCTGCGATGTGAATACGAAACGTGGAATTGTTAGTTTTGACGCATGTTGCAGATCTTCTCTTAGTTCGTTCCAAGCTTGTAACAAATTGTTCGATAATGGTTCATCCCAACCCATCTTCTTAAGGGTAAGGTTTTGCAAAAAGATCTTACAACGGATGACGATTGGACTGATTAGTCCCAATGAGTCGAATACCTTCGCGATAGTTGAAAGGACTGATCGCCGAGTTGGCTCCTCGCATTCATCAAATTTGTATCGGAATACAAATGCATCCTTCTGTGGCTGCCATGCCAATCCAAGAGCCTTAACTGTATCTGGCTCGTCTAGTTGAATTGGGATTTCAGCTGCCGATGATTCAGCTAGCTCTACCGCGTTGCTGTGAAATTTGGTAAGAACTAATCCTGCCTTGTATACAAGAGCTGTAAGCTGCGATTTCTTCTCCTTAAGTTCGCTCAGTTCATCTGCACCTGTTAAGACATCGTCAACGTATAAGTCAGCGCGCAGTACAGACGCGCCCACAGGAAATTCAGCTTCAAACAAATCAGCCAGGTAGAACAAGCTGCGTATGGCCAAAAACGGTGCTGCAGATAACCCGTACGTAACGGTATTCAGCTGATATGCTTGCACCTTTTCCTCCGGACTGCTTCTCCAGAGAATGAGCTGAAATTGCCGGTCAGATTCATCTACCACAAATTGCCTGTACATTTTCGATATGTCGCCGGATAATGCAAATTTGTGTAATCTGAATGTAAGTAATGTTGTTATGAGATCTTGTTGAATCGTGGGACCGGTCATTAAAATTTCGTTCAAAGAGATGCCGTTTGATGAGTTTGCGGAAGCATCGAATACTACTCGTAGTTGAGTTGAGACGCTGTGCGGTCTCACTACGCAGTGGTGTGGGATATAAAAGTGTTGTTGACTATGATCAATGCTGTTGATAGGTGACATGTGTCCTTGCTGAATGTATTCGTTCATGAAATTTATATATAATGCCTTCAACTCTTTGTTACGATCTAGTCGACGTTCTAGCATCGTAAATCGTTTGGACGCCATGCCAACGGAATCTCCCAGCGCATGTTTTTCTTCTTTAAAGGGAAGTCGGACTTGGACTCGACCTTCATTATTCAAACAAACTGTTGCCTTAAAATGATCTTCACAGGCTTGCTCTTCTTCTGAAAATCTTGATAACGGAATCTTGTACTCCTCTATTTCCCAGAATTTCTGAACCATCGATTCAAGTGATGGCTGAGTTTGAATAAGATTGCATTGATAACTTGTATTTGCTGTATTTGCCTTTGTGTTGCCTCCTACTATCCATCCGAATGCCGTGTTTAGTAGGCTGGGCATGTCTACACCTAGACTGATTTTTCCAACGCGAATAGCTTCAAAAAATCCCTCAGTATTTATTAGTACATCGATTTTATTCATTTCAAAGAATTTCGGATCTGCTAGTATAATTCCCTCAGGAAGATTCCATTTTGAAATATCAATATACTCTTGTGGCTGATTTGAACATATTTTCTTGATAACTGCAAAGTCTGATGACCATTCGAAATCTGAGATTCTTGATTTGATAGCAGTGAACACGTTATAGTGGATTTGCTCGCACACATCGGATATTCCACTGATTGCCTGAGAGACACGCTGTTTATCGAGATTTAAACGCTTGACGGTTTCTTCAGTAATGAGGTTTACCTCAGAGCATGAGTCTAACAATGCGCGAACAGTCTGATATTCGCCGCACTTGTTCTTGATCTGTATGACAGCAGTTGGGATTATTCCCCGTTTGGCCGTGCGTGCTATAAGGGACACCTTCGATGTTGGCTGCTGAACAGATGCAATTTGGCTTGTAGAAGCGCTTTCGTATTTGGAGTTTGATGTCGTGCCTGGTTGAGTGGCATCATGAAGAAGTTTATGATGCGTAGAGTGACACATTTTACACCTGGACTTCGACTTACATTCTCTTGACAAATGATTAGGTCGCAAGCAATTAAAGCAAAGGTTTAAGCGTTTTACAAATTCCCTACGTTGATTAAGCTGACACACGGCAAAGGTATTACAGCTGTATATGTAGTGTGAAGAACCCTTACAATAAACGCATGATAAATTCGTAGTGACAAAGGTTTTCGCTAATGAATTGGATTTAGATTTCTGCTTTAATGAATTTGATTTTGATTCTTGGTGATCAACAGTGTGATCCCTAGCACGACCCTCCAGTAACTGACAACGTCTAGTAAGAATGCTGCACCAGTCCTCCCACGAAGTTAATTTCTCAAAGCTTTGTTTTTCTTCGTACTGCCTTCTTGACTCTGAATCGATTTTCCCAAGAATCATGTTTATTATGATCGCATTCATAATATCTTCGGCTGATCCAAGGGACAGAAGTGATGCTCTTATAGCAGTCGTTGTATCGATGATCTTCTGCAGCTTGCTTGCGTCTGCCGTTTCCATGCTTGGCAAGGCAAATAAACTTGAGATATAGTCGAGAAATATTAAAACATCATTATCGTATCGCTGCTTTAATCGTTCTAATGCTTTAGGATAATTATCCTCGGTTACTTGAAATGACTGAACGACTTCGAGGGCGGGACCTGTCAGGCAATTAAGCAGGTAATTGAATTTGTCAATATTTGAAATACTGCTATCTCCTTCAACTAGGTTGGTGAACGCGCTAATAAATCGTTTGTACTCGGCATACTTTCCATTAAATGAGGGTAACTTAAGATTTGGTAGACGATTATGATGTGATATTGATGTATTTGCAGAACTATTCAAGAAGCTCTCTCCGTGAATGCTACCACGACGTTTCTGAGATATAAAATGCAAGATTTTCGACTTCACTGCTACAAATAATTCATCAAGACTGCTCCTTTCGGTATCTGCGCTGTTGATGTTTTCTATTTGAGTTTGTGTATTTGAGAGCTGTCTGAAATGTGATTCTAATATTTGAAGGTAACATTCCAACTCTGCTACGCTGAGGCTGTTACTTTCTCGTTCGACTTTACCCTTCACATTGTTTATATTTCTTGATATGTTGGTTCTTTGAACACGCAAACTGACTAATTTAGACTCGTTTATATCCATGGGTGGAATATGTTCACCAGGATCAGGCATATTTTTAAATTTCTCGATATAAAATTCCAAAGTTAAATGTAAGGTTAACTTCGGTGGTGTTTTTCTTTAATTTATGTGAGTAATTGATTCCCTAATGCAACAAAACTAACGAGTAGGCATACAACAACAACAGTGAGAGATAAGCAGCAATAACAGCTATAGCGGACAGTTGTTTTCACCAAATGCGTTTTCGTTTTCTTTATGTATGTATTTGTATGTGTATGTGCACCATGTACACTGCAACTCACTGCGATATATACCACGTGTTGCGGTTTTTAACGTGTGTGTGTGTGTGTGTGTGTACAGTAAATTCTGCCGCTTGGCTCCCAATGGAAGCGCAGCAGTGAATGTGGAGTTGGTGGGTAGCGGGATCCACGTGTTCCTCTGTCGCAGGTGTTCGATATGTGTAGTGCCAGATATGGATACTGGCCAGGATGTATGAATTTCCAGACGCCTCGTTGATTCGGCTTCGATGAGTGGTTTTTCAAATTGTAGCTGGCCGCGCTGTAGGTATACTAAGATGTCACGTATTCTTGAGTATGTGAGGTTAAAGATGATTTCGGGCCACGATATATCTCCAGACACCCTGATGGTCTGGCCGATGGAATG
Organism: Lordiphosa mommai; assembly: GCA_018904225.1. Lineage (NCBI taxonomy): Eukaryota > Metazoa > Arthropoda > Insecta > Diptera > Drosophilidae > Lordiphosa > Lordiphosa mommai. The sequence goes on from JAEIFT010000021.1 coordinate 1,592,192, forward strand.
TATCTCCAGACGCCCTGATGGTCTGGCCGAAGGGATGTATCTCCAGACGCTTCGATGGTCTGGCCGATACGTTGAATCTCCAGACGCCCTGATGGTCTGGCCGATACGTTGAGTCTCCAGACGCCTTGATGGTCTGGTAAATGTGTTGAATCTCCAAACGCCTTGTTGGTCTGGCCAATGTGAATGTTTGCAGCAGCGCCAATTAGAATTCGCTTGCCACCACGTGCGAACGTAACCTTACAAAAGTGGCGATGAAATTGGTGGAAGACAAAGGTTTAAATGGAACCACACTTATCTTTTGGATGGACCTCCAGTCCTGTCACGGTCGCCAAAATGTCCAGACTCTACTCTGGTTTCCCGTATTTCTACGGTATGTGTTAATTCCTGTTGCTCCAAAAGAAAAGTCGTTTCCAGTTTCCTTAATTACGCTTACAATTTATTTGCTTCTTCTTAGTTGGGCTGCTCTTTAGACAATGATCGAATAGAAATACCAAATTGCGCCTTTTGCGCTTGCAATTAACGCGTTATGAGTGACCGTAATATAAAATACTAGATAATTCATTTGCTGCATGAGCTTTAAACAAAGTAGCCAGATGGGCGAATTCAAGATACAATTCAGTTATGTTAAAGGTCGTTAATATTCAAATTCAAATCGTTAAATTAATGTTATAATCGGTTTCTCCTCCAACACTATGCCACCACCGATGTCATGCCTACTAGCAGTATCGCAGAAGATGCTCTGCAGAAGATGTTGAATGCTTACTTCGAAATCTAGAACTTTGGAGTTAAGCCTACTCCGCTGGTCGCAGCCAGCGCCGATGCCAGGGCACAGAAGATGCTCGAAGACACCACAGTGAGATTGGGGCAACGTTCTCAGACTAGACTACAATGGAAGTGAAAACATTTTTTTGCCGCGGAGCTATGATATGGCGTGCAGAAGACTTGCCAATATTTAACGAAAAATTAAGCGGGTCGTGCAGTTCGCGCAGACCTACAAGATAATAATGGACGATGAACAGGATACGCTCGACGTTTAGAGCATGAATCGATATCGATATCGAAGACAACGCATATTAACCAAGCTCCCGTAAATAAAATTAAATTTCCCTAATATTAACACCAAACTGTGTTCAATATATTATTCAACGTACGAGGCATCTGCCTTAACAACATAAAGTGTTGAAGTTTGTGCTCATTCCTGCAAAAGTTGGAATCACTTATTTTGTTGGCGGGCCCAACAAAAAAGCGCTCAACTTAAACAACAATCACTCAACTGTAACATGGCTGGAGCTGCGAAGAAAGTCAAGACAATCATCAGCAACGAGCCCACTTCGAAGCTGAAGAGGAAGACCAGGGATTCGAATTCGCCATCTGCACTTTATGCCATGATCAATCAGCGATTTGATGATCAGGCCGCCAAGATGCAGGAGACAGAGGAACGAATTCTCAAGGTGCTGGAGGAGAAGCTATTGAACATGACTGGAGAAATGAAAGTGCTTTCTGACCGAGTCCAGCAACTGGAAGGCGAAATAGCAGACCTGCGTATTGTTAGGACACAGGTGGGTGATCTTCAAGCAAAACTAGGAGGAATGGAGATTAATCCCCAGCACACGCTTGCGACTCAGGCCAATTCTGAAATCGCAAGTGATCTCCGCATCCACGGTATCCCACTCACTGAAGACAAAAACCTCAAGAGCATTTTTAATAGTCTCTGCTTCTCACTTGGCATCACCCCGGCACTTAAAACTACAGCTATATTCAGAGTTAAGCCAAAAATAGCACACAATATTATTGATCCGGTGATCATTTTAAAACTTGAGCACGTGCGCGACACGGTGGCCCTACTGCGTGCAATTGGGTCATACCGACGGGAAAAGAAGCAGCCTGTTGATCTTCAGCTATTGGGCTTTGACGTAGCTACTCCGTTCTACGTAAACGAGCAACTGTCGAAAGCCAATTACATGCTATTCAGAGAGGCGATTCGTATGAAAAAGCTTAAGATGTCAAAGGAAAAGAGAATGCGGACTACAGCTGCGTTGAAACTTTAGAAAAGCTTTCTCCATTCGCTGCAGTTGCTTTAACTGTTAGTGCTTCCTCTTCTTCATCCGAAGACTTGAATCATTCGTTCTATAATTAGTATAAGAGTAAAGCTAAGTTCATACGCGCAAATTAATTTACGCAAACTGTCATCTCGGAGTTTGTATGATTTGTGTCCGAATTTGTCTGGGTGTTCACACACACGACAAATTAATATGCAAACGAATTTGTCGGAACTTCGAAAGTTTGAAATGAATTTGGCTTAGTGTTCACACTCGCAAATTCAGGTGGCGACAACTTTTGGTTTGCACAAACCATGTGGCTTGTCAATAGCTGCTGATAGTATATCGATTTAGTGCGGTTAAGTAGTTTTTATAAGAAAATGGACAAGGACCATTTTTATTAGATTCAAACAACACAATTAATGGGTTTCATGCGCTTGTATCTTGCTTTCTTGTGTTTTATTAAGTCGATAACAAAATGTGACAGGTGCGAATTTTTGCATAGGGCTGCGAGCGTATAATTATGTAGCCCTGCAAATGATTGGGAAAAAAAATATTTATGTGTTTATTATTTAAGGAGATGTAACAAAAATAAAACGACTGTTATTTTTATCAAAGTATAAATGTAAACTGTGATATGGAATTTTTAATAATGTTGTTGTTAAATTACACAAGCTTACAAGGTTTAGGATCAGAGAAGAAATCACACTTTCTTTATGTATTTTTGGTCATTGTATTCAAATCAATTGTTAGTTCTTTCCATCTCCTGGTGTTCAAGAGATTTTTGGATTATTAAGTTTATTAAACGAGGAATGTTTACAATTTTTGTGTCCTGAGTGCACATTAAGTCAGTTATTCAAACAACTTTAATGTTTATGTAAGCTGCTTTGAAAAACAATACAGAAAACCTGAACGCGAAGTTTGGATTTTGTCCATAAGATACTCTTTTTTGTTTTTAATTGCAAAATTTTATGTATTTTTTTTTAGATAATTTCTTTTTGCCAAATAAAATAAATTCTTAAAAATGTTCTGCCTAATGAATAATGCTCGGGTTAGTTTAAGTAATAACCTTTAGTATATTTACTGCGCTTTATGACCAAAAAACTACAAAATGTACGATTTTATCAAAATAAAATAGTTTTTTTATGTTTACTCTTTTCATTTTAAAAATCTTTCTTTGTTTTGTATAATTTAATGTTATGTAAAGTTATTTTGGTTATAATAAATATTAGATAAATAATTCGTAAATTTAAAAAAGTTTTTGAACCATAAATTTAGTAAATTGGAAGACACAATATTATCTAAAATAAAACGAACAAGTTTTCAACAAGCAGAAATTAAAAAAAGAATAGATTTTTATCAAAAACAAAACAATTTTCATATTAAGAAAAAAAACTGGTTTCTTTAGAACAAAAAACAAACTTCGCGTTTAGTTCTTCTGTCTTGTGGTTTGCTGCTTAATTTTGTGTTTTAAATACGTTACTTTATATCTCTTGAACAAAAGGATAAACCAGTGTTGTTGTTATATAATTATTAATCGACCTATTTTCAACATTGAATATTAAAATTAATTTACAAACTCACTTGCTGTTAAAATTAATCAAAATAGCAACCCAAATTTGTCACAGTTTGTTCTAGCATTTGACTTGTAAGAACAAATTCGGCAAATGTGATAACAGTTTGCTGGCGAGTGTTCACACTGTGTTCAGACAGTACGTAAATTTTTCGAAAACTTCACCCTACAAACTCAGCAAACCAGTTTGCACAAGCGTTTGCCTGCAAATAAATATGGCGTTCACATAGAAAACAAACAAATTTGAGCAAATTTCTGTCATTTTTGACAAATTAATATGTGCGTGTGAACTTAGCTTAAGGCTGTTCGACGTATGAGACATGACAATTTAGTAGGCCTCTATGTTGTCTTGTTTTCTTTGTGAGAAACTTGTCATTTGACATTTAAAACAATATAACATGAAGGCTTACTAGATTATCATGTCTCATAAGCAGAACAATGTGAACCCAGCCTAAGTTTTAATTATGATTTTATAATGGTGTGTAGGTCATTTGATCTTATTTATATTTGTATTCAGAATAGAATGCGTGCGCTGGTAATTGATTTAAGAGTACAGAGACGGTTAATCAAATGAACGCAACTGAGACGAACGGATATGCAATGATTAGAGTTCTCAGCAAGCAAAAATCTGGCCTTAAAATCTGTCACATTAACGCACAAAGTTTAACAAAGAAGATTGACGAATTTAGGTATATGTTTGTAAACTCGAATGTAGACATTGTATGTGTTTCTGAAACATGGTTCTCGTCTAGTATGTGTGATTCTCTTGTTGCGTGTGAGGGATATAACTTGTTTCGTTCTGATCGTGAGGGCCACGGTGGGGGAGTCGCAATATATATAAATACACGTTTAAGAGCTAAGTTAATATGTAAACAATCAGATGGAAGTGCAATAGAATATTTATTTATAAAAATAGGCAACATAAGTGATCTATCAAAAACCCTCGTTGGCTGCTTATATAGACCACATTGTAGAATAGAATATAATGATGTGATTGACCAAATATCTGAACTAAGCCTGCAATATAATGATATATTTATAGCCGGAGACCTCAATAGTAACATGTTATATGGTATCTCTAGGAATGCAACTAGTCAACTCCACCCTGGCAACACACTTTACTAATACTTTTGATACCCTTCTTGATGTATTTTTTTTTCAATAGTCCTGAAAATATTCTACTTTATAACCAAGTTTCTGTGCCCGTATTCTCAAGACATGACCTTGTATTTATGACATATAACTTAGCTTTAATTATTGACCAAACTGACTACTCCATTAAGTTTAGGGACTTTAAAATTCTGGATTTCGGTACATTAAGCACTGATTTCTTTTCATGTGATTGGAATGAAATCTACTCTCTGACAACTGTTAACTCTCAGCTAGAACATCTGCAATCTAATCTTGACTATATTTTTAACCGCACTGTCCCACTCCGAACAAAATTAATAAAACCAAATCAACCCTCCTGGTTTGATAATAAGATTAAGGAAGGAATATGCAAGAGAAATATTGCTTACCATAAATGGAGGAGATACCGTACAGATCATAGATATAGGCAGTATAAATTATTGAGACAGACCGTCTGTAAAATGATTGGTTCAACTAAAAGTCAACACTACTTTACAAAATTTAACGCAGCAATTACTTCAAAAAAAAAATGGAGTGAAGTTAAAAATTTTGGCATTGGAAAGAAGAACACCCGCCAGAAACTTGAAGTAGATGTTAATAAACTGAATAAATGTTTTGTTTTTATTAATATAAAGTCAAGCGCAGTGGGGCTTGACAACATAAATCCTAAACTTCTAAAAATCGTCTTGCCTCAAATTTTGCCACAAATAACATTTATTTTCAACTCAGCATTTATCTTTTTAACTTTCCCAGATATGTGGAAAATTACGAAAATTGTCCCAGTACCGAAATCAAAAGATGACTTCCGTCCAATAGCAATACTTCCTTTTTTATCCAAGGCATTTGAGCAGCTCATGGCAGTACAAATAAACAAATATTTATCGTTAAAAAAATTGCTAAATAACAATCAGTCTGGTTTTTGTAGAGGCAGGATCAGTACAACAGCAATATTAAAAATATCAGAAGATATAAGGAAAAAATGGATATCGGACAAGTTACTTTCCTCACTCTTCTCGATTTCAACAAAGCTTTTGAGACCGTAAACCATGAAATACTATGCACTAAATTGTCTAAATTATATAACTTCTCTGAAACATCTGTTAAGCTTTTATCCTCGTACCTTTCTAATCGTTGTCAAGCTGTTGTTACGTCATCTGATTTTTCAGACGGAGTACCTCAAGGTTCTGTCCTCGGTCCCCTATTGTTTACCATTTATGTAAATGATCTTCCCAGTGTATTGTTAAACAGTGATGTCCACATGCATGCTGATGATGTCCAAATGTATGTTAGTAGTCAGTTAAGTCAAATTAGTCAATGGCCGTGTTCACCAGCACAAATCGATGCCAAAGAATCGATGTATTTTGATTGACTGTTCTGGTGAACGTGTTTGATGTGCAATCATGATGGCTAATTTTTGTGATTGTGTTAGATGAAAATCCATCGTAAAAATAGTTTGTTAGATTTTTCTGATTGTGATGTATCGAAGTATCAGTTTATCGTTACCAATCTGCTGTCAACAATAAATAAACAAGTACATTAAAAAAAGAAAAAACAAAATGAGTTTGGAAAAAAATTTATTTTTAATTAATGAATTGGCAGAAGACGTGGATTTATAAGTAAACCATGGAAATACTTGCATGGCTCTGAAACCGATGCTGATTGTTGCGGAGGAGGAGAGCTTGGAAAAGAGTCTCTTTAAAAAGAAAGAGGCCCGCGTGCGCTCCCAATTGTTCTTCGAAGTTACAGTCCAAAACTATAGGATAGACGAGTTCAAGGATCATTTCAGGATGTCTCGTGCATCATTTGAAGTACTCTTTGCTAATTATCCTTCAAATACTTCATTAATTTGAATTTGCATTTGCAGACTCTTCTTCATGTAGTTGCCAATAAAGCGATGTCACTGGATGAGCCAACTGCCAATGTAAGTCTGGCAAAAAAACTGCTTTTTGTAATTTGGCTGTTGGCAAAGCAAGAGACCTTCTTTTCTGGTGACCGTTTCGACATACCAAAAAGTTCTGGTCATCGGATATTCAAGTTTGTTGTGCACATTCTAGCCAGCCTCGCGACAAAATACATTAAATGGTCAACAAATTTACAGCAACTCTATACAGCTGGAATTTTTGAGGAAAAGTCAAGAGGTATACCTGGAGTTATTGGTGCTATCGACGGCTGTCATATACCTATTAAGCAGCCTATTGGCAATGCTTACGACTTTTATAATCGAATTGGGATGAAAGAATCGATGACGAGCAAGAACAAGTTTGGGAAAATTCAAGTTTTTCGAGAATTGCACCAGAGGCATCTCAAAAACGAGACTCTATTAAAAATATGCTGTAAACTAAATTAAATAAAGTATTTTTAGGCAAACAAAATTGGTTAAATTTAAAATCTATTATTCTTTTTATTAAAATTTTCGTTTTATGCATTAAATTTTTCTACAAGTTTTTCTAGCATGGCATTCCGTGCCAACTGAATTTCATTGCTCTGAATTTGAATCCTGTTGCTCTCCTCCAAAGTAGCTCGTACTTTACGCAACTCTTCAGTACGAGCACAATCGGCTTCAATTACCCGCTTTTTCTGATGGTACAGGTCTCTCTGCGCACCCGCTCTGCGCTTACGTCTTCCTGTGCTCGTGCTCTGCTCTTCATCCTGATCCGTTCCTGGCATAGAGCTACTGTTGTCCTCCGAAACAATCAAAGAGCTGCAGAAATGTCCCTCGGTCGACTCTTCGCACCTGGCCGCCGACTGAAATGCTTCGAACGACAGCATCTGCATGGCATTCTTCTCTTGAAATTGGTAATTTTCTTTAAACATGTTGTCAATATAGGTATTCATATCATTAGTACTTAATAGATATAATATTTCTGGTGAATATTCTTCAGTTAATTCGTCGAGTGTTCTGATGTGTCTGAGAGATGAGATACGGGGATCAGAAGAGACCGACAACATGTTGAAAAGGTCCGTGTTTTCTTCATGTCGATATATTTTCCACGTGTTCGCATATCTATACCTTTTGTAGTCCTAGTTTTTAGATTCTTGGGCTTTTTCTGACAACTCTCCTATCGATAATAGTTGTCGTTGTATTATCTGCTCACCATGATCTAATATTTTATGAACAGTAGGAGAAATTTTTTTTTTCTGATATTTTGTACATAAAAGATTTCTTGTTTCCTTAGCATATTTTCCATATTTGCACCAGAGGCATCTCAAAAACGAGACTCTATTAAAAATATGCTGTAAACTAAATTAAATAAAGTATTTTTAGGCAAACAAAATTGGTTAAATTTAAAATCTATTATTCTTTTTTATTAAAATTTTCGTTTTATGCATTAAATTTTTCTACAAGTTTTTCTAGCATGGCATTCCGTGCCAACTGAATTTCATTGCTCTGAATTTGAATCCTGTTGCTCTCCTCCAAAGTAGCTCGTACTTTACGCAACTCTTCAGTACGAGCACAATCGGCTTCAATTACCCGCTTTTTCTGATGGTACAGGTCTCTCTGCGCACCCGCTCTGCGCTTACGTCTTCCTGTGCTCGTGCTCTGCTCTTCATCCTGATCCGTTCCTGGCATAGAGCTACTGTTGTCCTCCGAAACAATCAAAGAGCTGCAGAAATGTCCCTCGGTCGACTCTTCGCACCTGGCCGCCGACTGAAATGCTTCGAACGACAGCATCTGCATGGCATTCTTCTCTTCGCTCACCAGTGTCGCCAATGTGGGACAACCGGAGACAGCCAGATCGGCACCGAAGATGGCCTCCATATCAGCGAAATGCTCACAACTGGTCGCACCTTCACCAGTGCTTCTGTTTTTCTTTTTAATGTTGTCGAATATCACTCTGAGATTCCTTATCTTCCGATCCACTTGCTGCTCATTTAGGCCACTCACTCCCATGACTTCCAATTCTGCAAGTATCTCTCGCCAAATGGTTTTGTTTTTGGTCTTAGGGTCACGGAAAGCTGCCTTTTTCTCCGAGTAGAGGCTCAATAACAGCTTAGTTGATGCCGCTGTCCACATTTTATCTACCGCTGAAAAGCAAAAATTTATATTTAAAATACTTAGAATTTTTTCATAAAATGTTTTTACATTTGTTCTCCATTTTAATCACCTTTTTGATGTCAAAAACTTTAAACTTCAAAGCCGATAATACAAAATATCAATACATTTGACGCCGTGTTTATTATTGACGGCGTGTCACTAAAATTCCATCAAAAGCGTTCACCAGCAGCCTATCACTTTTTTTTTGATAGATGTTAGATGAGTGCTGGTGAACACGGCTAATGTATAAATGTGTGCAATAGTGAGCTTCGACATATAAGCAAATGGGCAAAAGAAAATGGTCTTGGGCTAAACCCCTTGAAATCGAAATGTCTGATTATTTACAAGAAGAAATTAAATACAGAACATCTTCCAAAGCTTAAAATTAATGACTGTCCTATTGAGTATGTTGACCAAGCTGTAAATCTTGGAGTTACATTAAGTACAACTCTCTCATGGGGCAATCATGTAAATCGAGCAGTTGGCAAAACGTACGGAATCTTACGACAACTTAACTTGACAAGGCTTTGTATACCCCAAAAAACTAGACTTTTAATTGCCAAAGCTTACTTAACTCCCTCTTTATTTTACGGAATTGAAGTTTTTGGAAAATGTGATGCCATAAGTTTTAACAAAATGAATGTCTTATTTAATAATATTGCAAGGTATGTTTTTAACATTAAACCAACGGATCAGATCACTGAGTTTACGAATCAAATATTTGACCTTAACTTAAAATCTTTTATTTCCCTTAAAGTCTTAACCTTGCTTCACAAAATTATTAATACTAAGGAACCGTGCACAGTGGCTCGTTTCGCCGATTTAGCGTTGCAAAAATCATAACTTTTGAACGGAAAGAGACATTTGAAAAATTCAAAGGGACGAATAAAGAGAATTGATGTAGCTTTAAAATGAGCTAAAGCATGTCTTTGTAGGTCAACAGGGTAACTCAGGATCGGCTGCTAAAGTTCAAATTTGAATACACTGAAAAGATTTCATAAAATAGGCAAAACATTTTAATTTTTTTTAACGATTTATTGAAAATTATGTTTTAAAACTAACTGCAATTAACTAAATTTAATAAAGGCGCTTCATATTTCCTATTAGTTCTAAGTTTACTTAGACCTAGTATGCCTAATAAAAAAAATAAAAAATTTTATAAAAATATAATTTGAAATTACTTAAAAAAAATTATTTTCATAAAAAATTAGATCTAACATTGAAATTGGTAATTTTCTTTAAACATGTTGTCAATATAGGTATTCATATCATTAGTACTTAATAGATATAATATTTCTGGTGAATATTCTTCAGTTAATTCGTCGAGTGTTCTGATGTGTCTGAGAGATGAGATACGGGGATCAGAAGAGACCGACAACATGTTGAAAAGGTCCGTGTTTTCTTCATGTCGATATATTTTCCACGTGTTCGCATATCTATACCTTTTGTAGTCCTAGTTTTTAGATTCTTGGGCTTTTTCTGACAACTCTCCTATCGATAATAGTTGTCGTTGTATTATCTGCTCACCATGATCTAATATTTTATGAACAGTAGGAGAAATTTTTTTTTTCTGATATTTTGTACATAAAAGATTTCTTGTTTCCTTAGCATATTTTCCATATTTGCATGCATCAACATTTTCACCACAGCTGAAGACATTGATAATGATTTTTAACCTTTTGATGACATCCAGATGAATTTCTGTTATCTGAGCAGTTGCCACATCGTTATTTCCATCATTTGTGTTTCAATAGCCCTGCTTCGGGTAGTCGACTTTTAGCCCGAGCTCTGCCAAGAACTTTTTTTGTATATCCGGTTATCTTTTACTTTCCCTTGGTTTTGTGTTGGCACTGTCATCAGAGTAGCCTCTTTGTTGTGGAAGAGTATATTCCCATTTAAGCATGAACTCCATACGTAAGATTCTTGCATGCAATGGAGAAATGCCGTATTCATAATTATGCTCGTCTCCGATGTCTCGAACTCCTGAAAGACCTTTTGCTTCCTCTTGCTGATAGCACATGCCAATTTTGATTTGGCATTGTGATATCGCTTAAGACTTTTCCTTTAATCATAGTAAAGAAGCATTGAAATCCAATCAAAACATTTTTTCCTCTTTTATTTTCGACTGGGATTGGCCTGCTTTACCTGCAAGTTACTTAGCATATATCATTGCAGCGTCTACTTACGCGGGGACACGCAGCTGCAACTTTTACAATACATTAATTATTAGCTACTACATGATTTTCATGCTTCAAATTCATGGCGACGAGCGAACCTTTTTTTCCGAGACTATTAATGGTACAAAATTGACCCAAAAATAGTGTCCACCCAAAACCTGAGTTCCAATATCCATATTTGAAATAATAAAAATGTGTAAATGCATTTCAATTAGGATCCATCTTTTGAATAAAATCACCCAAATTCGAATCGGAATATCCGTTTGGTTTTTATACGCTCCCAAAGTTGACATTTGAAACCAAAACAAGTAAGAAAGTCGGTCAAGCCCGACTGTAATATACTCTGTACCTGTTTGTACGAAACTAATAACTTTAAAGTGTGAGGTTTTTTCAAAATCTGTGGGTGGCAACTCTTTCGACTATCGTTCATCTGGTTGAAAAACGATGTAAGGGGGCTCGATAAGTACTGATGAGTAGAATTACCCTAGTATATAACTCGTAAAATTTGTATATAATTTCCTATCACGCGTGATTTCTGACCGCAGGCCATCTCAATTACATCGCTCCTCTCATAGCAAGGTCCAATTGGGAAATTACCAGTTTGCTATTGCCTTCTCGCTCTCTCTTTCTCGTAAGTTCTACCAATGGCAACGGTGTTGTTGTTGGCGTTGGTTTTTATTTTCTTTTACGTACAGCTCTAATATCGTTCATCTGATCGAAAAACGATGTATGGCGGGTCGATTCAAAATAAGTAGTAGAATATATGTCTAGAATGTTCGAACTATCTATCTTGAAAATTGTAGGAGTTATTTCGTTTTTTTTAATTTGCGGGGGAGGCAGGGGGCGTGGCAAAAATTAAAACTAAACTTGATCTGCCTGCAAGTATAAGAAATATATGTTCCATACACCTCAAACCTCTATCTCTTACCATCTCTGAGATCTCTTCGTTCATACGGACAGACGGACAGACAGACGGACAGACGGACATGGCTATATCGACTCGGCTGTTGATGCTGATCAAGAATATATATACTTTATAGGGTCGGAGATGCCTCCTTCTGGCTGTTACATACATTTGCACAAACCCAATATACTCTGTGTACCTTCGGTACAGAGTATAAAAATCACAAATTCAAATGTTTAAAAAATTATTCAACTTCGAAGCACTGTAAAATCTAAAGTAATCGACCAAATTCCAAAAACTAAAGTTTTTCTGGCTATCTGGAGTTTCCTTTATTGAAATAAATTATTTTGGTCAAAAAATACGAACATCAAAATTTGATTTTTGCATCGCTAAATCGGCCAAACCTGTACTCTATGCTAACCTTTAGTGCGTCACTAAGGACAAATAATTTAATTTGTAAAAAAAATAGGTTAGCTGGCTCTGATCCTCACTTCTTTGTTCATGCCGTTCGTCTCTGGAATCAACTTCCACCAATCTTAAAACAATTACAAGCGCATCTCAATTCAAGGAAAAAGTATCTTGCCATCTTCACACCACATAAAAAAAATAAAAATAATAATAATAATAATAGCAGTAATAATAATAAATTCATACATTCATTTAATTTAATTTGTTATGTTAAAATTTTTGTTTTGTCTCTTATGTTAACTAAATGTAAGTCTTATCTAATGTCCTTGTTTAATGTAGTAATGTGTATAACAAAATGTTTTCTATGAAGTGACTAGCACAATATAAGTTAATAACTCTATGTACTAGGATGACCATTTAATAATAAACTAAACCTGATGAGGTCGTTTTGGTTAGTAGCGACAAACTTTGGTACCTGCCGCACTTTGGAGTCGAGAACCCAAACAAGCCAGGGAAAATTCGGATGGTTTTCGATGCGACAGCGAAGATCGAATACTTGTCATTGAATTCAGTGTTGGAGAAAGGTACGCAGCACTAAAAATCCCCAGCCAGCTGTACTTTATCATTTTCGGGAATGGGCCGTTGGAGAATGCCAAGACATCATCAAGGATAGCTTCGCATCTAAGACGGAGGCTATTACTGTATCAACACGGGTGAGAAAAATACATGGTAATACTGGGTTCAAGTTGTGTCAATTTTCTTCTAGGTCTCCGACGCCTTGGGACAACATGGGGATGCCAAGAGTGTTGGATGGAGTGATGCTGAGGAGAAGATTCTGCGCGTGTACTGGCAGCCAGCCACGGATGTCTTGAAATTCAATGTGAAGTACAATAAAGTTCCCAAAAGTGTACTGGGAGGTGAACGGATCCCCGCCAACTGCGAATATTTGAGCCTGATTATGTCCACCTTCGATCCATTGGGTTTTTTGAGATGTTTAGCGCCGAATCCGAATGGCACAACTGGAGCCAACAACTTTTTTAATTAGATGTTCCGAGGCGGGATCGAACCCACAACCTCCCGCACAGTACGCACACTTGCTACCTACTGAGCCACACAAGGCCACAATAGGTTGTCGGAAATTTTGGAGCCCACAAAGCTCACTCAATGGTGACGGGTGCCTACTGCTGAGATCGCAGCCGATGATGCAACAAGGGATGATGCACCAGGCGAAGATGAAGAAGAGATTCTAAGTGAGTTTACCCTGGGTGCTGCAAACATCTTCTGTATATAATTCCTAAGGTTCACGAGACGATGTCGTGGGCAGAGTTTGGAGCTTTAAAGTCATTGCCTCACAGCTAATGAATGTGACAATGCGGAGTACTTGTTGTTCCGGCTGAGATCCTGACGAGATGCGGCCATAAGTTAGGTTACGTTGCTGAAAAGGGAAACCCTTCAACACACTTAGGCCATTAAGTTGGCCCGTTGTGGTGCCGCTTGCGGACTTTGTTCCTCGTCCATTCCTCCTATTTATGGGGCATAAATTGTTCTAATTTACTAAGTTTCTTTATTGTAGGAACCTTTTATGGGGCTAGGTCCATCCTGACGCCTTTATGAATCCTGAGATTTGTCTAGGAGATATATCCCAAAGCTTGGATATATCTATTAGGAAGTGTAAGCCGAGGAATTTATTTTTTCGACGAGTGTGGGCAGATTCCACTTCTCCCTCGTTCCTGCAACTTCTGAAGAAGTCGCTTTAAGTCTGGCGGCATATGTTCCGACCAGCCAGTGTCCTGTAATTGACCTAACCACTTTATATGTCCGTAGCCATATGAACTTCCTTATCAGGAAGGAGGTTGGTGGTAGTGCCTTGTCTCGCGAGTTCGTCTGCTTTGAAATTGCCCTCTTTGTCCCTGTTTCCTGGGACCCAGATGAGGCTTATGTCAGACTGTACTGCCATCTCTTGGAGAGATTTGCGACTATCGTTAACCGTTACGGAATTGGTGGATATTGAGCACAGTGCTTCAATGACGGCTTGGCTGTTAGAGTAAATGCTTATTGTACTCAGCGTCTGAGTTGATCTGGTAGTCTGAAAGAATGACTGATGCCGAGTTCGTCGGAGTATACACTGTCACCGACTCTATTATCGAATTTCGAGCCATCAGTATAAATTTTTATAAATTTCTGAGGTCCTGGCGGACCCTGCTTCCACTCTTCTCTAGAAGGGATGAAGACGTGAAAGGGGGTAGAGAGGTGTTCTGTAGGGATACAGTAGTCAGTGACTGTAAGAAGGAGGGGGTTCCCCTGAAGGATGCTAGAGTGACCAAAGTTGGCTGTGGGCCACTGGTTCGATTCTCTCAAGCGATGTGCAGATGAGGTAGCTACTCTATATCCCATCTGCTTAATTGGAGATATATTTAGAATTACTTTGACAACAAAAACACGCATAAATCATCGCCAAAATTTGTGAAGTATAAAGGGACGGATTTATTGCACAAGCAAAAAGGAGCAATAAAAGAAACCTGTATAAATCCCTTATACTTAACCTCAGACTGAAAAATGAATTTTCTGATTGTGAGTGGGTTGACGAGATCAGCGCTATCTTCAGGTCAAGATGTGAAACACTTAGCCTTAACTGCCAACCACACAGGAGTAACACGCAGCAGAACTGTACCCTTTGTAATATGTGCATCAAGGAAGATGTGGTTCACTTTGTAGGAATCTGCGCCATTCGAATGGCACACTGATGGCATGACTGGCACATGATTCGAATGGCACACTTTCTTCGTCCTTTTCTATCGGAAATTGAATTGTATAGCCTGATCAACGGAGAAAACTGGATAGCACTTGCCGCTTTTATCAAAGAAGGTATGCAATACCGCAATAAAATCCTAAGCGAACTCTTTTAGGCCTTACCTACCTATGCGGGCTTTATAAATTAGGTTTAATTTAACGGACGGTTTTTAGAAACCCATTTTGAAAAAATTAGGAAAGAAAAATACATTTTGTATAAATTTGTTATTCTTTAAAACTGTAATTAGGTTGTAATTAGGTTAACTTAAAATGTTCATATAAAATAGAATAAATAAACTACTACTACTAATATCTAGAATAGCGTCGAGACCATCACTACGAATGGTGCGGAGTGCACCAGTAATGCATATTTCAGCCATGCGCTGAACCTTGGAGAATCTGCGCTGCTGGGCTGTCTTTAATACGACCGGCCGCCATACTAACACTGTAGGACCGGTCTTACGATTGCCGTGTAGATCCATCGAACTATGTTTGGGGTCATCCCCCATTTAAGTCCGATAGTTTTCCAACACGCATAAAGGGCGACAGTGGCTTTCCGTTCGTCGGTGTTCAGATTCCAATCAAGCCTGTTACTTAGTTTAAGAGCTTCTTCGTTGAGCTTTGGAGAGACAATAGAGGGAACTTTGTACTTCCTTGTGAAGAGTACTAGCTCGGTTTTGGATGGGTTAACGCTCTAACCACTTCTCCTTGCCCAGTTGGTTAGGGTTTAAAAGGATGTGGTCAAGCGATCGCATAATGATTGAGGAAAGTTTCCCGAGAAGACGATGGCAACATCATCCGAGTACGCAATCACTTTGCAGCCATCCCCTTCCATTGAACGTAGTAGCGCATTCGCAGCATTCGAGAGTACCCCCCTAGGGGAGTACTTCTACCTACGAATCTGCTGCATGTCGACGATCCCAGTGATGCCTCAAATGACCTACTTATTGGTAATTGACCGACAAGAGTCACTGCTTGGGAGTCGACCCTCAAATTCGTTAGCGCTTCGGTGATAACGGATGGGAGAATGTTGTTGAAGGCGCCTTCAATGTCAAGGAAGGCCGGGAGGAAGTATTCCTTACATTCAAGAGATTCTTCTATAATCGTAACAATTGAGTGCCTTTCCGGTAGGCGTGCTGAGATTCTGACAGGTGTGAGAGCGGTATTGATGCTCTGAGCTGAAGACCTAGAAGTCGTTTCATAGTCTTGAGTATGAAGGACGATAGTCCGATGGGCCTTAAGTCCTTGGGGGTATCGTGCGAGGCGGAGTATAGTTGATGTGGAACGACGCTTCATAAAACCATAACCTCACAACAAAAATATCAATGTAAATTTAGTAGGAGATAGATTACAGAAAGTCGTTACAAGGGGCAGTAAAGCGTTAAAGCTATGCGGCGATATTAAAAAACCATGTAAAGTTGGAGCCAAGGGCGGAGGAGAGAAACCAACGTTAAAGTGGACTAAAAAGAGACTGCAGCAGAGGAACATCGAGCGATCTCAGTCACTCTTGAGCTTGGGGTTAAGCAACAGCGGTAAAAGACGAAATTGGAAATGGAAGCGAGTTGCAAGACGTGGCCGATTTCTATTCGTAGCATCCGGTGTGGAGAGTCTATAAAAAGAAGCACTGAGTGATATTCTGAGTGTCGAGTCGATTAAATATCAAAGTGCGGAACGGTTCAAGCGAGTGCGCAGTCCAGTGCATGTTTTCCAAGCGAGTGCGAACTACCATCGCGAGTGAAGGAAGCAGAGAGCTAAGTCAACGAAACGAGAATGAGCGTCGAGGGAGATTGGCCAGAGTGAGTGCCGGTTAAGATTTGAAAGCTCTTAAGCTGTGCAAAACCAAGGTGTGTCGAGGGAAACTGTGCGATTTGGCCAGCAGAGTCAGTCAAAATCCAAGGGCCAGCGGGATCAAGTCAGAAATACCAGACAATAGCAGTGTGGTTTTAGCAAGAGCAAGCGAGCTTTACGATTAGCAAGCGTGTCCAAACGAACCGTGGTGCCGGCGTTGTCGGGTTTCTGCGAGAAAACGAGCAACCGTCTAAAGGAGTTGTTTAAATCCATAATCCATAAGCACCATAACTAAGCCATATAATTAAGAAATAATCTAAGACAATAAACAAGCAAGAAAACGAAACAACTACAGTCTTCTTATTTCACTACTAACTTCACAATTTTTAATTTGTTAAAGCGGCGTGCGACTGCCCTGAGCGTAAGCCGGAGGCATCAAATGGTTCGTTACAGTGCTTTAACTAAGATGTTTGGAAATTGCACAAAGTTTTGCAATGCCACGATAGTTTTCGATATTAGAGCTACTACCTTTTTTGTGGAGAGGTATTATGAAATGTGGCTTCCTTACTGAGGTACATTTTCGAAAAGTGATCGACATCTCTGAAAATGCAAAATCCTGTCCTCATTGTGTTGCTTCTGCATTGTGCGTTTTGAAACAGCTGTTCCTTGTTTACAGTTGACAAACTAACCGGCAACAAAAAATTTAAATTATAAATTTTTGATAAAGGGCGTAGCCGGATTCCCATGGGCAGCGGCCCTTGACCGAAATTAAATTTTTGGTATGCAGATTCAAAGTTGGGTATCTGACAAAAATTTCCCCATCTTTGGTTTTGTCCTAGCGCTCATGGTGTATTTATAATGAAGAGTTAAACTTTTTTGATCGTAAGCTGTTTTAAGACAATGGGCCATGCTAAAATTCTGAAAAATTCTAAGTAAATACTTTGAACCGTCGGAATTCGATACAATAATACCCCTGATTTAAACGAGGCAAACCGCAACTTGTATAAATCCGCGAAGTTTTTAACCTTAATGATTTTCAGCTTGCAATTGGGGTTCCACTTTGCTTTTTTGTGGGTATATTCGCCATGATTTGTTAAAGCTCTTATAATTTTTCCAGATTTTTTAAAAATGTGAAAGGTGGTTAAATCGCTAAAAGCAGTACATTGCAATATTATTATGCATGCCAATCATGTTGAAAAAATACAAAATATACATATGGAAAATCTATAAGCCGATCTTATAATTTTTCAGATTTTTAAAATGCAGTCCGCGACTCTTAAAAATCCGCGAAATTTTTTATCATTTTTTTTTGTTGTGGATTAAGTTCCACTGTAATTCCTTGTGTGATTATTTGTCTTAATATGATAAAGCAAGCACATTTTATTCAGATTTTTAAAAAATGTGGAAGGCGGTTAAGACGCTAAAAGCAGTACATTCCAATATTATTATGCAGGCCAATAATGATGACAAAATACAAAATATGCTGTTGGTAAATCTATTAATCAATCTTATAATTTTTCAGATTTTTTAGATTTATAAAAGGTGGCTTTAAAACTTAACAAAATAATTTAATATTCAATTGTTACTGAATTTAAGTGCTCTCAGTAGAGGGATTCCTGAAATTGATTTAGATTTGATTTAGATTTCGTCGAACAGCTGTCAAAGCTGCTTTATACAAAACGTGCAGTGTGCCCAGAAAAATTAACGAAATTAAGGTCATACTAAATGTGTTAACGAAATCAGCTCGGAATCTGATTTAGATTTGATTTGATTTTGCTTTTCAGTGCGACCGTTCACTTCGTTCTCACGTCACAAGGTGTTTGTTTATTCTGCTGTCATTTAAATATGGAAAACTTTGTAATTTTTTTTTATTTTTAGTTGTAAAATTAAAAAAATGATTTTTTTAATGCATTTTAGAATGCATTAGAGCCAAATTTGAAGAAAAGAAGGACCAGCGGCTTTAAGTAGACGGAGTCAAAAGTTCTCGAATTTTTGGATCTTGTGCTAGATTTATTTAAAGATGTCCCTGAGTCGCTGGAGGTAATGTACAAGATAAGTTAATTTGTTATGGTAAATTTATCATATGGACTTTTTCTTTTCTAGAAGCCAACAGCACAAAAGTTTTATGCGCGTGTAATAGAACGGTCAGTGTTCTTTAAAGACGTGACCTATATGGTGCTGAAAAACAAAATGCGAAGCTTCCGGAGTCAGTACATAAGTGCAGTGCAATGGAGAACCAATACAGGAGCCGGGTTATGAGCCGAAGGCAAATGGCACTCTGTCGCAGGTCAAGAATACCCTCCAAAAGAACATAAGCTTTGAATAACCATTTTATTTTTACAGATTACATGTAAAAAGTTTGCCCAAATTTCGACATCCTTGCGCAGATTTATGGGCAAAGAAATAATATCGAGCCGCAAGGTGTGATGGACTCTGCAGTCAGCAATGTTTTGGACGGATACGAGCATTTATTAGAGGACAGCCAGAACATCGACGAAATGGAAGAGTTGGAGTCTGTAGAGGAATCTCAAACTAGCCGGTCCGTGCGTGCCGCATCAGAGCCTTGTAGCTTAAAGCCACGCAAAACTCCTTGAAAGGAATGTTTGCTAGGTATAGTGACCACCATGCATCAACGAAAGGTCGACATGGACATTAAAATAGTGGATATAGAAAAGGACAAGCTTGCTTGGGAGAAAGAAAAGTATGAGCTTTACGCTCGGATGAATTTGGCCAACGGATATATCTTTGCGCCAACGCTAATATAGCTTTAAACACCCTCCATGTTACTCTCTCTATGGTGCCGCCATCACCGATTCTAAAGTATCCCGCGGTTTTCGCAATAGATGCTCCTTCTCCGTTAGATCCGAGCCGAAACAATACTATCATGAGTTGCACATGAAAAGGAATTTGCAAAGCCAGTGAAAACATTATTATCTTCGATCAGTCGCAAAATTAAATTGAAGCTCTCCCAGTTTACCCTAATGAATTGCTTGAATCTTCCTTCATCTAAATTTGGTAGCACTTGATTGGTAAATTGGGTGCATTTGGGAATAGAATGCTTAACATTAGGGTTTCCATATCTGCACAGTTCACCAAGAATGTTGTATGTCACAATCTCCTCCACAATTTTATCCTGCCGCTTCCTCTTACGATCTGCAAAATTGCATAAGAGATTTTACGTAACCATAAACAAATAATTAATTGATCTCACCGTTGTATAGTTGCGAACATTCCAAAGCTGCATATTCTGCCAGTAAGCTTTCATTTAAGACGCTTAGAAAAATAGATATTATACTCTTTCTCTCCGCATTTTTGTCTTTCACGCCTTTAACAATAATTAAACGTTTTCAATTGTCAACTAGGCTGTCAGATGTTTATGAAATCTAAATCAAATCAGTGCTCAAAAAAGGTCGTTCCGTTAACTGATTTAGATTTGCTTTCACGAAATATAAATCAAATCTAAATCAGTTTCAGGAATCCCACTAGTATTTAAGTCATAAATTTTAATTTGATGAGAATATGAATTTAAAGTTGCAATGCAATAGCCTCTTTATTAATATACAATCTCTAACTTCAATAGTTACTGTTTTTACTTTGCGTGCCGCTGTTGATTAGAGCTCTCCCCTCTAGATTTTTCACCGTTAGTCTAGTCTTCAACAATGAAACATCGAATGTGCTCAAATTGTAAAGTTTATATTTTTCAAACATCTGGGCCTCCAAAATTACTTAAAAATGAAGCTGAAGCAAAGTTGTTTGCTGATTGCCTAGGAACAAGAATTGAAATCGGCGAATTTGTTTGTAAAAAATGTCAGCTAGCTGCAAATAAAATGTGTTATTTTAATCATATTGTGACAGTGGGACCTTATCCACAAAAAAAATATATATTAAAAATTTCGGGGATTTTTAAAAGTCGCGGACTGCATTTTAAAAATCTGAAAAATTATAAGATCGGCTTATAGATATTCCATATGTATATTTTGTATTTTCTCAACATGATTGGCATGCATAATAATATTGCAATGTACTGCTTTTAGCGATTTAACCACCTTCCACATTTTTTAAAAATCTGGAAAAATTATAAGAGCTTTAACAAATCATGGTGAATATACCCACAAAAAAGCAAAGTGGAACCCCAATTGCAAGTTGAAAATACTTAAGGTTAAAAACTTCGCGGATTTATACAAGTCGCGGTTTGCCTCGTTTAAATCAGGGGTATTATTGTATCGAATTCGGACGGTTCAAAGTATTTATTTAGAATTTTTCAGAATTTTAGCATGGCCCATTGTCTTAAAACAGCTTACGATCAAAAAAGTTTAACTCTTCATTCAAAATACACCATGAGCGCTAGGACAAACCCAAAGATGGGGAAATTTTTGTCAGATACCCAACTTTGAATCTGCATACCAAAAATTTAATTTCGGTCAAGGACCGCTGCCCATGGGAATCCGGCTACGCCCTTTGAATTTATTGTGCTATTAAAAACCGAAGATTTAATGTTGACAATGGTTAAACGTGCCTCCATGTCAAATTTTTTTGATTCTAGCATAAATCTGGGTTCGTAGAATGCAGAAAAAATTTTTATACACTTGAAAAGTGTATATTAATTTTGCCTAGAAGTTTGTAACGCATAGAAATATTCATTTCCGACCCCACAAACTATATATATTCTTGATCAGGACGACGAGCTGAGTTCGTTTCCGCTTGGCCGTCCGTCCGTCTGTCCGTCTGTCCGTCTGTCTGTCTGTTTCTACGCGAACTAGTCTCTCAGTTTTAAAGCTATCAAGCTGAAATTTTGCACATAGTCTTCTTTTTACTGCACGCAACTAATATGTCGGAACCGGCCGGATCGGATGACTATATCATATAGCTGCCATAGGAACGATCGGTCTAAGAACTAGTTCTAGTTAGAAAAACTTTTTTGTTTTCCATCGAAGCGTCACTAATCTTGGTATATGTTAGTTTTATATGCTTCCACATGATTCTGGAAAAATGTATCAAAATCGGATCACTATAGCATATAGCTGCCATAGGAACGATCGGTCTAGAAATAAATCTTTGTGAGAAAAACTTTTTTGATTTCCATCGTACCGTCTCTAAACGTGGTATATATTTGTTTGATATGTTTCCACACAAATCTGAAAAAATTGATCAAAATCGGATGACTATAGCATATAGCTGCCATATAAACGGTCGGTCAAAAAACTACTTCTAGTGAGAAAAACTTTTTTGTTTTTTATCGTAGCGTCCCCAATCTTGGTATATATTAGTTTTATATGCTTTCAGATAATTTTGAAAAAAATTATAAAAATCGGATGACTATAGCATGTAGCTGCCATATGACTGATTGGTCGGAAAATGTGTTTTACTAAGAAAAGTTTTTTTTATGGTATCAATTTTTTATTATCAATGATTTAAAAATTTTAAATATCTTATACCTATATCCTATATATATTTTACCGGTTAAATCAGTTGGAGTAAACTTTTTCAAGTGTATTAAAACTTCGGCACAGTCGAAGTTAGCTTTGCCTTCTCGTTTTTACTTCATGTTAAATAAGATCATCAATAAAAAATGTTTCATATGGAAAAAATTATTTTTCTCATGTAACTGATGGACGGTTTATCTTACAATGTATTTATTAGGGCACCAAGGCCACTATTTATATGATTTCATTAAATGGGTTCTTATGGCTAGGTATGTTTACATGTGTTATAGTCAGGGAATCAAACCGAGTCGAATTTCGGTTCCGGTTCCGGTACTGGAACGTACTCAAACTAATGTTTCGGTAAATGGAACTTAAAAAGAACCTAAACAGAATCTTGTTTATTTCGGTATTCGGTTCCGTACCGGTACCTTGGTTTTTATTTCGGTATACCGGTACGTACCGGTATGTACCGGTATAATTTAAAAATCCTTTAATCCGAAGATATAATAGAAATGGTTGCAATATACACAACAAAAAATAGTTATTAAGAAGGAAAATTAAACATAATAAACTTTACCTCAGAAAAAAATGTCCCAATAATAGAAGAGCAAGAAGATCTTTTGATATCTGATGAAATGTTAAATACACTGTTTTCAGATAACGTTACCGATCACAATTTAACCCTGCTATTAGGCTAAGTCCATTTGGGCCAATTATAAATTCATTTCCTTTGTAAATGCAAAAATTAAGGATAAATTAATAATATTTGGAATTTATTGAACCAAAATATATGCAACGAAATAAGATGAAATTGTTATTTTTATTGAAAATTGCAGTATATACCAAATGGTCCCTTAACTTTACATTTGTAAGTTTTTGTTTTCGTTTACCCTGCGTTTTACCCTGAAGAAATCCCTAATTGAAGCAATAAAAATGAAATAACAAAAAAAAAACTCAGAACCGAAACTGTACCGGTACAATGTTTCGGTTCTTTTCGGTTATTTCGGTTCCAAAATTAAAGGTTCCGAAATACCGGTACGCAAAAAATAAATAATAACGGTTCCGGTTCTGGTTCTGAGTTTCAATCGGTTCTTTTCGGTATACGGTTCCGGTTCGGGTTCCGGTTTGACACCCTGGTTATAGTAGATATTAATGCTAATCTAATGCTAGGCTTAAACAACTGTAAGTACATCTATGTCTTATCTGCTTTGATCCATAGGCATTGGAGCTTTACTAAGATAAGCTTAAAAGTTAAGCTTTAGTGGTAAGCTTTTAAGTATATGCTTCTATTAACAATGATGTATGTGGAGTCCCACTCCATTTAATCCACATAAGTTATGCAGACAAATTTGTTTAGCTTTAAAAAAATATAGTCCATTAAATCAATCCGTTTTCTTTGAGTTGTTATTTGATTGTTCTTTATTTCATTTGAATTCTTTTGCTTAGGCTACGCTGCACACTACGCTGACAGTGACGCCGGCAGCGGAGCAGCGGGCTTTTATGTTTACATATTTATATCGCTAGCATTGGCGGCTGAAAGCCTGAGAGAGTTGTATGCGTGTACATATATATGTGTCTTTGTTGGTCAATTGTGCTGACGCTTTATATCTGAGCTGGTGATCGAATTACGTTTGCACTCGAAGTCAGTTTTGGGTCTTGTGCTTACTTTGTGTTACTTTATGTATTCCAACTTAATGTTACAGTATGTACTCGATAATGAAGTTATTCTAAATTTGTGTGAATAGTATAAGATAATACAAATTTTTGGTTTTTTTTTTTTTTTTTTTTTTTTTGAGTTTAATAAAATATACATATTTCGTTTATTTTGCTTGAAATTATTTAATAATAGTATATATATATTTTTTTTTTTTGTCTTTTTTTTTACTTAAAGACTCGGAAAATGTGATTGGTTGATCAGGCTTTTATAAATTGTGTTATATTATTATTATGTTTATGTGTAAAAGGCTTTTAACCTATCCTTGTGTACTTTTTGTATCTTATTTTTGATATCTTTAATGTTGTAAAATGTTTTCCTTTTCTTGTATCATTTCTACTGTGTAAATTATAAATATATTGGTTCTAGCTTAAGGCCTGTTTCGTTTCTCAACGAGAAGGCAAAGCACCTTCGACTGTGCCGAAGTTTTAATACACTTGAAAAACTTTACTCCAGCTGATTTAACCGGTAAAATATATAGAGGATATAGATATCAGATATTTTAAATTTTTACATCATTGATAATAAAAATTTGATACCATTAAAAAAAACTTTTCTTAGAAAAACACATTTTTCGACAGATCGGTCCTATGGCAGATATATGCTATAGTCCTCCGATTTTGATAAAATCTTCCAGAATTGTGTTAACGTATATAAAACTAATATATACCAAGATTGGTGACGCTACGATGTAAAATAAAAAAGTTTTTCCCACTAGAACTAGTTTTTTGACGTACCGTTTATATGGCAGCTATATGCTATATTCATCCGATTTTGATAAATTTTTCCACAAATATGTAAAATCATCTCAAACTAATATATACCAAGATTGGTGACGCTACAATGGAAAATAAAAAAGTTTTTCTCACTAAGACTTATTTTCCGACCGATCGTTCCTATGGCAGCTATAAGATATAGTCATCCGATCCGGCCGGTTCCGACATATTAGTTGCGTGCAGTAAAAAGAAGACTCTGTGCAAAATTTCAGCTCGATAGCTTTAAAACTGAGAGACTAGTTTGCGTAGAAACAGACAGACAGACAGACAGACGGACAGACAGACGGACAGACAGACAGACAGACAGACAGACGGACAGACAGACGGACGGACGGACAAGCGGAAATGAACTCGGCTCATCGTCCTGATCAAGAATATATATAGTTTATGGGGTCGGAAATGAATATTTCTATGCGTTACAAACTTCTGGGCAAAATTAATATACACTTTTCAAGTGTATAACAAAACCTAATCTCCTATTTTTATACACTTGAAAAGTGTATAACAAAACCTAATCTCCTATTTTTATACACTTGAAAAGTGTATATTAATTTTGCCCAGAAGTTTGTAACGCATAGAAATATTCATTTCCGACCCCATAAACTATATATATTCTTGATCAGGACGACAAGCTGAGCTCAATTCCGTCTGTCCGTCCGTCCGTCCGTCCGTCCGTCCGTCTGTCTGTCTGTCTGTCTGTCTGTCTGTCTGTCTGTCCGTCTGTCTGTCCGTCTGTCTGTCTGTTTCTACGCAAACTAGTCCCTCAGTTTTAAAGTTATCGAGTTGAAATTTTGCACAGAGTCTTCTTTTTACTGCACGCAACTAATATGTCGGAACCGGCCGGATCGGATGACTATATCATATAGCTGCCATAGGAACGATCGGTCTAAGAACAAGTTCTAGTTTGAAAAACTTTTTTGTTTTCCATCGTAGCGGCACTAATCTTGGTATATATTAGTTTTATATGCTTTCACATAATTCTGGAAAAATTTATCAAAATCGGATGACTATATCATATAGCTGCCATATAAAGGGTCGGTCAAAAAACTAGTTATAGTGAGAAAAACTTTTTAGTTTTCCATCGTAGCTTCACCAATCATGGTTTGTATTAGTTTTATATGCTTCCACGTAATTCTGAAAAAATTTATCAAAATCGAATGACTTTAGCATATAGCTGCCATATAAACGGTCGGTCTAAAAATAAGATCTAGTGAGAAAAACTTTTTTGTTTTCTATCGTAGCGTTCCTAATCTTTGTATATATTAGTTTTATATGCTTTCACACAATTTGAAAAAAAAATTGATCATAATCGGATGGCTATAGCATATAGCTGCCATAGGACCGATCGGTCGGAAATGTGGTTTACTAAGAAAAGTTTTTTTTATGGTATCAAATTTTTATTATCAATTATTAAAAAAAAATATAAATATTTGAAATCTATATCCTATATATATTTTACCGGTTAAATCAGTTGGAGTAAAGTTTTTCAAGTGTATTAAAACTTCGGCACAGTCGAAGTTAGCTTTGCCTTCTCGTTTTAAATCAAAATTGGTTACTTTTTTATTGTAATATTCTTTATTCTTATAGCCTCTCTCCACTAAGGCAGATATGTACATATTTTCACATATTATCACATATTGAAAAAAATGTTACGTATTTCCCATAGGAAAAAAAATGTACATATTTAAGATATGTGTACACATTTCGACTGCTGTCAGTGCTGAAAAACAAAATACAATAAAATATTCTCATTTTTCCTGGGGCAAATATGTGTGTCCAAGAACCAGCAGCACTTCCCTGCAAAAATCCAAAAGTTTGGCCACCATGGATGCTGAAACTCCAAACAGCCTACCTACTGTGCGGAACTCTGCCGAAGACCCAAGCGTATTCTGCAGTGTAGGGCATACAATACAATCATATTTTAGCTATGCATGTGTGCGTGGCAACCGATACGAAATCGACAGCAGCGAAACGTGCGTATGCTGTCGGTAAGCGACGTCGCTGCGACTGCGGCCTTTAATATGCGCACGCTATACGGACGCGCCCCACACTGGTATACAGTGTAATGGCGATGCGCTTGTCCAAAGCAATCGCCTTCCAGAAACTTGGGTCCTGCTTTGACAGGCATTCCAGATGCTCCATGAGCAGATTAAAGCAGAGTTCGCCAGCCATAGCCGTTGGGGGCCGAAAGTATTCGGCAAATCAAATGCATATGAGCCGATTGCTTACCGAAGTTGTGCTTGACTGATTGGCACGATAGTTCAACTCAACCTACGCTTCTTGGATAGCACGTCAACGTCGTTTTGCTACCAGGCAACACGTGAAAGCACTTTTACACTTTTTCTCTTTTTTTTTGGCGAACCCTGGTTTAAAGCATAGTTTGCCAACCCCTAGAGACCGAACACATTCGGCAATTCACATGCATATGAGCCGATCGCTTGCCAAAGTTATGCGTGACTGATTCGCAGAGAGACAAACTCTACCTACTCAACACTTCCACACGTTTTTTCTTCTCTCTTCTTGGCGATCACTGCTTTAAAGTTGTGTTTGTCCACACGGAAACTCTTTTTAATCAAACATTTTACTGTTTGTTAGGCAAACACAAATCAAATCAAACAACAATCAACTGTCAAATTGTCAACAAACCTGAAAAAAATGTACATATCCTAGTGGAATCGTTCTAAAAAAATATATGTACATATCGATATATGTAAACGTAGTGGAATGAGGCTATTAGTTTTATGTTTTTCTAACATTATTCTTGCTCTTTTATAAGCTTGTTCTAACCTGAACTTAGATTCTTTAGCATAATGTTCTATGTTATATAAAGGATTAATCTTATCTAATTTATTAAAATATGTTGGCATGTTACTAGGTTTGCCGAAAACTAACTCATATGAACAGTAACTATGTGCCATAGAGGGGGTCGTGTTAAAACAGTAAACAAAATATTGAAGCTATACATCCCAATCTGTCTTATCTACAGATATATATGAACGTATATATTCGTTAAATGTTCTGTGACTTCTTTCTATTGTTCCAACTGTCTGGTGGTGGTGTGCTGTAGACGTTATATTGTCTATTTTCAAATATTTGCACAGGTCAATTATTACGGAATTTTTATATTCAGTTCCCATGTCCGAAATAAACATCTTCATTGGACCGAACTTCAGTATAAAAGATTCGAATATTGCTTTTGCAACGGTCTTAGCATTTTTGTTTGGAATTGGAATAGCTACAAGATATTTTGTTAAATCGCATCTCAATGTTATAGCGTATTCGTTTCCATTCTCGGTCTTTGATAGCGGACCTATAGTGTCCACTATCACCCTGTCAAATGCACATATAGGTGTGTCTGTAATGGTTAAAGGAGTTTTTGTATGAATTGTTGTTTTTGACTTTTGGCATTTGGGACATCTACGTATGTACTCTTTTATCTTTCCAATAGTAGTGTCTTTTGATTTTAGCTAAGGTTTTAGTAATACCAGTATGTCCTCCTTGTAAGGGATCGTCATGAAATGTAGACAATATTGCTTCTTTTTCTTTTTCATTACTGATTGTGATCACCGGGTGGGATAGCGCTACTCTTAATGATTTTAATATGTTGTTGCCCATTTTCTTAAAAGTATCTATTGAAACTTGTTCAAAGACCTTTTCCCACGGTGCCACTTTAAGTTGTCTGATCTTATGTATACCGGCTTTCATTTCGAGCCTTTGGAAGAACTGACCTAAGTCGAGAATTCCATTGGTGTACAGATCGCTAACATTAATTCATGCAATAACTTTATTTCCATGTTTAAACAGACATATCATGTTTGTTGTATGCAAGGCCACTACTTTTTGTACATTGTCATTCTTGATGACTTCATATACGTTGGGCTTAGAAGCTTTATCAAGACTTTGCCTTGGCATAAGTTCTTTCTCATTCCCTGCGCAGGGACTTCAGGACTTTAGTTTGTAAATCTTTAAGTTCGGTTATTGTTATCCTAGATAGGGCGTCTGCCACGAAATTGTCTTTACCCTTTAGATACTCGACTGTAAAGTCGTATTCCTCTAATTCGAGTCGCATGCTTGTTAGCTTCGAGCTGGGATTGATCATAAAAAATAGATAAGTTAATGGTCTGTTTTCACTGTGAAGTGTTTTCCATAGATATATGGTCGAAAATGTGAAATTGCCCAATGAATGGATGCTAATTCTTGTTCTGTTGTGCTCTTGTGACTTTTACCTTTTGTAAAAGAGCGAGACGCGTATGCTATTGGAGTCCATTATGGTTTTGAGTTAAAACCGCTCCACAAGCTTGTTTGCTTGCATCTGTGATTATGCAAAATTCTTTGCTAAAATCTGGGTATTGCAATAAAGTAGGTTGAATAAGTTTATTTTTGAGATATTCGAATGCATTTTGGCATTCGCTTGTCCATTCAAAAGGAACATTCTTTTTACATAATCTAGTTATGTGCCGTGAATAGTCGGCGAAGTTTTTAATAAAACGTCTGTAATAATTGCAAAATGCCAGAAACGTCTAGCGCTGTCCGCATCATATTATTGATGACGTCATATTTCTTGTCATCTGGCAAGATTCCCTTTCTTCGAGTTCAATCTGATGAAATCCTGACATTAAGTCAAGGCATGACAAATATTTAGCTCGACCTAGTTGATCTAAAATCTCATCAATTCTAGGGAGTGGAAATTTTTCGGATCGAAGTTTTTTATTAATTTGGCGATAGTCAATTACTAATCGCCATTTTTTCACATCTGAGCCCGGTAGGGCTTTCTTTGGAACAAGTAAAAGTGGGCTGTTGTACTCGGACACAGACGGTTCGACTATGTAGTCGGAGATCAATTTATCAACATGACTTTTTATTTCGTCTGTTTGGCTATGCGGGCTTCGATAATTATACTCTGTACCAAAGTTACACAGAGTATATTGGGTTTGTGCAAATGTCTGTAACAGCCAGAAGGAGGCATCTCCGACCCTATAAAGTATATATATTCTTGATCAGCATCAACAGCCGAGTCGATATAGCCTTGTCCGTCTGTCCGTCTGTCTGTCTGTCCGTATGAACGAAGAGATCTCAGAGATGGTAAGAGATATAGGTTTGAGGTGTATGGAACATATATTTCTTATACTTGCAGGCAGATCAAGTTTAGTTTTAATTTTTGCCACGCCCCCTGCCTCCCCCGCAAACTAAAAAAAAATGAAATAACTCCCACAATTTTCAAAACAGATAGTTCGAACATTCTAGACATATATTCTACTACTTATTTTGAATCGACCGGCAATACATCGTTTTTCTATCAGATGAACGATATTAGAGCTATACGTAAAAGAAAATAAAAACCAACGACAAAAACAACACCGTAGGGATTGGTAGAACTTACGAGAAAGAGAGAGCGAGAAGGCCATAACTAACTGGTAATTTCCCAATTGGACCTTGCTTTCTTTCCCATAGATATTTGTGTAAGTAGGCAAAGACCAAGTATGAGACGAGCGATGCAATTGAGATAACCTGCGGTCAGAAATCACGCGTGATTTCCGCTTGACTAATATAGATACGTTTATGTTAATAGGAAATTATATACAAATTTTATAATTTCACGAGTTATGTACTAGGGTAATTCTACTCATCATTACTTATCGAGCCCCCATACATCGTTTTTCAACCAGATGAACGATAGTCGAAAGAGTTACCACCCCCACACTTTAAAGTTATCAGTTACGTACAAACAGGTACAGAGTATATTACAGTCGGGCTTGACCGACTTTCTTACTTGTTTTTAGTATACACTTGTTCGTTATCCTTCAGTCTCAATTTCTGTCTATAAAAATTATTTGCTGTGATTGATTTTTCAAGTCCGAATACGTCACTGTATTAGGTGCATAAATTCACCAACTGTGATTTGATTTGGGGGGGAGGGGGGAATTTTTTGATAGTTGAGATATGACAGTTTTTTCTCTGATATCTTGGTTAGTTTGAACTACGTCATAGTTCGAAAGCGGTTCAAATTTTAAATTGTTTTTATCAACTAATTGATCGGTACTGGTTTTATTCAGTAAACGGACGAAAGTATTTTGGGATGTTGAAACAGTGTTTGCAACGTAAATACCAGGTTGAATTTCCTGATTTGGGATAAAAACACTATCCTCTCTTGAAGTAAGAATTTACATAAAAACCAAAAAATTGTATCTTAAGTTTTAGACGTTGCGAGATGGACTTAAAGATTCCCTTAGTCGGGCTCCAGTTTTGCTTAAAATTATCGTTACTCCATTTTAAGCGTTGTCAACATTTCAATTTCAAGCTAACCTGTCATAAAAATTAAAAACGAAACTAATATTTCTTTAGTTGGGAAACTAAATTCAGAAATTGACATCGCAGCGTGGACACTTCTCTTCGGGACGAGTATATAATATATCAGTCTCAATGAGAGTGCTACCCTAGAAGAACACAAATTGACGCAGCGTAGATAAAAGCGAAGGAAGTCTTTGTCGTTGTTGTCTGGAGAAGAAGAATACTGAATGAATTGGCCAATTTGGGCGTGTTAAAGGATTTCGCAAAAATTTCAGTACAGATGGTGGAAGGCTTTATCGACAGTTTAACTAGAGATGAACATCAAACTGCTGCAATGCGTAGAAAACCGTGAAAACACTTTCAAATTGTAAAAAAAAACACGATTATATAATAAACTTTATAAGAACAATACTATTTTTCAATGAGTTGCAAAGATGTTTTAGTCTTAAGATGTTGTTTATGTTAAATCTTAGACTGCTTTAAAAAACGTGCCAAACTTTCATGGTCAGAAAGTTTTGGGCCTTTTAAGAAGTATCTTGTATCGAGACGCCCTCACTCTTAAATGCAGTTATTTGACTTTTATCAATATAACGTCGATAACAGTTTTTTATGTGATACGTTGCTAACTGGAAAGCACCTAACGAATTTAAAATTCTATAATACTTGTAAAACTTAACTAAAAGAAATATATAAAATGTTTGTAATATTAAACAAGTAAGAAAGTCGGTCAAGCCCGACTGTAATATACTCTGTACCTGTTTGTATGTAACTGATAACTTTAAAGTGTCCGTTTTTTTCAAAATCTGGGGGTGGCAACTCTTTTGACTATCGTTTATCTGGTTGGAAAACGATTTATGGGGGCTCGATAAATATTAATGAGAAGAATTATCCTAGTACATAACTCGTAAAATTATAAAATTTGTATATAATTTCCTATTAACTTAAACGTATTTATATTAGTCACGCGGGAATCACGCGTGATTTCTGACCTCAGGCCATCTCAATTACATCGCTCCTCTTATAGCTAGGTCCAATTGGGAAATTACCAGTAAGCTATTGCCCTCTCGCTCTCTCTTTCTCGTAAGTTCTGAGGTGTTGTTGTTGTCGTTGTTTTGAATTTTTTTTTACGTATTGCTCTAATATCGTTCATCTGATCGAAAAACGATGTATGGCGGGTAGATAAATAATGAGTAGTAGAATATATGTCTAGAATGTTCGAACTATCTATCTTCAAAATTGTGGAAGTTATTACGTTTTTTTTATTTGCGGGGGAGTCAGGGGGCGTGGCAAAAATTAAAAATGAACTTGATCTGCCTGCAGGTAATAGGATTATATGTTCCGTACACTTCAAACCTCTAACTCTTACCATCTCTGAGATCTGTTTGTTCATACGGACAGACAGACTGACGGACAGACGGGCATGGCTATATCGACTCGGCTGTTGATGCTGATCAATAATATATATAGTTTATAGAGTCGGAGATGCTTCCTTCAGGCTGTTACATACATTTGCACAAACCCAATATACTCTGTGTACCTTCGGTACAGAGTATAAAAATATATATTTATGAATTTAATATTAAGTAACAGCAGTTTATTATTATATATAAACCATTGTCCAATCATATCCACAAAGGAAATGATGACAATAAACTCTCAACACAAAACACAAACACAGCACTCAAAAAAATTAAACACTGTGAGAAACAGATATTGTTTATATTTTAGTGTTTCTCTCAGTGAGAAACACATTGAAAATAAATGGAGTGAGTTATTTTGTACCTCTGGTTGAACTGCGTCATCATCAAGAACCGGGGTGATAACGGAAAATAGCTAAATGCATTAGCGGAAAATTAAATATTTACATATAAATTAAACAGATATAATATTGTTTGTCTTGCTTATCTTATGACCTATTTTTATTACCTTTCACTTCTCATTTACACTTTTATGCTATTCTGTCTTTAACGGACTGTATGCTAAAATAAAGTGGGTGGTTTATAGATATGCACAGGCATACCAAATTGTTCGTGTTAGAAACAAGGATCCCATTTTGTGAATGGTCATGTTTTGAATCGTAGTCTACGCCAACTTCTAATAAATTAAATAATCGAGCAAGGTGTTAGTAGAAACTTTGAATCCATTGCGCAACCCCTAAAACTAATTTTTTTTGTACTTTTGTCTTTTGTTATGTCATTTATACACTAAAATGCAACTTTTAAGGTGGTGAGAATATGACGTTACATTTTTCATGCGATTGGTGGACACTCTAATGAACATGCTACAACAAGCTTTAATATGTAAACTTTAAGAATAAAGCTTTGGCTTAAGTTCTATTGGCTAAAGCCTTATGATCGAGCTGAACAGTGGTTCAATGTTTATTGTTTGCTTATTACAAATATATATACTACATCTCCTTTTTATACACTTGAAAAGTGTATATTAATTTTGCCCAGAAGTTTGTAACGCATAGAAATATTCATTTCCGACCCCATAAACTATATATATTCTTGATCAGGACGACGAGCCGAGTTCATTTCCGCTTGTCCGTCCGTCCGTCTGTCTGTCTGTCTGTTTCTACGCGAACTAGTCTCTCAGTTTTAAAGCTATCGAGCTGAAATTTTGCACATAATCTTCTTTTTACTGCACGCAACTAATATGTCGGAACCGGCCGGATCGGATGACTATATCTTATAGCTGCCATAGGAACGATCGGTCAGAAAATAAGTCATTGTGAGAAAAACTTTTTTATTTTCCATTGTAGCGTCACTATTCTTAGTATATATTAGTTTTAGATGATTTCACATATTTGTGGAAAAATTGATCAAAATCGGATGACTATATCATATAGCTGCCATAGGAACGATCGGTCTGAGAACTAGTTCTAGTTAGAAAAACTTTTTGGTTTTCCATCGTTTCGTCACTAATCTTGGTGTATGTTAGTTTTATATGGTCTTACATAATTCTGGAAAAATTTATCAAAATCGGATCACTATAGCATATAGCTGCCATAGGAACGATCGGTCGAAAAATAAGTCTTTGTGAGAAAAACTTTTTTGATTTCCATCGTAGCGTCTCCAAAAGTAGTATATATTTGTTTTATATGTTTCCACACAATTCTGGAAAAATTTATCAAAATCGGATGACTATAGCATATAGCTGCCATATAAACGGTCGGTCAAAAAACTACTTCTAGTGAGAAAAACTTTATTGTTTTTTATCGTAGCGTCCCCAATCTTGATATATATTAGCTTTATATGCTTTCACATAATTTTGAAAAAAATTATAAAAATCGGATGACTATAGCATATAGCTGCCATTGGACCGATCGGTCGGAAAATGTGTTTTACTAAGAAAAGATTTTTTTATGGTACCAAATTGTTATTAGCAATGATTAAAAAATTTTAAATATCTATATCTATATCCTATATATATTTTTGCAGTTAAATCAGTTGGAGTTAAGTTTTTCAAGTGTATTAAAACTTCGGCACAGTCGAAGTTAGCTTTGCCTTCTCGTTTTCGCCTGTTTCTTCGGTAAAACTGGTCATGTGGCGACTGTTCCGCTTGAGCAACTTAGGACGGTCAATTCTGAGTGGTACACCACAATTTGTTCAGCCCTGACTTGGCAACCAATGACTTCTTTTTGTTCCCGCACATCAAGGGAAAAATGTGTGGTCAACGATTTTCGTCGCCAGAAGATGCTGTTGAAGAGTTCAAAAAACATGTTTTGGAGGTGTCTCAATCGGAGTGGAAAAAATGCTATGACAATTGGTTTGAGCGCATCAAAAGTATATAAATCTTGCTGGAGAATACTTTGAAAAAACAAGCATTTTTATACACTTGAAAAGTGTATATTAATTTTGCCCAGAAGTTTGTAACGCATAGAAATATTAATTTCCGACCCCATAAACTATATATATTCTTGATCAGGACAACAAGCTGAGTTCATTTCCGCTTGTCCGTCCGTCCGTCTGTCCGTCTGTCCGTCTGTCCGTCTGTCTGTCCGTCTGTCTGTTTCTACGCGAACTAGTCTCTCAGTTTTAAAGCTATCGAGCTGAAATTTTGCACAGAGTCTTCTTTTTACTGCACGCAACTAATATGTCGGAACCGGCCGGATCGGATGACTATATCATATAGCTGCCATAGGAACGATCGGTCTAAGAACAAGTTCTAGTTTGAAAAACTTTTTTGTTTTAAATCGTAGCGTCCCCAATCTTGGTATATGTTAATTTTATATGCTTCCACATAATTCTGGAAAAATGTATCAAAATCGGATCACTATAGCATATAGCTGCCATAGGAACGATCGGTCGAAAAATAAGTCGTTGTGAGAAAAACTTTTTTGATTTTCATCGTAGCGGCTCCAATCGTAGTATATATTTGTTTTATATGTTTCCACACAATTCTGAAAAAATTGATCAAAATCGGATGACTATAGCATATAGCTGCCATATAAACGGTCGGTCAAAAAACCACTTTTAGTGAGAAAAACTTTTTTGTTTTTTATCGTAGCGTCTCCAATCTTGGTATATATTAGTTTTATATGCTTTCACATAATTTTGAAAAAAATTATCAAAATCGGATGACTACAGCATATAGCTGCCATAGGACCGATCGGTCGGAAAATGTGTTTTACTAAGAAAAGTTATTTTTTATGGTATTAAATTTTTATTATCAATGATTTCATAATTTTAAATATCTGATATCTATATCCTATATATATTTTACCGGTTAAATCAGTTGAAGTAAAGTTTTTCAAGTGTATTAAAACTTCGGCACAGTCGAAGTTAGCTTTGCCTTCTCGTTTTTTTTGGTGATGGGCAGTGAAATTTAATTTTTCATTTTTAAAATTTTTACACAATTCTTTTAGTAGTGAGTTCATGTATTCTGTCCCCATGTCTATGACTCACGTCTTCATCGGACCAAATGTCAAAATACATTTCTCAAAAATCGTTTTTGCGACAGTTTTTGCACTTTTGTTTGGAATTGCTACTGTGATAAGATACTTGGTCATATCACAAATCATTGTAACTGCATATTCGTTACCGTTTTCAGTTTTTGGTAGTGAACCAATAGTGTCAATTATAATAATGTCAAAAACTGTTGCAGGCGTTGGTGTCAATGTCATAGGTGTTTTATTATGTCTGGTAATTTTTGCAAGCTTGCATTTTTCACATGATTTTACGTACGTCGTTATTTGTTTTGTCATATTCTTTCAATAACATTTTCTTTTAATCTTTATAATCATTCTTGATATTCCGCAGTGGCAACCTGCTATTGGACTATCATAGTACCTATTCAAAATATTTTTAATTTCAATATAATTTTCTTTTATTACTTTAGTTAATATTTCTTCTGAAGAAGCTATTTGCAATCAATTTATGTTTTGTTCACCGGCCTCTAGTTTAAGCCTTGGAAAGAATCGATCTAGTTCGATTATTCCATTAATGATCAAATCTTTCCATCTATGTTGTTAAATTTGATTTACCTTTAAATAATGAGCATTTTGTGATATTTGTAATGGGCCAATTTGTGTGACTTGTTGATGTGCTACATACTGTGAATTATGTTGGCCAGTGTAGTTCATGCGAAATAAAACATTAATTATTTTTATACCCTTGCAGAGGGTATATTAATATTGTCACGATGTTTGTAACGCATAGAAGGAAGCATATCCGACCCCATAAACTATATATATTCTTGATCAGCATGACGAGCTGAGTCTATATAGCCATGTCCGTCTGTCCGTCGGTCCGTCTGTTCGTCCGTCTGTTTCTACGCGAACTAGTCTCTCAGTTTTGAAGCTATCTTGACCAAACTTTGCAACGAGTCTTTAAATACCCATAGGCTGCACATTTGTCGGAATCGGCCGGATCGGATGACTATATCATATAGCTGCCATAGGAACGATCGGTCCAAAAACTAGTTCTAGTGAGAAAAACTTTTTTGTTTTATATCGTAGCGTCTCCAATCGTGGTGTTCATTAGTTTTATATACTTTCACACCATTTTGGAAAAATGTATCAAAATCGGATGACTATAGCATATAGCTGCCATATAAACGGTCGGACCAAAAACTTGTTCTAGTGGGAAAAACTTCTTTGTTTTCCATCGTTCCATCACCAATAGTAGTATTTAATAGTTTTATATGCTTTCACGCAATCCTGAAAATTTTTATCAAAATCGGAGGAATATTGCATATAGCTGCCATTTAAAAAGTCAGTCAAAAAACTAGTTCTAGTGAGAAAAACTTGTTTGTTTTCCATCGTAGCGTCACCAATCTTGGTATATATTTGTTTTATATCCCTTCACATAATTCTGGAAAATTTTATCAAAATCGGATGACTTTAGCATATAGCTGCCATATAAACGATCGGTCTAAAAACTAGTTCTAGTGAGAAAAACTTTTTTGTTGTTAATGGTAGCGTCTTTCAAAAACTGCAAGGGTATTTAAAACATCGGTGTAGCCGATGTTAGCCTTCTATTTTTTGTTTCCATTTTTCTCCTAAGCGTTTCGATTCGTTTTTAACGTCTTCTTCAGGGAGCCTGCATTTATTGACAAACAAAAAAAGGGAATAACATGTTCACATATACTTATCGCCATAAAACACCCCCTGCAGTTCGCTTCACTAATGATTCACTTATGATTCACCGATGCATCACTCATTGGTAGCGATGAATCACCGGTGAATTGCTATGAAAAGAAGTGGTGAATTTAACACAGGCATGTCCTAGGCGGTCACGCATGATGGAATTATCTGTGAATCAATGGTGAATACATTGCTAAAGTCATGGGTGATTCACTCATAACTTCTTTGCAAAAGTCACCAAGGAATCTTCGGTAGTCTACATTTGGATAAAAATTTACTTAAGCCAATGTTATATCAAGTAGCCTTATGATTATTTTTATAAAAATTTGGGGTTGGAATCTAGTTGGTCATCCCATAAAATTTAATGTTGATTTTCCATTAAAAAAGGCTCTAACGTTGCCAATGTACCTGTCATAAATTCAGCAAAATTTCCATAATTAGTGCATATGTTAAACTATATGATAATGTGGCTGCAAAAAATATCAGACCAATCCACTGGCTTGTACCAGATGATTTAGTTTGACAAAAACTCTATAAATATAGAAAAACTTGACTTCACAGGCCATTTTCCACTCTTTTGGCTTTACTTTTACCGCGTGTTTGATTTTTCTCAGTTGCATTGACATGTTAACTATCAAATAGGCTTCATAAACCCATCAACTTATGGTTAGTGTGGCCTCTAAATATTCAAATAGGTCAAAAAATCGAAAATATGATTTTTCCTCAATTTCTTGGAAACGGAAACTAAGATATGACTTTGGCTTATCAACTCGTATTCAGCATGGGTAAAGGAACAGTAATTAGTTTAAAATGTTCGGGATACTTTTGGCTGTTGAACAGTGTTATATTTAATTTTAAACAAAATAATTAAATATCTTATAAATACACATATAATAATTAGAATAATTTATGTCCTAATAAATAACACAGGGCAACAGCCATTTCGGTCTGGCCTTCTCGATGCAAAATTCTGTTCCTGTTCTGCGCCCTGATTTCAAAAGCGGTCTCGGTTTTTTTCCATCAGCTCTTGTTTGCGAGAAATCGCGGAAAAACCATTTTGCTGTTTTTTTAGCTTATGGAAAATTATAGGGGTCACACCAAGCACAAATTTGTAGGTTTATAAGTTTTATGCGGTACTACATACATCAATGCAGCCATAAAAAATCAAGCGAACAGCATCAGCATACCCGAAAGTGACTAAATTGGACCTTGAAGATAATTTTTTCTCAATTTATAGCAAATTTTTCAAAATAAACCGTCATCTACAAACTAGTGCGTAGATCGTAAAATTACAACAACTATTTTAGCATATAGCCTAACATATCCGCTATTTTTACGAATTTTGTTGCACTTTTATCAGCTTGTTGGACTAAGCTACAGCCGTTTTTTCACGAAAAAGTGAAATAAATTTTATGGCAGGACTACTTGATTAACAAAATGTGTATAGGAAATATTAAAAGGCTACTCGATTTAGCATAGCTCTTACATTAATAGTCAAACAAATCTACAATAACATTTCGGCAGTTTTATATTTTTTTTTTCGATTTTTACTAAATCTCTAACCTCTGTGCAATTTAAAATTTTTGTTAATTTTATCTAAAAATTTAACCACTGTGCAATGATCTCTAATGCTACATTTATACTACGCTGAGTTTGCTATCGAAATCGTTATCGACGCAATAACTCTGAATTGGCGTTTATACTGGCACAAGGTTGCGTCCTGCGTCCATCGTCAACGAAACAGCTGATGTTTGTTTTGGTTTTGTTGAAAGCGAAAAAAAAATTTTAAACGAGAAGGCAAAGCTAACTTCGACTGTGCCGAAGTTTTAATACACTTGAAAAACTTTACTTCAACTGATTTAACCGGTAAAATATATATAGGATATAGATATCAGATATTTAAAATTATGAAATCATTGATAATAAAAATTTAATACCATAAAAAATAACTTTTCTTAGTAAAACACATTTTCCGACCGATTGGTCCTATGGCAGCTATATGCTGTAGTCATCCGATTTTGATAATTTTTTTCAAAATTATGTGAAAGCATATAAAACTAATATATACCAAGATTGGAGACGCTACGATAAAAAACAAAAAAGTTTTTCTCACTAAAAGTGGTTTTTTGACCGACCGTTTATATGGCAGCTATATGCTATAGTCATCCGATTTTGATCAATTTTTTCAGAATTGTGTGGAAACATATAAAACAAATATATACTACGATTGGAGCCGCTACGATGAAAATCAAAAAAGTTTTTCTCACAACGACTTATTTTTCGACCGATCGTTCCTATGGCAGCTATATGCTATAGTGATCCGATTTTGATACATTTTTCCAGAATTATGTGGAAGCATATAAAATTAACATATACCAAGATTGGGGACGCTACGATTTAAAACAAAAAAGTTTTTCAAACTAGAACTTGTTCTTAGACCGATCGTTCCTATGGCAGCTATATGATATAGTCATCCGATCCGGCCGGTTCCGACATATTAGTTGCGTGCAGTAAAAAGAAGACTCTGTGCAAAATTTCAGCTCGATAGCTTTAAAACTGAGAGACTAGTTCGCGTAGAAACAGACAGACGGACAGACGGACAGACAGACGGACAGACGGACAGACGGACGGACGGACAAGCGGAAATGAACTCAGCTTGTTGTCCTGATCAAGAATATATATAGTTTATGGGGTCGGAAATGAATATTTCTATGCGTTACAAACTTCTGGGCAAAATTAATATACACTTTTCAAGTGTATAAAAACAGAATGAATACAAGTGAACTTTATTTATTATCTGCCATGGAGAAAAATGATGCTATGATGATGCAATTTATGGATTTGGCGGGGATGTCTGCAGCAACAATCCATCCTTGTTCTCCTTCCACAACTCCAGGAGTGTGTATGTGGATTCGGGTGTCCACTGAAATCTCTTTTCCGAGCCTACAATGTGTTCAAAGTTAATTTGAGAAGAGAATAAAACACATGCTTACCTTACTTTTCAGCCATAATTACAAATTTTTCCAATTTAACTTGACAACTTTTTTTTTATTTATTCCCGGCAAAACTTTCACAGCTGTTTTTTGTTGTGCTAGTGGTGATAGTTGAAAACGATAGTCGAATGATAGGCAGAAATGGGCTATAATTATCAAATATACCCCAAAAAATCGAATAAACTCTGCAATCGAAACCGGCGTCCGTACAAGACGCCACTTTTTGTCACCACTAGGGCCCTATACTTTTTACATGGGAAAGACGCCGCGTCTTGGGCAAGACGCCAAAACGCAAGACGCAAACCCTAGTATAAACAGGCTATAAGTTTAAGTTGTGTTTGAAGTTCTGTTTTTGTTTTTTATACACTTGAAAAGTGTATATTAATTTTGCCCAGAAGTTTGTAACGCATATAAATATTCATTTCCGACCCCATAAACTATATATATTCTTGATCAGGGCGACGAGCTGAGTTCAATTCCGTCTGTCCGTCCGTCTGTCTGTCCGTCTGTCTGTCCGTCTGTCCGTCTGTCTGTCCGTCTGTCTGTCTGTCTGTTTCTACGCAAACTTGTCCCTCAGTTTTAAAGCTATCTAGCTGAAATTTTGCGCAGAGTCTTCTTTTTACTGCACGCAACTAATATATCGGAACCGGCCGGATCGGATGACTATATCGTATAGCTGCCATAGGAACGATCGGTCGGAAAATAAGTCTTAGTGAGAAAAACTTTTTTATTTTCTATTGTAGCGTCACCAATCTTGGTATATATTAGTTTTACATGCTTCCACATAATACTGAACAAATTTATCAAAATCGGATGACTATATCAAATAGCTGCCATAGAAACGATTGGTCAAAAAACTAGTTCTAATGAGAAAAACTTTTTTTTTTCGTCATAGCGCCACCAATCGTGGTATATATTAGTTTTATATGTTTCCATACAATTCAGGAAAAATTTATCAAAATCGGATGACTATAGCATATAGCTGCCATAGAAACGGTCGGTCAAAAAACAAGTTCTAGTGAGGAAAACTTTTTTGTTTTCCATCGTATCTTCACCAATCTTGGTAGATATTAGTTTTATATGCTTATACAAATTTTTGAAAAAATGTATCAAAATCGGATGACTATAGCATTTAGCTGCTATAGGACCGATCGGTCGGAAAATGTGTTTTACTAAGAAAAGTTTTTTTTATGGTATCAAATTTTTATTATCAATGATTTAAAAATTTTAAATATCTGATATCTATATCCTATATATATTTTTTCAGTTAAATCAGTTGGAGTAAAGTTTTTCAAGTGTATTAAAACTTCGGCACAGTCGAAGTTAGCTTTGCCTTCTCGTTTCAATGAATGTTGTAAATGGGAAATTTTTAAAGTAATCATTTTGTTTTTATACACTTGAAAAGTGTATATTAATTTTGCCAAGAAGTTTGTAACGCATAGAAATATTCATTTCCGACCCCATAAACTATATAAATTCTAGATCAGGACGACGAGCCGAGTTCATTTCCGCTTGTCCGTCCTTCCGTCTGTCTGTTCATCTGTCTGT
Source organism: Lordiphosa mommai (assembly GCA_018904225.1). NCBI lineage: Eukaryota > Metazoa > Arthropoda > Insecta > Diptera > Drosophilidae > Lordiphosa > Lordiphosa mommai. The sequence goes on from JAEIFT010000021.1 coordinate 1,634,369, forward strand.
TTCTACGCGAACTAGACTCTCAGTTTTAAAGCTATCGAGCTGAAATTCTGCACAGAGTCTTCCCCAATCTTGGTATATATTAGTTTTATATGCTTTCACATAATTTTTAAAAAAAATTATCATAATCGGATGTCTATAGCATATAGCTACCAAAGGACTGATCTGTCGGAAAATATGTTTAACTAAGAAAAGTTTTTTTTAATGGTATCAAATTTTTATTATCAATGATTTAAAAATTTTAAATATCTGATATCTATATCCTGTATGTATTTTACCGGTTAAATCAGTTGGAGTAATGTTTTTCAAGTGTATTAAAACTTCGGCACAGACGAAGTTAGCTTTGCCTTCTCGTTTTTTATACCCTTGCAGAGGGTATATTAAAATTGTCACGATGTTTGTAACGCAAAAAAAGAAGCATTTCCGACCACATAAAGTATATATATTCTTGATCAGCATGACGAGCTGAGTTCATTTCCGCCTGTCCGTCCGTCCGTCTGTCTGTTTCTACGCGAACTAGTCTCTCAGTTTTAAAGCTATCGAGCTGAAATTTTGCACAGAATCTTCTTTTTACTGCACGCAACTAATATGTCGGAACCGGCCGGATCGGATGACTATATCATCTAGCTGCTATAGAAACGGTCGGTCAAATAACTACTTCTACTGAGAAAAACTTTTTTGGTTTTCATTGTAGCGTCAGTAATCTTGGTATATGTTAGTTTTATATGCTTTCACACATTTCTGGAAAAATTTATTAAAATCGGATGACTATATCATATAGCTGCCATAGAAACGATCGGTCAAAAAACTAGTTATACTGAGAAAAACTTTTTTGTTTTCCATCGTAGCGTCACTTATCTTTTTAAATGTTAGTCTTATTTGCTTTCAGACATTTCTGGAAAAATTTATCGAAATCGGATCACTATAGCATAAAGCTTCCATAGAAACGGTCGGTCAAAAAACTAGTTCTAGTGAAAAAACTTTTTTGTTTTCCATCGTAGCATCACTAATCTTGGTATATGTTAGTTTTATATGCTTTCACATAATACAGTAAAAATTTATCAAAATCGGTTGACTATATTATATAGCTGCCATAGAAACGGTCGGTCAAAAAACTAGTTCTAGTGAGAAAAACTTTTTTGTTTTCTATTAGTATTAGTATTATATGCTTTCACATAATTTTGAAAAAATGTATCAAAATCGGATGACTATAGCATATAGCTGCCATAGGACCGATTGGTTGGAAAATGTGTTTTACTAAGAAAAGTTGTTTTTTATGGTATCGAATTTTTATTATTAATGATTTAAAAATTTTAAATATCTGATATCTATATCCTATATATTTTTTTTATTAATGCCAAGTTAAGGCAGGATATTTATTTGCCAAGGAAAGGCGGCGTTTTTTTTTCTTTGCCATGGTTAAGGCAGGATCGCAATGTAGAAGGACGGTTTGTCTTAGAATGTTTTTATTAGGGCACTAAGGCCACTATTTATATGATTTCATTACATGGGTTCTTATGGCTAGGGATGTTTACATGTGTTAGAGTAAAAATTAATGCTAATCTTATGCTAGGCTTAAACAACTGTAAGTGCATCCAAGATGTATCTAACAAGGTGTGGCGCTTAGTAAAGTTTTGTAAACTCAAAAGCTTTAGGTAACTGCGCAAGAGTGAGACAGACAACGTTTGCATGAAAGTGTGTTTTTTTATTTTTTTTTTATTTAGATACAGAACAGGATTTGGGTTAACAATAACAAATAAAAAAGTATCGATCAAGGAATGTGACTTGGGGACTAATAGTGAAAAATGAGAAATAAAGGTATACAGATAAGGATATAAGGATATAAAGGTGAAGACTCCGCTCCCGCGGGACCGCCGCAAAGCACTACTTCGCGGGGCGGATGGCGGTCATGTTAGCCGCTTACTCTGTAGGGGGGGTGCGCCTGCACCTCTCCCTGTGCCGCAGTTCGTTTAGAATGGCCGCAGCCATGTTGGCTACAGCCTGCCGTCCAGACTCATTTGCTAACATGCAATCCACAATGTTATCCACGTGGATCTGGGTGCTAATGGCGCGAGAGGCTTTCTCGCGTTCTGGCATGTATAAGGGGCAGGCAAAGAATGCATGCTCCACATCTATTCCATCTCCGCAATGGTCACAATAGGGGTCTTCTTCGTGCTTAAACCGGTGAAGATTGGCCTTAAAACACCAGCATTTGGGATGTGTAGAAGTCTACCTGTCCGTGTCGTCGCCGGAGCCATTTCTCCAGGTTTGGAATGATTCGGTAGGTCCATCTGCCATTTGTTCCTTGACTCCACCTGGATTGCCACTTGGCTATGGTTGAGTCACGCTGAGCATTTCTCCCTGAGTTTCCACTTTGTCTCTCCGCTGCCAAAAGGTCAATTGGGACTGTGCCGGCCACTACTAGCGCTGCCTCTTCAGAGACTGTGCAGAAACAACATGCGATCCTTAGTGCGCAAAGTCTGTGAACTGACTTGCACTGTCGGCTATATGTTGGTACGTCCATGGCTGGAGCCCAGATCGGCGCCCCATATAGTATCGTGGAGGAGACCACGCTAGCAATTAGCCGCCTACTGTTTTGCTTTGGGTCTCTGAGGTTAGCCATAAGTCGTGTGATCGCAGTTACGACTTTAGCCGCTGTGCTACTGACGTGCTGAAGGTGCTGTCTATGGTCGAGCATGATACCTAGGTATCTTATGGCAGGTTGTGACTCGATGGTGACTGTGCCCACACGAACGGCTGCCTTCTTCACTTTCTTTCTGCTGCTTATCAGCACAGCTTCGGTTTTATGCTCTGCAAGAGCCAGACCGTTTTCTGCTAGCCATATCATGATCCGGTCGATGGCGCAGCTGCACATCTCTGTGGTCTCGTCTAGTTGCTTTGCCACTGTTACCAGGGCAATGTCGACGGCGAAGCCAACAAGATTGCAGCCTTCCGGTAGTGATAGCCGCAGAATGCCGTCATACATGACGTTCCAAAGCAGCGGTCCTAGAACCGAGCCTTGGGGTACTCCTCCGCTTACTGTATATTGGTGCTGTCCAACATTGGAGCTATACAAGAGCACCCGATTCTCGAAATAACTCGCTATGAGCTGTATTAGGTACTGTGATACCCGGCGGCTGCTAAGCGCTTGTAGTACCTTGCTCCAGTTGGCTGTGTTGAACGCATTTTTTACGTCCAATGTGCAGACAAGGCAATATTTCTTTGCCCCACCCGCCTATCGAGTACCTTCTATGGCCTCGGTTGCCAGACTCGTTACCACGCCTATGGCGTCTGTGGTGCTTCGCTGCTTGCGAAAACCATATTGTTGGTCCGATAGACTGTGCTGCTTCCATATGCGTGGAATTGTGCGCTCATTAATGCATTTGTTGAAGAGGCTTACAAATACATTTGAGTGAGCCGATACGACTGTTGGGACCGAACGGTGTCTTTGACCTCCTCTGGACGCTTTTGCCATCAAAGCATCGCAGGCGATCGTTAATGCCTCCGAAATGTTTTCAGCGCTGCAATTTGCGTCGCCAGTTGCGCTGAGACCTTCAACACTTGAGAGAAGAGTTTCTCTATTCAAGGAATGAGCTTTGAAGCTTGCTCTATGTGGTATATATATGTAAGTTCCTGCAGTGGAGATTTGCGTTATAACTGCGAGGTGATCGCTGTGGGTGTATACGTCTGATACATGCCATGTAGAAGTGCGGGCAACCTCTGGGCTTACAAATGTCAGGTCAATAATGGACTCCCTGCCTGCCTTGCTGTAAGTGCTTTTGTTTCCAGTGTTGAGGAGACAAATGTCTAAGGAGGCAAACGCTTCTAATAGGCTTGCTCCTCGAGCTGTTGTCCTGCTGCTTCCCCACTCAATGGCCCACGCATTAAAATCCCCTGCTATGATGACCGGAGTCTTGTCCCGAGCATCTCTTGAAATGTTCCCGATTATGGTTTTAAAGTCCTCTATCTGTATGCTTGGGGCCACATAACAGCTGTATATGAAGAAGAACCTCCCGCATTGGGCTCTCACGAATCCCTTCTCAGCGATTCGATGGGTAAGCTGGGTTTCTGGCTGTCCACAGCTCCAAATTGCTGCTCCACCGTCTATGCTTTGATGCCATACTCCTTCCTGCTTGGCTTTGTATGGTTCACTTATAATAGCAAATTCCACCCGTTGGTCAAGGACAGTTTGTGCAAGCAAGTCCTGTGCCGCTCTGCAATGGTTAAGGTTAAGTTGCAGGAACTTAACCAGTTTGGACCAGTTTAAGCGCTCTTCGATACTCTGGGCAGATCCTGCTCAGAGTTGCGTGTTCAGAGGCTTTAGCACTCGCCCCCTTTCTATCGCAAATGAGGCATTTTGGCTTGATTTGCCGGCATTGCTTGTGCTTGTGACCTGGCGCAGCGCATCTGAAACATGCCTCCATTATTGTCTTCGAAATGGCGTCCGAACACTTGCATATAGCGGAAGTGTGTCCAAAGCTCATGCATTTGTAGCATCGTTTAGGCTCCATTTTGCGTTTGATTCGGCAAACTACCCTGCCAATGCGTATCTTGCCTTGCTTCAGCAGTTTTTCTCCTAGACTGGGCTGGAGGTTAAGGGTGGCTATTTGAGTCCTGCCGTAGGCCTGCCTCATGGTTGGTACTGCCTCGGCCGGGATGTCGTCGTCTACAGTAGCGAAAAGTGCCGCTATGACTTCATCACCAGTAGTCAGCTCATCCAGATCATGGATCTCTATTTGCACTGTCTCCTGGAGAGCTTTGACCTCAGCTTGGCCAGTAAGCACAGCCCTAATGGTAGTCTGCAGCTGTTGGGTGGCAGGATCAGAGACTTGTTGCATTTTGAGCAACATTCCTCCAGATGCTGTCTTCCTGATGCCCTGCACATTTTCCTTCAGCCCCTGTAGGGAGGGTGCAGATTTCACCAGCTTAAGAACGTTAGCGTAAGAGTTCTCAGTGCATTTAATCACAATTGCGTCGGTCCGAGTGGGTTTTTGGCGCTTTTTATGCACGCTGTGCCCTTCTTTGCCTTTGCCGACCAGCTGCCACTTTGGGCTCTTCTGTTGAGCGTCAGCAATTTGATTGGCTGCACTTCGGTCATTTTGATGATTTTCTCGAGGGCTGCTCAGCTGTGGCTGCTTTTTATTGTTGGCCAATTTAGTTGCAGTGACTAATGGCTTTTTGGGCTTCTTACTTGTGGATGGCTCATTATTCACACTTGCTCTCTTGTCCTCTGGTGAAGAGGTGTGCCCTGGGGTTGGAGACGTTTGCTGCTGCTTGTGTTCTTTGGACACTTCAGTGGGTATGGTCTGGGGTTCGCGATCAACATCGTTTTCGGGCTTCTCTTTGAGTCTAGAGCTTATTTCGGAATGCAGCTCCTTCATATGTATCAGGACATCTATCGTCGCCTGAGTGACATGGCACACAACTTTTTTGTTGTTTGCTTTCTTCTCAGTAAATGATGATGTCGTCTAAAGCTTACCGAGTTCCTCAGCTGTTGCTTCAACGCTCTTCCGTACACGCTGTTTTTTCTGGGCGCCTGCTTGCAAGCAGTCAGGGCTTGTGGATTCCCAACTCCTCTTTGGTGTGTCTAGATCGTCCCCAGTGCTAGCCTGGAAAACCATCTCAAGCAACATTGGTGGAGCAGAGGCACACAGTGATACGTTTAGTATACCACCAGGTGGTGGCGACCTTGGTATCTTATTCTGCTTCTGCTGGAAATTTCTCAACAACTCTTCTTCCGCTTGGACCACTGCTGATGCTTCTGAACATGCATCAGGGATCACAGCTGCCGCAGACGCGTGCCCAGACGCCTGCGCAGTCTTCCTTATCCCAGACTCCAGAGTTGGAGATTCCCCCGTTGGCCTAAGGTTTCCCTCGGCGGATGGGAGTTATACCGCCCCTTTTCGGTCACCAGAGCCCCCTTTGTAATGGCGCCACCGCAGCGGTGGGGTTGGAGATTGGTCAGATCCGCGACCTTTATCCGTTCGTTTCTCCTATGTAGTCTGGGATCGAAATAATATGGGATCAAATCTAATTAAAACTAATTTAAAAATTTTAAAAAAGTAACCGCCTGTTCAAACGACCGCCTAACGTAGGCAATCTGGAGCTTTGCGTTTAACAGCTCTCTGTTATGATCGCTGTTAGTGCGCTGTTTGGCAGTACTAGCGCTTTTATCGTTTTGCAACACTGCGATCAGCTGTTCTGCCGTGTAGTGTTGTTGCAAGAAAAAGGCGGTGCGTAAGCTTGTGGAAATTATCTGGGCCAAAGGCAGCACCTGAGGGGATGTGGGGCGCCGCCACCCCCTCCAATAGAAGCTGGACCAGCCAGAGATTACCCGGATGAGACTGTGGAGCAGGCGCACCGTTGGATATTCTACCTGCAGACGTACGTACCAATGCAGCTAAAGCCCACGCTCTAATTGTTTGTTTATTAGGGAACAGAAAAACCACTTGATTACTGATAAGGCTCTGAGCGCTGCCAAAACACGACCGCACTCTTTAAACTATGAACTGCGTGTGTCCATGAAAGTGTTTTTTTTTTTTTTTTTTTTTTTTTTGTAGGGGTGGTTGAAAGCTTGACAGCCGGATTGGCGCCAGAATGCAGCAACCAAAGTGTGGGACTTGAGTTACCGCACCCACTAAACAGTCCACCCCCATCCCTATTCCCGGCGGAACGACCGTTAGGTATTACTTCGCCGGGGGGAACGCCCAAGGCTCTTCTAGGATTCTCTCCTATGTATTAGAATTACGCAGTCTTTCTGCACAGCGCAGTTTTTGGAATATAGTTGTGGCCATATTGCAAACTGCAGACCAATTTTGTTCTGACTCAAGCATTATATTCACCAGTTTGCAAACGGCTGGTGTCCTCCCCACCCGCATGCTTAGTTCAGTTCGCTCATTTATGAACATCGGACAGTTAAAGAAAACATGTTCTGCGTCCTGTATGACCGACTGCCCGTTACAGTCTGGGCAGTAAGGGTCGTCCGCGTGCTTGAACCTACAAAGGTAGGATTTCAAGCACCCGTGTCCAGTCAAGAGTTGTGTCAGATAGTATGTCACCTGTCCGTGTCTTCTGGCCAGCCAAGACCCGATATTAGGGATCAGCCTGTGCGTCCATCGTCCTTTGGTAGAACTTTGCCACCTGTCTTGCCATCTCTGCAGGGTCTCCATTTGCAGTTTCGCTCTGTACTCTGCCATTTCAGTGCCTACTGGCGCACCTTGGAAAAGCTCCGCCGCCTCTTGTGCCTTCAGGTCGAATGGGATAAGTCCTGCCATCACCAATGCTGCATCATTCGACACTGTCCTGAACGCACATATGACTCTAAGTGCGCAAAGTCGGTGCGCTGCGTTAGCTCCTCGTACGTAGGAGTCGTATCGCGTGGATTGTGACCAGATTGGGGCAGCGTAGAGCATCGTTGAGCTAACCACGCTTACTAGGAGTTTCCGTCTCGGTTGTTTTGGCCCTCCAATATTTGCCATAACTCTGGATAGGGCTGTCGCTGTGAGGCTTGCCTTCTGGCTTGCGTACGCTAGGTGATCCCTGAAGTTTAACCTGTGGTCGATCATAACTCCAAGGTATTTTATGTATGGCTGGGATGTAATGGTGGCATCACCTACCCTAATCGTAGCCGTTTCGACGGCTTTCCGACTGCTTACTAGCACCGCCTCTGTCTTGTGTACGGCTAGCACCATTCTCTCAAGTCATTGCTTGACCATTATAAGCGCACGATTACAGGTCTGTTCCACATCTCCGATATGCTTTCCTACTGTTACTATAACAATGTCGTCGGCAAACCCAATCGATGTAGCGCCTGCTGGCAATTGTAAGCGAAGTATTCCATCATACATAATGTTCCAGAGCATGGGACCTAAAACTGATCCTTGTGGGACTCCTCTGGTGATGTTGTACTGCATTACGCCCTGGAATGAAAGTGTGTGTGTGGCTGTGTGTGCGCTACACGAACCCACCCACTCGCTCAACCGTGGAGTGACCGTACGCGTCGATTGTCATAGGCACACTAAAAATTTTGCAGGTGTCATTTGAAATGCACACACATATTTTTGTATGTATGTGTGTGTAAGTCGTACGCGCATACATGTGCGCATAGAGAACAGCCGTGCGTGGACCAACCGTTCTCGTCAAGTGTTAGCTGCACACTGACAATATGTAAGCTATGAAACTTAAGCTTTTGTCTAAATGCCACACCTTGTTAGATACATCTTGAGTGCATCTATGTCTTATCTGCTTTGATGCATAGGCATTGGAGCCTTACTAAGATCAGCTTAAGAGTTAAGCTTCAGTGATAAGCTTTTAAGTATAAGCTTCTATTGACAAGCTTTAAGATGTAAACTTTAAGAATAAAGCTTTGGCTTAAGTTCTATTGGCTTAAGCTTAAAGATCGAGCTAAACAGTGGTTCAATGTTTATTGTTTGCTTATTACAAATATATATACTACATAACTAACACGAGCATTTTAGACACGATTGTTATTTACAGGCATATGGCTAATTGAGCTACCTTTTCCATATGTAAAATTTTCTATTTTCATGTCTGAAAATTATTATTTTTTACAGCTCGTATATTTTACTTTGTGTTAATATCATGCGTGTAAAGAAAAATGTGTGTTATTTTACGAACCCTGTTTAGAATTATTGCGGGGGCCACGCAATTAATATGTACTGACTGCCTCTCTATTCCAAACGCATCGACGTTGGGAATTTTTCTTCTGTGGCAAGTAGTCTTGTTATTTATTAAGTTATTGATACATACAATAAATTATAAATATAATTTAATTTCATACTTTTTGACAATTGGCGCACCTGTAACACCCGGTTTCCACCACTAAGCGATCTGTCATCGACTTCACGATTTATTGATAAGTTCCCAAATGTGTTTCAACTACGTTCAGCGATCACGTTCGCGTTAAGAACAGCTGATCTCTTTGTTTACCTCAGCACAAACAAAAAAAAATTAAATTAAATTTTATGATGGTTTTATACAGTAAGACTTTATATTCAGTTTTAATGGGGAACGGGAGTTAATAAGCCAGTGGAGGCTATTCAGCTTTTTTGGAGTTTTTCGAATCTATGTGTTTGCGCAAGTTAGCCTTCTGTCGGGTGAATACCGAGGTATACAACATCACTTGATTGTGGGGATCAAAGGTCCCGTTTAGGTATAGTGGGGGACGGTGTAACTCTGTTGAATGTGAACGTGACATGTTTAACTTTTGCTCGTTAATCCCTTATGCGCCAATTGGCCAGCCACTCTTCACTTCAGCTAGGTGGTTGCCAAGAATCTTGTTGCGTTAATTGGACATCGTGATCTAGCTTAAATTGCCGTATCATCCGCAAATGTGGAGATTAGTGTAAGTCGAGGTCTGTTGGGATGTCAGCGGTGTATCATAAAGAAAAGGGCCAAGAACGCTACCCTGTGGCACTCCAGCTCAATGGTAAACTCTTGCGTAATTGTACTCGTATGACGTATAGAACATATTGTGACGCAACATTCGAGGGTTTATGTGTGTTCGACGGAAGCAGTGTCTTAATTTTGAAGATAAGACCTTCCGGCTAGACACGGTCAAATACTTGAGCAACATCTAGAAAATTGCGGCGCAATGATGTTGGGTGCTCAAACGCCGTCACGAATATCTGAAGTTAGGCGGTTGACTTGTTCTGTCAGTCCCATGTTTTGCGGAACCCAAAGTGGTGAGATGGAATGATATTTTGTGCATGAGGATAATTTTGCGGAGTAAGATCTTCTCCGAATAATTTTGATAAACAAGGTAGCAGACTAATGGGTCTATAAGACGACGCTTGTGTTTTATCCTTTCTAGTTTGTGAATCATGCCGATTGTGGACTTTTTCCGTTAGTTGGAAAGTAATCACATCGCAGAACAGCATTGAAAGTCTGGAGATATAGTTAATGGCTGGAATTGGAAGTTCCATAATCATTTTGGCGTAATGAGATCATGTCCTGGTGCTTTTCTCGGATTAAGTTCTCTTAATAGGTTTTTCTTATTTCAGACGAGTGAACTTTGATTGGGTCAGCTTGTGCGGCAGTTGAAATTGATGGGGAGCGCAAATCCATTTTGTTGGTCGATTAGGCATGAAAACATTTTTTAGGTGAAGTGCAAATACTTTTGCCTTTTTCTTCGTCACTACCTTGAGGCCCATCTTCCTCTCTCATCCCTCAAGGCGTGTCTATCTTTGCAGGTGGCTTTTTTATGCTCTCGTGTGCTCTCCATAAAGAAATTTTGTGCTTGTAGGCGACAACTTATCTAATGTAACGCCTTTGGGCTTTTGCATTCTTCAGTTTCGAGGGGCTCACTAAGTTTGCATTCTGCTTCTCCGCTGATTCTTTGCAGCAGGTGACCTATTGCTCTGCCATTCTTCTTGCCTGGCGTTTCTCAGTGACGAGTCGCTCTATGTAGCTGTTTTTGTCCTACTCTGGCACCTTCGATAGTGTTGTTTTTGCTGTTTGGGGTTCAGTGATAAGCTGCAGCTGCAATGATGGAGTTAAGTGTTTGGACGGAATTTTCGATGTCCTCTTCGCTGTTGATGGTTAGGCTCAGTTCAGTGGTCTGACGGAATGTCGGTCGGAATGGTCTGACGACAAAATCTGCTAATGCTTCTGCAGTAACCAAGTGACGTGGAATTTTTTTCTTGTTATGGCGAGTCTACAAGGTCAGAATTTTTTTTGGATCTCTTTGGACAATATGTAGGCCTACCAGTGATACACAGTCGAGTTGTTTGATGCTCGCGTGAGTGCGTTGTATAGTTGCTTTCCTTTGGGGTTAGTTGGTCCAAGCCCCAGTGGTGGTGTTTGAAATTATAGTCGCCTGCAGCTAGGAAGCGTTGACCAGTGTATTGAAGAAGTCTATCAATTGGATTTTCCGATATTGCGAGAGCTTAGGGGACAATAAGCTGCCGACACAGTAATATTTCCTCTTTGATTCCACGCATATCGATGTAGCTTGCATGTAGTTTTCCGCAAATCCAGGTAGTTGGTCATTTTTAATGCGGTTTCGACTAAGTTGCCAGTTCCCATGAGCTTTACCATCTCAGTGATTTGTGCCGTAAAGGACACTACCCCAATGATTAGAAAATTGTAAATTCCCGTAGGTAAGTTTCTGCAAGCAGCATTATGTCGATTTATTGTCTTGCTAGGAACTTTAAAAAATCAAAGTTTATGGCGAAATGCCATTTACATTTCCCGAGAAATTTTTAGGGGAACTCTCATTTCATTGTTCGCACAGACATTGGACGGAATGCAACAGGGGTCTCATTCGTTAGTTACCCTTTGCGTTTGGTATATAAATAAAATCTTCAGAGTTTGCTGCAACGAAGAAAACATTGTTTCCTGATTTACTAAGATTGATGATTGTTCCGCTTGGTTTGTTCAATTTAGAGTCGGCTGTGTTTGTGCTACGTGTGTAATATAAGTTGTGGTGCCGGATCTATCTGTTCCGAGTTTGAGGGCGCTTGCAAGCCTTGGGTGGTGGCGCTGTTGGGGCAAATGAGCGATCTAGACAGCTTTAGTGAAAACACCCGGTGTCGAGCTTGCCAGGGTGAAGCAGATTTACGTTTCCATACGAACGGGGTTCTGTTGCTCTTCAGATCTTTGTGAACGGCGGCCTCGTGGTTTGCAGTGGGTTACCTCCACGATTGTTACACTTTTTCGTGATCGGATCCTCCTTGTTTGCAGGGACGACAGTTTCGTGAAGCTCCGCATGCAACACAAACTGATGCGCAAAGCACAGTACGACTTTAGTGTGCCCAAATTCTTGGCAGTTGGTGAATTGCACTGGACTTGTACGTTTGTGCGGCTCCTCTACAGTAATTCTGCGATGCAACAAAAACTGTGGTTTGTGGTGTAAAAATTAACCCTGCTGAGTTAAAGGGCGGTCTTTGTATCAGAGCGACGGCTAGGCGAGTACTTCTTGCTCCCAAACTTCCAACGTTGCCCTTCAATTGCCTCGCTCGCAATGTCATGTAGCTTGCTAACGGCTTGTATCGTTGATCTTCACTTACGAAATCCATGTTGTGCGGAGGGACATCCGTCTACCCTGCAGCTCAGTCGTGTTTGGATGATACGCTCACGGTTCCCGAGGTGTCAACGCCCACATAAGGCCTTTGCGGTGACGGATTTCTAATGAATTTGATCCTTTTGGGAGAAGGACCAGCCTCTGCCGTTTCCACCTATCGAAGAATGTTCCCTCTGATAGACAGGCATGTATAAAGGTCAGCAAATGGATTGTGGTAGCTTTGATAGCTAATTTGATGTACCTTATTGAGGACTCATCTGGTCCAGCGCTTGGCATATGCCGAAAAAATACTTGCTGTTCAGGACTTCTTCCTCTATCGCTCATTCTCTCCCGTAAAGCTCATAATCGACGATGTCCATTGCGGACACTGAGCCTCTTGAAGAACAGTTCTTCCACTATTTGAGCCATCTGCACGCGGCATCTTGGCATAGGTCAGTTAGTCACCTGAATTTCTTTGTGCCAGCTTGTACAGGCGAGGCCCAGAGTTCTCATGACAATCGCTGCATATTTTTTAAAACATTCGCATTTTGCTTCCTCGAGTTGTCTCTTGAGTGTGTCTTCCGCTCTCTAAAGCACTCCTGTAATGTCTGCCAGTCTTCTGAACGGGCGTGCTCACACAAATCCAGCCTTCTCGCACGCTAAGCACTCATGGTGACTCAGCTATTTCCCTGTCCACCAGTATTTAGGATTTCCTTTGGTGGTCCCACTGCCTTTTGGGAGCATCGCACAGTCGCATGCCGATTTTAATTGATCCGCCATTTGGTCTGCTCTGTCGTTAGCTGTACCGTGCGTGGAGAAGCCATCCATGTGGATTGATATAATCTCCAGCTTCCACAAATGTGCCAGCTGCAATTGCTGTGCAGCACTTACCCGAGGCAAACATCGTGGGATTCTCCGCCCTCAACTTTGGCAGCAACTCCAACCAGTATCTCAATACGATATAACTCACTTTACGATAGGCTCGTCCACGCTTCTCCAGAGCGCCAAATATTTTGTAGGTTATTTTGGCACGTACGATGTGGAAAAATCAAGCCGACCAGTGGATCAAAAATCGATCGTACTCACCACACTCCAGCACCTTCCTCTTCGTTGACCAATTTGCACCGGCCTTCTCAATCAATTCAGGTTTGACTTCATAAGTGACATCTTTTCCAGGCAGCCCCACATGACCAAAACTTACTGCTGAGCCTCGTCTGATAAGGATATCCGTTTGGCAGGAGCACTGGTTTGCTCCCCAAGGAGGCACACAATACGCGCATGGAGTTAGGTGTCCAGCTGCGCATGTCGAACCCACCATCGGCATGGATCTTCCTCACTGCAGTGACCAGCAATATCATCTCATCCTCAGTTAACAGATTCTAGCCAATCGTCTACGAACGTGTTTCTGCAAATAGCAGCCACAGCCGTGGATGCTACGCTAACCGCTCCCATTACGATTCTTTATGTATTGGCCAATGGGAGAACAACGCTCCAATGTCATGACCATCCTGACAGACGTCTCCAGGAGCTCGTGAGGGATCACCATCGCGCCATAAAAACCTTTGCGCTACCTGATCCTCTGGGCGTACTGTAACCTGGTGAAACATCTCGCTTACTATCACCGGCTACATTGGACGGCGTTCTCTAAGCGAATAAGCACGCCCATTAGCGAAGCCAATACGTCGGGACGCCTTGAGCAGTACATCATTCAACGACATGCCATCAACTCTGGCAGCCGCATCTCAAACCAGTCTGGTCTTCTTCTTATTCGGGTTGGTAACTGTGAAAATAGGAAGGAGACCATAAATTTTAACCAATCCCATCTCTCTCATCCAGTTTGCGGATGTAGCCTTGCTCCATATAAGTCTGAATTGTGTGCTCGTCATAAAGTTCTTCAGATCTACATCTTCGACTTATCTTAGCACTCCAGCATGAGACGCTTCAATGCCATTTGGTATGAATCCCTGGCGGCTCAACTTTGACGTATCTCCACAGCAAGCCTGTTTGCCAACCCTTATCCAGATTCATCTATTTGTCGCAAACTACCCGGATCGTTGCACTCACATATATGCACAAGCGAGTTGACGTCTATCACCGGCGCTGCGACGGCCATACACCAGACCAACCTAGTCTGCAGCGAACGGCAATAACGTCATCTCCATCAGCTTCTCAGGACTCTAAAGGCACACTCATCTTAATGTTATCCAGCCCAATGATGAGTTGCCTTAACACTCGTAAAGGGCGAGGGGTATGGAATGCAGATGGCTTCGCGTGCACAGCTCTGCCCACGGATTGTAAGGGCAATTCAAATGTTCAACTGTGCGTACGCCTTTAGCTCCTCTTGCTCCTCCTTGGCTACTCCTGATGTTCAGATTACACCACTGGAGCTCGTTCCGTCAGAGTGACGTCACCGGTCCATCTCAAACAAGTTGTGTTACGAGCCATCAAGTTCCAGTTCATCAGCTAACGCTCCTTCTATAAAGTTTACCTGAGCCTCATTATTAAGACAGCGTCTTTCTGATGCACCTCTTCCCCATAGAGCTTAACTGGAACGTATCAAAACAATGCTTTAGTTGTTTCTTTACCATGGAATAAAACTGCGGGTTGATTCGTATTGGTGTTCTCGTCTTGGTCCCGCTGCGCATTGTAGGATTTTTCGGCTGTTCGGCTTTTCTTCTTATGTAGTAGCCATGTGCAGCAAGAACGTGAATTTCACCATTCTGCGATCGTCTACGCCACAGTTCTTCTTTCCTTTTTCCATTTTCGGATCATATGCTGTCCAAAGCAGCGGTAGCAAAGCCTCTTGCTTTTTTTACAAAATCCACCTCTGGCCACAACTTATCTTCAAAAGTCGTAGCAGATTATCATGGTGGTTCCATCACATTTTGGACACAAAATCTTCTTAGACTCCATGGCGATCCATTCTCAGGTCGACCAGGTTCACGGCTTGATGTCTCACTGTGCACAAAACTCGTTCTGATCGTCTACTTCGTACGCTGCACTTTGGCTCCATCGTCGTATTTAGGTGCGTAGGGTGTCACCGCCAAGCACACATTGCCCGCCAAACAGCCAATTATCGAACGTGCTGAAATTGGCGCCGCCTGCCTCGAAGTTAGGCGATATCGTCACAATCAGTTTCGGTGCTCGGCATCTTCTCACCGGGAATCATAACACTGGCGGGGTCGTGTAAATATTCGTTAAGCCCAATCGCGGTCATCGTTGCGCAATAATTTTGCAGCCAGGGCGAATCAGTTACAGAATCCAGAGTCTTCGGACGGCATACTGGTTCATCTCTCAGCTTCCGCTGCAGGCTGGAATAATACAATTTCAGATCTTCCATACAGCGTCCTCAAGGTGCCACCATAGCATCGGAACTGTAGCCGGACGTCAAGCCACCTCGCACAGCGTCCACGCTGGTAGCGGGGAGACTCTGAAGCCGGATGAGGTTCTCTCGTTGCTGAATCCGCATCTTTCTGTGGACTGCTCTTAGTTGCTCAAAAAGCAGCCACTCTTCAGGTTTTCAGAGAAAATAGGCAGATCTCTGCTTAGCACATGGCGCGCTGCTATGGGCTGAAGATAATGCTGGACTCCTTTGCTCCTTGTTGGTTGTACCTAGGACTTTGCAATATTTGACCCACGGTCACGATCGAGCCATAAGGGATCAACGCTGGTTTGAGCTTGTATATCCTTTGCCGTGTATCGATTCCATAGGTTAAAAACAGCCGTATTTGCTAAAGAAGTAGCGGGCACCAATGTGATGTCATCAAATATGTTGTTTTAGTGATCCATGGCGATGTGGGCCCAGGCATGGCCCATGGCGCCAATCCGTTTCGTCCCTGTGCGACTGAAAAATGTTCCATCGAACAACTACTGGTTTGGTCCACTATACCTGCGGCCTTGTCGTGTTGCCCTCAGGCGTCGAACTATTTTGCACATTTGGTTGCCTGGAATCCAATTGTGACACTAATCTTTCACTGAGTTGTCTAGGCCGGATATATCAGTCTGCCGTCCTGGGCTGCCATTTTGTTCCCAATACGCGGTCAGAGTTAGCGTGAGGTTAGGTACCCTTGACGACCAGAGTGCCCACGCAGGTTACATGTTGAGGTTATGTTTCCGCCCTTCTTGTGAGCCGGTTCGTTGTTCACGTACCTGGGCTTCTTCTTCCTATTGCTTCTGCGCCTCGCGGTTAGCCAGCTCGTTGTTCACGTGCCGCTGACCACTGCACGGGCGATCTCACTAAGCACGAAAATGTGATGCGAATCTTGCCGATCTATACTGTTTCCTTGCAAGCCGGTTCGTTGTTCGTGCCGCCGATCTTGCCCTCAATTTGCCAAAGGAAGTTAAACATCTATATCCGGGGATGAAGGCCGGTAGAAATATTTCAGAATGTTTAGGACAATATTTCTGGTAAATCAAGCAGTATTTGTGATATCATTGATATGCTTGTCTGAGGCTTTTTCAAAAAATAACTGAGCCTAAAAGCCACACAATTCGCTGCCTTTAAAATGTAAATGAGTTGTTACAAGTCGTCTTCAGATGAGCTGAAATCTTTTATTTCCATTTAACAATTATCTGTTTCATGTTGTTGGTTCATTCTCTTAGTTTATTTTTGTCTCCTTATCTGCATGCCTTCTATACAACTTTTAGAAATTTCTCTGCATGTTTAATCTTCAGTTTTCAGTATGCCATTGAAAAGCCCAGAAAGGATCTGTCTGCTTTTTATATTCTGGTGGTTGATCTTCAAATAGACAAATATCTTTGCAGATGTGAGGCTTTATAAACAAGCGTTAGGCTACATAACAAAAACTAATACAACAATAATAAATACATTGCCATCCACAACAATTATACTTGCAACATTGATAAAAACTATTTAAATGAATTTAACTTGGGAATGCAAACAGTTTCAACATCAAGATTTTCCAATCGTAGCAGGCGTTTGGTTTTTACTTGATTAGAAATGGGACAAAATATTTTCTAGTCTGTGTTTTGAACTGGCAGTACAGTTCTCAGTCTTACAATTGTTTTTCTTTTATTTTTTTTTTTTTTTTAAGGGCAATTTCCTTTACTAGAACTGCCAAGAGACCATTTGGATATTTTCTTTATATTTGTTAAAATCAAGAGCTATTGCTTTCGTAGCTCGAGTTATTTTATTTTGTTAAAACCCTAAAAATTCATAGCTTTATGTGATCTGAGAATTGGCTCTAACTAAAGTGAAAACCACTTTAGATCAGAATTAATTTTAAAATTAATTAAATATTTTGTGGAACCACATTTGGCTTTATACTCAAAGCATCATTTTTCTTTTGTTTACTTTAATTAAACCATAGTTTGTGGCATTGGGTTTACCTTTTGCATTGGTATCACATAGGTGCTGCCTTAATTTTTTTTCTTTTATAAATTAATATAAGTTTTTTTTTTTTTCTTAATCTTTTAAATGCAGGATTTTCATGTATAAGATCACGATAGTTGTCATTGGAGACAACGGCAGCATTCCATTCGTAGGCAATTTGCAAAATGAAGCGATCATCATAGCTGGTGGACATTTGTCCAGGCAGATTTTTACACGGAGTAAATACAATTTTGCCCTCTTTATGCAAACGGGTAAGCAGTTCAGGATTGGATGATTTGGTGGATTCCGGCGAAACATGGGCATAACAGCTTTGACATTGTGGCCCATTTTTTCGAAATATTGTAAACAATAGTTAACACCCTCGGCAGAGAAAATATTGGTATTGCCATGACCAAATGCCACATTACTGCCATCTATAACAATTGTGCCGGCAAATGATTGAAAACTATTTAAATGAATTTAACTTGGGAATGCAAACAGTTTCAAACATCAAGATTTTCCAACCGTAGCAGGCGTTTGGTTTTTTCCTTGATTAGAAATGGGACAAAATATTTTCAGTCTGTGTTTTGAACTGGCTGTAAGCAGTTCTCAGCTCTTACAATTGTTTTCTTTTTTTCTTTTTTTTTTTTTTTTTTGAAGGGCAATTTCCTTTACTAGAACTCGCCAAGAGACCATTTGGATATTTTCTTTATATTTATTAAAATCAAGAGCTATTGCTTTCGTAGCTCGAGTTATTTTATTTTGTTAAAACCCTAAAAATTCATAGCTTTATGTGATCTGAGAATTGGCCTCTAACTAAAGTGAAAACCACTTTAGATCAGAATTAATTTTAAAATTAATTAAATATTTTGTGGAACCACATTTGGCTTTATACTCAAAGCATCATTTTTCTTTTGTTTACTTTAATTAAACCATAGTTTGTGGCATTGGGTTTACCTTTGCATTGGTATCACATAGGTGCTGCCTTAATTTTTTCTTTTTATAAATTAATATAAGTTTTTTTTTTTTTTTCTTAATCTTTTTAAATGCAGGATTTTCATGTATAAGATCACGATAGTTGTCATTGGAGACAACGGCAGCATTCCATTCGTAGGCAATTTGCAAAATGAAGCGATCATCATAGCTGGTGGACATTTGTCCAGGCAGATTTTTACACGGAGTAAATACAATTTTGCCCTCTTTATGCAAACGGGTAAGCAGTTCAGGATTGGATGATTTGGTGGGATTCCGGCGAAACATGGGCATAACAGCTTTGACATTGTGGCCCATTTTTTCGAAATATTGTAAACAATAGTTAACACCCTCGGCAGAGAAAATATTGGTATTGCCATGACCAAATGCCACATTACTGCCATCTATAACAATTGTGCCGGCAAATGATTGAAAACTATTTAAATGAATTTAACTTGGGAATGCAAACAGTTTCAAACATCAAGATTTTCCAATCGTAGCAGGCGTTTGGTTTTTCCTTGATTAGAAATGGGACAAAATATTTTCAGTCTGTGTTTTGAACTGGCTGTAAGCAGTTCTCAGCTCTTACAATTGTTTTTCTTTTTATTCTTTTTTTTTTTTTGAAGGGCAATTTCCTTTACTAGAGCTCGCCATGAGACCATTTGGATATTTTCTTTATATTTATTAAAATCAAGAGCTATTGCTTTCGTAGCTCGAGTTATTTTATTTTGTTAAAACCCTAAAAATTCATAGCTTTATGTGATCTGAGAATTGGCCTCTAACTAAAGTGAATACCACTTTAGATCAGAATTAATTTTAAAATTAATTAAATATTTTGTGGAACCACATTTGGCTTTATACTCAAAGCATCATTTTTCTTTTGTTTACTTTAATTAAACCATAGTTTGTGGCATTGGGTTTACCTTTGCATTGGTATCACATAGGTGCTGCCTTAATTTTTTTCTTTTTATAAATTAATATAAGTTTTCATGTATAAGATCACGATAGTTGTCATTGGAGACAACGGCAGCATTCCATTCGTAGGCAATTTGCAAAATGAAGCGATCATCATAGCTGGTGGACATTTGTCCAGGCAGATTTTTACACGGAGTAAATACAATTTTGCCCTCTTTATGCAAACGGGTAAGCAGTTCAGGATTGGATGATTTGGTGGGATTCCGGCGAAACATGGGCATAACAGCTTTGACATTGTGGCCCATTTTTTCGAAATATTGTAAACAATAGTTAACACCCTCGGCAGAGAAAATATTGGTATTGCCATGACCAAATGCCACATTACTGCCATCTATAACAATTGTGCCGGCAAATGATTGAAAACTATTTAAATGAATTTAACTTGGGAATGCAAACAGTTTCAAACATCAAGATTTTCCAATCGTAGCAGGCGTTTGGTTTTTCCTTGATTAGAAATGGGACAAAATATTTTCAGTCTGTGTTTTGAACTGGCTGTAAGCAGTTCTCAGCTCTTACAATTGTTTTTCTTTTTTATTCTTTTTTTTTTTTTGAAGGGCAATTTCCTTTACTAGAACTCGCCAAGAGACCATTTGGATATTTTCTTTATATTTATTAAAATCAAGAGCTATTGCTTTCGTAGCTCGAGTTATTTTATTTTGTTAAAACCCTAAAAATTCATAGCTTTATGTGATCTGAGAATTGGCCTCTAACTAAAGTGAAAACCACTTTAGATCAGAATTAATTTTAAAATTAATTAAATATTTTGTGGAACCACATTTGGCTTTATACTCAAAGCATCATTTTTCTTTTGTTTACTTTAATTAAACCATAGTTTGTGGCATTGGGTTTACCTTTGCATTGGTATCACATAGGTGCTGCCTTAATTTTTTTCTTTTTATAAATTAATATAAGTTTTTTTTTTTTTTTTTCTTAATCTTTTTTAAATGCAGGATTTTCATGTATAAGATCACGATAGTTGTCATTGGAGACAACGGCAGCATTCCATTCGTAGGCAATTTGCAAAATGAAGCGATCATCATAGCTGGTGGACATTTGTCCAGGCAGATTTTTACACGGAGTAAATACAATTTTGCCCTCTTTATGCAAACGGGTAAGCAGTTCAGGATTGGATGATTTGGTGGGATTCCGGCGAAACATGGGCATAACAGCTTTGACATTGTGGCCCATTTTTTCGAAATATTGTAAACAATAGTTAACACCCTCGGCAGAGAAAATATTGGTATTGCCATGACCAAATGCCACATTACTGCCATCTATAACAATTGTGCCGGCAAATGATTGAAAACTATTTAAATGAATTTAACTTGGGAATGCAAACAGTTTCAAACATCAAGATTTTCCAATCGTAGCAGGCGTTTGGTTTTTCCTTGATTAGAAATGGGACAAAATATTTTCAGTCTGTGTTTTGAACTGGCTGTAAGCAGTTCTCAGCTCTTACAATTGTTTTTCTTTTTATTCTTTTTTTTTTTTGAAGGGCAATTTCCTTTACTAGAACTCGCCAAGAGACCATTTGGATATTTTCTTTATATTTATTAAAATCAAGAGCTATTGCTTTCGTAGCTCGAGTTATTTTATTTTGTTAAAACCCTAAAAATTCATAGCTTTATGTGATCTGAGAATTGGCCTCTAACTAAAGTGAAAACCACTTTAGATCAGAATTAATTTTAAAATTAATTAAATATTTTGTGGAACCACATTTGGCTTTATACTCAAAGCATCATTTTTCTTTTGTTTACTTTAATTAAACCATAGTTTGTGGCATTGGGTTTACCTTTGCATTGGTATCACATAGGTGCTGCCTTAATTTTTTTCTTTTTATAAATTAATATAAGTTTTTTTTTTTTTTTTTTTAATCTTTTTAAATGCAGGATTTTCATGTATAAGATCACGATAGTTGTCATTGGAGACAACGGCAGCATTCCATTCGTAGGCAATTTGCAAAATGAAGCGATCATCATAGCTGGTGGACATTTGTCCAGGCAGATTTTTACACGGAGTAAATACAATTTTGCCCTCTTTATGCAAACGGGTAAGCAGTTCAGGATTGGATGATTTGGTGGGATTCCGGCGAAACATGGGCATAACAGCTTTGACATTGTGGCCCATTTTTTCGAAATATTGTAAACAATAGTTAACACCCTCGGCAGAGAAAATATTGGTATTGCCATGACCAAATGCCACATTACTGCCATCTATAACAATTGTGCCGGCAAATGATTGAAAACTATTTAAATGAATTTAACTTGGGAATGCAAACAGTTTCAAACATCAAGATTTTCCAATCGTAGCAGGCGTTTGGTTTTTCCTTGATTAGAAATGGGACAAAATATTTTCAGTCTGTGTTTTGAACTGGCTGTAAGCAGTTCTCAGCTCTTACAATTGTTTTTCTTTTTTTTTTTTTTTTTTTTTTGAAGGGCAATTTCCTTTACTAGAACTCGCCAAGAGACCATTTGGATATTTTCTTTATATTTATTAAAATCAAGAGCTATTGCTTTCGTAGCTCGAGTTATTTTATTTTGTTAAAACCCTAAAAATTCATAGCTTTATGTGATCTGAGAATTGGCCTCTAACTAAAGTGAAAACCACTTTAGATCAGAATTAATTTTAAAATTAATTAAATATTTTGTGGAACCACATTTGGCTTTATACTCAAAGCATCATTTTTCTTTTGTTTACTTTAATTAAACCATAGTTTGTGGCATTGGGTTTACCTTTGCATTGGTATCACATAGGTGCTGCCTTAATTTTTTTTCTTTTTATAAATTAATATAAGTTTTTTTTTTTTTTTTTCTTAATCTTTTTAAATGCAGGATTTTCATGTATAAGATCACGATAGTTGTCATTGGAGACAACGGCAGCATTCCATTCGTAGGCAATTTGCAAAATGAAGCGATCATCATAGCTGGTGGACATTTGTCCAGGCAGATTTTTACACGGAGTAAATACAATTTTGCCCTCTTTATGCAAACGGGTAAGCAGTTCAGGATTGGATGATTTGGTGGGATTCCGGCGAAACATGGGCATAACAGCTTTGACATTGTGGCCCATTTTTTCGAAATATTGTAAACAATAGTTAACACCCTCGGCAGAGAAAATATTGGTATTGCCATGACCAAATGCCACATTACTGCCATCTATAACAATTGTGCCGGCAAATGATTGAAAACTATTTAAATGAATTTAACTTGGGAATGCAAACAGTTTCAAACATCAAGATTTTCCAATCGTAGCAGGCGTTTGGTTTTTCCTTGATTAGAAATGGGACAAAATATTTTCAGTCTGTGTTTTGAACTGGCTGTAAGCAGTTCTCAGCTCTTACAATTGTTTTTTTTTTTTTTTTTTTTTTTTTTTTGAAGGGCAATTTCCTTTACTAGAACTCGCCAAGAGACCATTTGGATATTTTCTTTATATTTATTAAAATCAAGAGCTATTGCTTTCGTAGCTCGAGTTATTTTATTTTGTTAAAACCCTAAAAATTCATAGCTTTATGTGATCTGAGAATTGGCCTCTAACTAAAGTGAAAACCACTTTAGATCAGAATTAATTTTAAAATTAATTAAATATTTTGTGGAACCACATTTGGCTTTATACTCAAAGCATCATTTTTCTTTTGTTTACTTTAATTAAACCATAGTTTGTGGCATTGGGTTTACCTTTGCATTGGTATCACATAGGTGCTGCCTTAATTTTTTTCTTTTTATAAATTAATATAAGTTTTTTTTTTTTTTTTTTTCTTAATCTTTTTAAATGCAGGATTTTCATGTATAAGATCACGATAGTTGTCATTGGAGACAACGGCAGCATTCCATTCGTAGGCAATTTGCAAAATGAAGCGATCATCATAGCTGGTGGACATTTGTCCAGGCAGATTTTTACACGGAGTAAATACAATTTTGCCCTCTTTATGCAAACGGGTAAGCAGTTCAGGATTGGATGATTTGGTGGGATTCCGGCGAAACATGGGCATAACAGCTTTGACATTGTGGCCCATTTTTTCGAAATATTGTAAACAATAGTTAACACCCTCGGCAGAGAAAATATTGGTATTGCCATGACCAAATGCCACATTACTGCCATCTATAACAATTGTGCCGGCAAATGATTGAAAACTATTTAAATGAATTTAACTTGGGAATGCAAACAGTTTCAAACATCAAGATTTTCCAATCGTAGCAGGCGTTTGGTTTTTCCTTGATTAGAAATGGGACAAAATATTTTCAGTCTGTGTTTTGAACTGGCTGTAAGCAGTTCTCAGCTCTTACAATTGTTTTTCTTTTTATTCTTTTTTTTTTTGAAGGGCAATTTCCTTTACTAGAACTCGCCAAGAGACCATTTGGATATTTTCTTTATATTTATTAAAATCAAGAGCTATTGCTTTCGTAGCTCGAGTTATTTTATTTTGTTAAAACCCTAAAAATTCATAGCTTTATGTGATCTGAGAATTGGCCTCTAACTAAAGTGAAAACCACTTTAGATCAGAATTAATTTTAAAATTAATTAAATATTTTGTGGAACCACATTTGGCTTTATACTCAAAGCATCATTTTTCTTTTGTTTACTTTAATTAAACCATAGTTTGTGGCATTGGGTTTACCTTTGCATTGGTATTACATAGGTGCTGCCTTAATTTTTTTCTTTTTATAAATTAATATAAGTTTTTTTTTTTTTTCCGAATCTTTTTAAATGCAGGATTTTCATGTATAAGATCACGATAGTTGTCATTGGAGACAACGGCAGCATTCCATTCGTAGGCAATTTGCAAAATGAAGCGATCATCATAGCTGGTGGACATTTGTCCAGGCAGATTTTTACACGGAGTAAATACAATTTTGCCCTCTTTATGCAAACGGGTAAGCAGTTCAGGATTGGATGATTTGGTGGGATTCCGGCGAAACATGGGCATAACAGCTTTGACATTGTGGCCCATTTTTTCGAAATATTGTAAACAATAGTTAACACCCTCGGCAGAGAAAATATTGGTATTGCCATGACCAAATGCCACATTACTGCCATCTATAACAATTGTGCCGGCAAATGATTGAAAACTATTTAAATGAATTTAACTTGGGAATGCAAACAGTTTCAAACATCAAGATTTTCCAATCGTAGCAGGCGTTTGGTTTTTCCTTGATTAGAAATGGGACAAAATATTTTCAGTCTGTGTTTTGAACTGGCTGTAAGCAGTTCTCAGCTCTTACAATTGTTTTTCTTTTTATTCTTTTTTTTTTTTGAAGGGCAATTTCCTTTACTAGAACTCGCCAAGAGAGCATTTGGATATTTTCTTTATATTTATTAAAATCAAGAGCTATTGCTTTCGTAGCTCGAGTTATTTTATTTTGTTAAAACCCTAAAAATTCATAGCTTTATGTGATCTGAGAATTGGCCTCTAACTAAAGTGAAAACCACTTTAGATCAGAATTAATTTTAAAATTAATTAAATATTTTGTGGAACCACATTTGGCTTTATACTCAAAGCATCATTTTTCTTTTGTTTACTTTAATTAAACCATAGTTTGTGGCATTGGGTTTACCTTTGCATTGGTATCACATAGGTGCTGCCTTAATTTTTTTCTTTTTATAAATTAATATAAGTTTTTTTTTTTTTTTTTCTTAATCTTTTTAAATGCAGGATTTTCATGTATAAGATCACGATAGTTGTCATTGGAGACAACGGCAGCATTCCATTCGTAGGCAATTT
Organism: Lordiphosa mommai; assembly: GCA_018904225.1. Taxonomy (NCBI): domain Eukaryota; kingdom Metazoa; phylum Arthropoda; class Insecta; order Diptera; family Drosophilidae; genus Lordiphosa; species Lordiphosa mommai. The sequence continues at coordinate 1,659,386 of JAEIFT010000021.1, forward strand.
GCAAAATGAAGCGATCATCATAGCTGGTGGACATTTGTCCAGGCAGATTTTTACACGGAGTAAATACAATTTTGCCCTCTTTATGCAAACGGGTAAGCAGTTCAGGATTGGATGATTTGGTGGGATTCCGGCGAAACATGGGCATAACAGCTTTGACATTGTGGCCCATTTTTTCGAAATATTGTAAACAATAGTTAACACCCTCGGCAGAGAAAATATATTGGTATTGCCATGATTGAAAACTATTTAAATGAATTTAACTTGGGAATGCAAACAGTTTCAAACATCAAGATTTTCCAATCGTAGCAGGCGTTTGGTTTTTCCTTGATTAGAAATGGGACAAAATATTTTCAGTCTGTGTTTTGAACTGGCTGTAAGCAGTTCTCAGCTCTTACAATTGTTTTTCTTTTTATTCTTTTTTTTTTTTGAAGGGCAATTTCCTTTACTAGAACTCGCCAAGAGACCATTTGGATATTTTCTTTATATTTATTAAAATCAAGAGCTATTGCTTTCGTAGCTCGAGTTATTTTATTTTGTTAAAACCCTAAAAATTCATAGCTTTATGTGATCTGAGAATTGGCCTCTAACTAAAGTGAAAACCACTTTAGATCAGAATTAATTTTAAAATTAATTAAATATTTTGTGGAACCACATTTGGCTTTATACTCAAAGCATCATTTTTCTTTTGTTTACTTTAATTAAACCATAGTTTGTGGCATTGGGTTTACCTTTGCATTGGTATCACATAGGTGCTGCCTTAATTTTTTTCTTTTTATAAATTAATATAAGTTTTTTTTTTTTTTTTCTTAATCTTTTTAAATGCAGGATTTTCATGTATAAGATCACGATAGTTGTCATTGGAGACAACGGCAGCATTCCATTCGTAGGCAATTTGCAAAATGAAGCGATCATCATAGCTGGTGGACATTTGTCCAGGCAGATTTTTACACGGAGTAAATACAATTTTGCCCTCTTTATGCAAACGGGTAAGCAGTTCAGGATTGGATGATTTGGTGGGATTCCGGCGAAACATGGGCATAACAGCTTTGACATTGTGGCCCATTTTTTTCGAAATATTGTAAACAATAGTTAACACCCTCGGCAGAGAAAATATTGGTATTGCCATGACCAAATGCCACATTACTGCCATCTATAACAATTGTGCCGGCAAATGATTGAAAACTATTTAAATGAATTTAACTTGGGAATGCAAACAGTTTCAAACATCAAGATTTTCCAATCGTAGCAGGCGTTTGGTTTTTCCTTGATTAGAAATGGGACAAAATATTTTCAGTCTGTGTTTTGAACTGGCTGTAAGCAGTTCTCAGCTCTTACAATTGTTTTTCTTTTTATTCTTTTTTTTTTTTTGAAGGGCAATTTCCTTTACTAGAACTCGCCAAGAGACCATTTGGATATTTTCTTTATATTTATTAAAATCAAGAGCTATTGCTTTCGTAGCTCGAGTTATTTTATTTTGTTAAAACCCTAAAAATTCATAGCTTTATGTGATCTGAGAATTGGCCTCTAACTAAAGTGAAAACCACTTTAGATCAGAATTAATTTTAAAATTAATTAAATATTTTGTGGAACCACATTTGGCTTTATACTCAAAGCATCATTTTTCTTTTGTTTACTTTAATTAAACCATAGTTTGTGGCATTGGGTTTACCTTTGCATTGGTATCACATAGGTGCTGCCTTAATTTTTTTCTTTTTATAAATTAATAAAAGTTTTTTTTTTTTTTTTCTTAATCTTTTTAAATGCAGGATTTTCATGTATAAGATCACGATAGTTGTCATTGGAGACAACGGCAGCATTCCATTCGTAGGCAATTTGCAAAATGAAGCGATCATCATAGCTGGTGGACATTTGTCCAGGCAGATTTTTACACGGAGTAAATACAATTTTGCCCTCTTTATGCAAACGGGTAAGCAGTTCAGGATTGGATGATTTGGTGGGATTCCGGCGAAACATGGGCATAACAGCTTTGACATTGTGGCCCATTTTTTCGAAATATTGTAAACAATAGTTAACACCCTCGGCAGAGAAAATATTGGTATTGCCATGACCAAATGCCACATTACTGCCATCTATAACAATTGTGCCGGCAAATGATTGAAAACTATTTAAATGAATTTAACTTGGGAATGCAAACAGTTTCAAACATCAAGATTTTCCAATCGTAGCAGGCGTTTGGTTTTTCCTTGATTAGAAATGGGACAAAATATTTTCAGTCTGTGTTTTGAACTGGCTGTAAGCAGTTCTCAGCTCTTACAATTGTTTTTCTTTTATTCTTTTTTTTTTTTTGAAGGGCAATTTCCTTTACTAGAGCTCGCCATGAGACCATTTGGATATTTTCTTTATATTTATTAAAATCAAGAGCTATTGCCTAAAAACCTAAAAATTCATAGTTTATGTGATCTGAGAATTGGCCTCTAACTAAAGTGAAAACCACTTTAGATCAGAATTAATTTTAAAATTAATTAAATATTTTGTGGAACCACATTTGGCTTTATACTCAAAGCATCATTTTTCTTTGTTTACTTTAATTAAACCATAGTTTGTGGCATTGGGTTTACCTTTGCATTGGTATCACATAGGTGCTGCCTTAATTTTTTCTTTTTATAAATTAATATAAGTTTTTTTTTTTTTTCTTAATCTTTTTAAATGCAGGATTTTCATGTATAAGATCACGATAGTTGTCATTGGAGACAACGGCAGCATTCCATTCGTAGGCAATTTGCAAAATGAAGCGATCATCATAGCTGGTGGACATTTGTCCAGGCAGATTTTTACACGGAGTAAATACAATTTTGCCCTCTTTATGTAAACGGGTAAGCAGTTCAGGATTGGATGATTTGGTGGGATTCCGGCGAAACATGGGCATAACAGCTTTGACATTGTGGCCCATTTTTTCGAAATATTGTAAACAATAGTTAACACCCTCGGCAGAGAAAATATTGGTGTTTAGAGTTGGTCCATTCCACTCGTCCCACCCATCTTTACAAATGAAGTTAGAATAGTTCCTAATAGTTTAAGATAGGTTAATCGATAGTAATTGAATATGAGAGAATAAATCGAATTGTCATTCTGGAAAACGAATTGAGACGAACAACAAGTCTTTTTGTACAAGTGCGCGATTTTGTCATTTAAGTGTTTGCGCCATTTTCCCACGCAACCCCTACAACAACCCTCTTAGAAGACTTACTCAGGATTTCCACCCTCCCACATTTTCATGGTCCTTCGAGCCGGATAAATCAAGACGTCGATCACTCCCTCGTCCAGCAAGCATCGGTGGAACCTCCTAATCAAAAAAGGCAAGTGCAAATTCCGCCATATTTAACTATTTCATATCTACACATACATACATGTGAACATACATATATATTTTGATTTTTTTCCTCCCCTGAATTGCCAATTCATTTTGATCTGCCTATCTTGCCCATACTGATTCCGCAACTTTTTCAATTTGTTTAAATATATATGACCACATGTATGTATGTGAGCACTACAAACCAAAATTCCACATATGTATGCAAGCTCTCATCCAACTTGCACTCCCACACCCGCCCACACACAACTCCAAGATTGCGCAGACACACACATCCGTTGATCCAGTGCACATTTTTAAAAAATAAAGTGCAATTGTCCATCCTCACCTAGAAAAATATTTTGCAACATATGTATGTACATATGCATACCAGCACACACACACTCACACGATCATAGGCCGCCGACAATTGCCAGTCAACACACCACACATACTTGCAGCAACATTTAAACATCTGTGGCACATCGTCTCAGTTCCGTTTTTTAGTTGTTGCCATTATTTTCAGCTGCATTTAATAAAACTTTAAAAAAATTTTGGCATTGTTTACATTTATATTGATCCGTACATGTTCGATAATTTTGTCAATCGAAACAGGGTGTTCCGTGAACAATAAAAATCAACATATCCACATGCAAAATAAATGAATGCATTTTAGACTGGTGCCAAATAATAAAGAAAAAATTAATTGATTAATTAAATAGACAAACAATAAATAATACGTTTATTTAAATATATTGCCGTTCCGTTTTCAATCGTTCCTGTGGTATATATTTTAAGTTAACACATTGATCATACGTTGTCGTTCCGTTTCACTACTCGTTCCGTTAGCATATATTTTAGTTGTTAACACATTGATCACACGTTGCCGTTCCGTTTCCAATAGTTCCTTTGGTACATATATTTTTTAGTTGTTTAATAAGCAATTCCATACACGAACAATCAAATAATAAATAATACCAGTTCCGGTCAAGAATATACAGTTGAATGAGTGATCCAATCGAAAAAAAAACAGCTGTGCATTCCGATAGCGATTCAAAGCGTGCATCCTCTCCCATTCCGAAGAAAAAGCTCACGACAACGTCCGTTCCGACCAAACAATTTTTAAAACCACAACAGGTGGAACAACTTACTCCGCGAGGCACTAGAGCGACAGTAAAAGCATCTGTGTCCAGCATTCAAATGGCACTAAACCTTTTTATTTCCGTCAGCGATAGGCTCATCAATTTGAATCCAGAATAAACTTACCATCGACCGAAGATGTAACGCTATTTAAGCTCAAGGTCCGTCGAGACCAAATCATATTCGCCCGGAAAAGGTCGAATGAGTATGAAATCTGTTCGCAGCACTAAATGCTGGTTCTAGCAGTGATGACATTCCGGTCCTGCAGGCCAAGTATGATCACTGCTATACGGTTTATGAGCGTTGTTGGTACTGATTTAAATGAGCAAATCGAAGAAGCCTCCGCATTAGTACGTCAACCAGTGCAAGCTGCCTCAAGTATCCCCGTATCGAGGCTGTATTCCGCCATGACGACACGAGAGGTATTTCATGGGGATTATTTGAAATGGCTGACTTTCCGCGATCTGTTTACGGCCATTTATATCAACAATTCCAGATTAACACCAGTTGAAAAACTTTTCCACCTGAACGCAAAAACAAGTGGTGAAGCAAAAAATAATAGTAGCCAAATCTCCTCTCACCCATGTAGGTTTCGATTCAGCTTGAAGCGCTAAAAGAACGTTTTGAGAACAAACGGCTCTTGGTGAACAGCCAATTAAATTTTGTTTAATTTGTCCGCAGTGGCGTTCGAATCTGGTACTGCCCTAAAAGAACTCCAAAAACACCATCCAAGGTTGTTTATTAGCGCTTCAACATTCCGAAAGAGAAACTAAGACTTGGGACTCTCTTGTCTTCCATGCTCATCCAAACTGCCTAAACCAACTTTATCCTTGTGGGAACAGTCACTGTCCAATAAGTCTGATATTCCGTCATGGGACGATATGAGCACTTTCCTAAGTGAACGTTATCGCACTTTAGAGCTATCGAAGATGTCAAACCAGGTTCTAATGCTCAAGCGATAAATAGACCTACTCGTAACAATCCTCCTTCCAAAAGCTTAATACCTTCGAAACAAAAATAAACGTTAGGCCAAAGGCATGTAAACTTAGTTCCAAAGAGAACCATCCTATTCGCTTGTGTCCGAGCTTTCTTCAGATGACATTCAATGAGCGATCAAATTACATCCGCCAACAACAACTGTGTTTGAATTGCTTTTCGCGAGGACACCAACTTTGTCAATGCACGAGTGCACATATTGTCACACGTGTAAGGGTCGTCACAACACACTCACCCATCGTGGTGACACCTCCAGCTCCATCCGCAGCAGTTCCTCCTACTAATACGATACAGTCCACTTCTACGCAACAAGCAAATGGCAAAATTATTTCACGCAAGGCGTTCTTTAGGCACTGCTCTTGTTGATGTTATCATCACAAGGTACTTCGTACACAGCTCGAGCTTTTGCTAGACTCAGGATCTGAAGGCATTCATTTCCGAACGTTTGTTTAAGACAATCCGATTGCCGTATCAAACGGTACAAGCGCAAGTCTCTGGGCTGGAACCAAGCGGTTACGCCCAAGCTCAGAAACTATGCCATTTCATTTTGAGCTCGCCGCAGCGAACACGAATGCATATTGAGACTTCTGCCTTGTGTTTCCTCAACTGGCAGGAAATTTGCCATCCTGTACAATCCATCCAATGCTCTAATAGACTTGCCCGACACCCAACTAGCTGACCCTCATTTTCCAAAAAGCTCTCAAATTGATATTCTCTGTTGGCGCCGATATCCTTCCTTCAATACTGCTAAATGGCTTTAAATCGAATCTCTGCGGAACCCTTTTTTAGGGCAAGAGACCATTTTCGGCTGGGTCATTACGGGCCCAGTTCCTTCTACTGCCAAGACAATTTACATCCTTCTCCACGCAAATTTCCTGCGACCAGAGGATCCTCAGATAAACTTCTCACAAAATTTTGGGAGGTGGAGGATCTACCGGCACGACCGGTTAAGGAACTCGATCTTAAATGTGAAGAGTTTTTCCTGAAAACAACGCGAAAAGATGACTCGGGTAGATATGTTGTATCGCTTCCTTTCCGTAATCCAGATCATATCAACTTAGGGCATTCGAGATCCATCCCACTGTCACAATTTCTAAAAAATTGAAGGTCGATTGAAAAGGGATGAGCAATTAAAATCCCAGTATGAGACTGTGCTCCAAGAATACCTTGACATGGGTCATATGCATCAAGTGTCGCCTAATAATAGTTCGCAAAATTTCTATTTGCCCCACCACGCCGTTTTTAAGCCAGAGAGTGCTTCGACGAAAGTTCGTGTGGTGTTCAATGCATCCAGCAAACTACAAACGGAGTTAAGCATGAACGATATTCTCTATCCTGGGCCGGTACTCCAAACCGATTTAACCATCCAATTATTAAAAAAATGGCGTTGTTTCCAATTTGTTTTTAACGCAGATATAACAAAAATGTATCGTCAAATTCTATGATCCGCAACACACGCAGTTCAAAGGATTTTATTCCGAAATTGCAATGGTGAGCTAGGTGACTATGAACTCAGCACCGTTACCTTTGGAATCAATTGCGCTCCATTCCTCGCTTCGAGTTCTCAGCAGCTCGCCAGCGATGTCGAAACTCGGTATCCCCTAGCCGAAATCATCCGAACATCTATGCATGTAGATGTTTTAGCTGGAGCTCACACAGAGACAGAAGCTATTGAAATGATCCGTGAGCTGCAAGATGCGCTAAATTCAGCCGAGTTTCCATTACGCAAATGGACATCCAACCAAAAGTGCGTGCTAAGAGCAATAACCACTGAGCATTTGTTCATGCCGAATTCCTCGAACTGGAACGATGTCAGTACTGCAAAAAACATTAGGAATTCGGTGGAAAGCCACCACTGATCAATTCTATTTCCCGCAGTATCTGCTCTCAATCCAAGGCAGCGTATTCCAAAACGCCGAAGTGCTCTCGCAAATTGCTAGTTATTTGATCCAGCAGGTTGGTTGGCTCCCTTTGTCGTCAACGCAAACTTTTTTTGCTATAGGAGCTAGGTGCTGGGATGACGACTTGCCTAGCGACCTTCTCCACAAACTTGGCAAAACTTCCTAAGCAGCTTCCGATATTAGTGAGGAATCAAAATCCCGAGATGGTTAGGAAGTCAACCATCTGCAAAAAACCAAATTCATGGTTTCTGTGATGCTTCCCAACGTGCATATGGGGCAGCACTCTACGTTCGTGTGGAGCTAGAGCACAGCATCCTCATGCACTCTCTTACAGCTAAGACCCGAGTTGCCCTAGTCAAAACGATATCCTTGCAACGGCTCGAACTATGTGGAGCAGTCCTTCTGGCTGAACTCTCAGCTACAATTGTTCCAATAACTGCCACTGCCAGACCCACGCGAGATCTTCTTTGACAGATTCGACCATCGTGCTTGCTTGGTTAAGATGTCTCCACGTGACTTGACAACTTCGTGGCCAATCGTGTTTCCAAAATATCGCGCTGTAGCCCCCTAGATAGATGGAACTATGTCCGTTCCGGAAGATAATCCGAGCCGATCTAGCAAGTAGAGGACTAGGTTCGGGGGACGGTTAAAAACGAAATGTGGTGGAACGGACCCGATTAGTTAAGATCCCCACAGGAACATTGGGCTACCTCGGACGATTTCGCCCCCACAAACAATTGACGAACAGCGAACTATTAAAAGTCCATACCGCTGTT